>CM053584.1:328420924-328459646 GCA_028627135.1 Pseudochirops cupreus | reverse complement strand
ACTGAAGATGGACAAGTCATAGTAGAGAGTTCTGACAAAAGGTGATCTACTGTAGAAGGAAATGACAAACTATTCCAGTATCTTTGCCAAGAAAAACCCATGGACGATATTAAAATTATAAAAGATATGATACTGGAAGATGAGCCCCTCAGGTTGGATGGTGCCCAAAATGCTACTGGGGAAGAACAGAGGACAACTGCAAGTAGCTCCAATACAATGAAACCTTTGGGCCAAAGCTGAAAGGAAGCTCAGCTGCAGACGTTTCTGCTGACTAAAGGAAAGTCTGATGCTGGAAAGATCAATATTACATAGGAATGTGGAGTGTAAGATCTATGAACCAAGGTAAGCTAGATGTGATCAAAAGGGAAACGGAAAGAGTAAACATTAACGTCGTGGATGTCAGTGAACTTAAAAGGAGGAGAATGGGTGAATTTAAGTCAAGCGATCATTACATATGCTACTGTGCAAGAATCCCTTAGAAAAAAACAGAGTAGCCCTTATAGTTAACAAAAGGGTGAGAAAAGCAGTACTGGGTTATAATCTCAAAAATTACAGAATGATGTCTGTTTGAATCAAAGGTCAACCATTCAATATCACAGTAATATAAGTCTATGCTCCAACCATTGATGCTGAAGAGGCCGAAGTTGATTAGTTCTGTGAAGATCTACAATATCTTCTAGAAGTAACATCCAAAAATATCACATTCATCATAGGAGATTCGAATGCTAAAATAGGAAATCAAAAGATAATTGGAATAACAGACAAATTTGGCCTTGGAATACAAAATTAAGTAGGGCAGAGACTAGCAGAGTTTTGTCAAGATAATTCACTGATTATAGAAAATACCCTTTTTTTCAATTACCCTAAAGGTGAATCTACACATGGACATCACCAGATGGTCACTATAGAAATCAGATTAATTATATACTTTACAAAAAAAAGGTGGAGAAACTCTATACAGTCAGGTAAAATAAGACCTGGTGCTGCCTATGGGCTCAAATGATGAACTTTATTTCAAAATTCAGGCTTAAACTGAAGGAAGTAGGGAAAAGCATCAGACTATATAGGTATGACCTAAATGACATCCCCTATGAATCTGAAGTGGAAATGATGAATAGATTTAATGGGCTAGAACTGGTAGATAGAATGTCTGAAAAACTATGCACAGAGATTCACAATACTCTACAGGAGGCAGCAACAAAAAAACATTCCAAAGAAAAAGAACAAGAAAGCAAAATGGCTGTCTGATGAGACTTTACAAATAACTGAGGAAAGAGGAAAGGAAAAATTATGCTGAACTGAATGCAGAATTCCAGAAAATAGCAAGAAGAAATAACAAGGTTTTATTAAATGAGCATTGAAAAGAAATAGAAGACAATAAAATGGGAGGGGGGAGAGGGAATGAGGTTTCTTCAAGAAATGTAGAGATACCAAGGGAATATTTCATGCAAAAATGGGCGTGATAAAAGACAAAAAAAAAAGACAGGGACTTAACAGAAGGAGAAGAGATTAAGAAGAGGTGGCAAGAATACACCAATCTATACAAGAAAGATCTTAACATCACCAAAAACCACAATGGTGTGGTTACTGATCTAGAGTCAGATATCCTTATGAATGAAGTCAAGTGGGCCTGAAGAAACATTATTAACAATAAATCTAGTGGAGGTGATGGAATTCCAGTTGAGTTATTAAAATCCTTAAAAATGATGCTGCTAAAGTGGTGCGCTCAATATGCCAGCAAATTTGAAAAACTCATCAGTGGCCACTACATTGGAAAAGATCAGTTTAAGTCCCAATCCTAAAGAAGGTCTATTGCAAATAATATTCAAATTACCAAACAATTGATTACTTTCACACACCAGCAAGGTAATTCTACAAGCTAGGCTTCAGTAATATGTGAACTGAATTACCAGAAGAGCAGACTGGTTTTCAAAGAGGCAGAAGTAGAGACCAAATTGCCAACATATCTACTTTTGCTTCATTGACTACACTAAAACCATTGATGTGTGGACCACAACAAAGACATGGGAGTACCAGATCATCTGATTTGTCTCCTGAGAAACTTTTATGCAGGTCAAGAAGCAACAGTTAGAATTGAACATGGAACAACTGATTGGTTTAAGATTGCAAAAGGAGTATGACAAGGCCGTATATTGTCACCTTATTTAGTTACCTTATATTTTGAGTACATCATGTGCAATGTCAGGCTGGATGAATCAAAAGTTGGAATTAAAGTTTCTGGGAGAAATATCAATACTCTCAGTATGTAAACAATACCACTCTGATATCAGAAGGTGAAGAGGAATTAAGAAGAAGCATCTTGATGAGGGTGAAAAAGGAGAGAGAAAAAGCTGGCTTGAATCTTAGCATAAAAAACAGTAACAACTAAGATCTTGGCAACTGGTCCCATTACTTCCTGGTGAATAGAGGGAGAAGAAACAAAAACAGTGTAAGATTTTATATTCTTGGGCTCAACAATCACTATAGACAATGACTGTAGCATCGAAATTAAAAGGTGCTTGCTCCTTGGAATTAAGCTATGGAAAATCTGGACAAGCTACTAAACAGCAGAGACATCACCTTGCCAACAAACGTTCACATAGTCAAAGCTAAGGTTTTTTCATTAGCAGTGCATGACTGTGAGAGGTGGACTATAAGGAAAACTGGGCACTGCGGAGTTGACACTTTCAAACTGTGGGGCTGGAGAAGACTTCTGAGAGCCCCTTTAAGAGCAAGAAGATTGAATCAGTCAATACTCAAAGAAATTAATTCAAACCATTTATTGGAAGAGCAAATACTAAAGCTGACATTTAAATACTTTGACCATATACTGAGAACACAGAACTCACTGGAAAAAAAAAAACACTGGTGTTAGGAAACATTGAAGACAAAAGGAAAAAAGGGTGACAGAGGATGAGACAGATAGAGTGTCATGGTAGCAATGGATATGAGCTTGGAAGGCACTGGAAGGCACCTAATAAGTCACCAAGGACAAGCTCTTCATTTGACAGTTAAGGAAACCAAAACCAAAAGAGGTTAAATGACTTACTTAGTGTCACACAGATAGTAAGCATCTGAGATAGCATTCACACCTACCATAGGACTTCTTGACCCCAACTGTGGGGTCTTAGCCACTATCTCTTGCTGCCTTTTAAGAGATCGTGTAAGCGAATAGAAGGATATAGAAGGAGGAAGGAAACAAGCATTTATCAAGAACTTAATACGTGCCAGGTATTGTGTTAAGTACCTTACACACATTTTAATTCATTGGGAATAGCTGTGAGAAGATATTGTGGAAGTAGATTGAACAAGATAACAACTGATTAGATAGGAAAGTTAAAGTAGGACATGGAATCAAGGATAAAATAATTGTGTGAAAATCAGAGTGATGAGAAGGATAATGGTGCCATTCACAGAAATGGGAAGTTTAGAGGAAATATGTCTGGGGGAAGATATTATGAGTTCCATTTTAGACACACTGAGTTTGGGATGTCAGTTAGTCATCCAAGTGGGGATGTCCAAATGGCAATTGGTGCTACAGAATTAAAGCTCAGAAGAGAGATTTGGGTGGCTTTTGGAGTTATTTAACAGAGATGCTAATTACATCCCTGGGAGCTGATAAGATCGTCCAGGGAAAGAATGGATGAAAATAGAAAAGATATGAAGACAGATCCCATACTTGGTGGGAAGAAGAAGGATGAGCCTGTGAAGAGGACAGAGAAGCAACTGGACTTGTAGGAAAACTAAGAGAAAGTACTGGAACAGAAGCTAAGGAAGGAGAAAGTGTCAGGAGGAGAGGAAGTAACAGTAGCCAAAGTTTCCAAGTGGTTAAGAAGAATGACGACTAAGAATTTAGATTCAGCAGTTATGAAATCAATGGTAAACTTAGTTCAGTTGTGATACAGGAAACCAAATTTTAAGGGAATGAAAAGAGAATGGAAATTCAAGAAATTAAGGCAACAAATGTAGAAAATCCTGTTTAGTGATTTGGCTACAAAAGGGAGACAATTCATAGGATGATTCCTTTAGATAATGGCAAAGTCAAGTGAGTAATTTTTAAAGGTGGGAAATATCTAGAAATATGAGTAGGTGGTAGGAAGAGATCTGATGGAAAAGGAAAGAATAATGATAAAAGAAAGAGGAGAGATCAAATTGCCTAGTGAAAATTAGTTGAAAGAAGAAGGGATTAACATGGAAAAGAGGAAAACAGAGGCCCAGGCGGTGTTTCTGATAGAAGTGATAATAGCTTCCAATTTCTCTCCTTCCTTCCCACCCCTCCCTTACTCCTTGAGAAGGTAAGCAATATATCAGTTATACATTTTAAATCATCTAAAATGTATTTCTATATTAGCTGTGTAACAAAAGAAAATACATCCACACAAAACAGTTAAAATAACGAAAGGAAAACTAGTATGCTTCAATCAGCATTCAGATTTTATCAGTTCTCTCTCTCTAGAGGTGGATAGCATTTTTCATTATGAGTCCTTTGGAATTGTCTTGGATTATTGTCTTGATCAGTGTAATTAAGTCTTTCACCATTAATCATCCGTACAATTATGCTCATAACTGATTATCTTCAAGGAGATTCTGGGTGACTAATCATCAAGGTTATTAGAGACAGGATTCCTATGCAGGTATGAGTTAGACAGGATAATAGTGGAGATCTTTTCCAATTATTATATCCTTTATGAAACTGGTACATGCATGCATGTGCATGTGTGTGTGTGTGTGTGTGTGTATAAGTATATATGTGTGTATGTGTGTATGTGTGTGAAAGAGAGGAATCAGGGAAGAGCACAGAGCAGGTGGTGGCATTTGGGCATAGCTCACTTCTCTCTAGGAGCAGCTAGGAGGCACCATGGATGGAGTGCCTGGCCTGGAGTCAGGAAGGTTCCTCTTCCTCAGTTCAAATCTAGCCTTAAACATTTACGAGCTGTGTGACCCTAGGCAAGTCACTTAACCCTGTTTGTCTCAGTTTCCTCACCTGTAAAATGAGCTGGAGAAGGAAATGGCAAACCACACCAGTATCTTTGCCAAGAAAACCCCAAGTGGGGTCACGAGGAGTCAGGCATGACTGAAAAAATGACTCAACAACAAAAACAACAACAACACACTGCTCTCTGCTCTCAGTGTAGAAAATCATCCTGCCCCATCCTGCCCCACTGACAAGCAGCACATCTGTGAAATGCACTGCTTTGTGGACACATATATTCTAGACAGATCAGAAGGCAATCTTAGTGTCATGACCACTTTTTTTACTAGCTGTGTGACCCTCAGCAAGTCACTCAACCCTCTTTGTCTCAGTTTCCTCTTCTATAAAATGGTCTGGAAAAAGATTGACAAACGAGTTCAGTATCTTTGCCAAGAAAACCCCAAATGGGGTCATGAAGAGTCAGACAAAACTGAAAATGACTGAACAGTAACATGCCCATGTTTATATGCGTATGTGTATATGCACACATATCTGTGCAGGTGTGTGTATGTGTGTGTGTATGTGTGTGTGTATGTGTGTGTGTATGTGTGTATGTGTGGGTGTGTGGGTGTGTGGGTGTGTGGGTGTGGGTGTGTGTGGGTGTGTGTGGGTGTGTGTGGGTGTATGTGTGTATGTGTGTGTATGTGTGTGTATGTGTGTGTATGTGTGTATGTGTGTGTGGGTGTGTGTGGGTGTGTGTGGGGGTATGTGTATGTGTGTGTGTATGTATGTGTGTGTATGTGTGTGTGTATATATGTGTGTGTATATGTGTGTATGTGTGTGTATGTGTGTGTATGTGTGTGTGTGTGTATGTGTGTGTATGTGTGTGTGTGTATAACTACTCATTAAGACTGAGAGGTAAAAATGTTTGGTTATTGCATGCATTTCTTAGCTCCAAAAAGTATCTCATCATTGTTTTGATTGTGATAATAAATAATTTCCCCCCATTTTTCCTGATTCTCAACAGGTTTTATTTACCATTAAACACAAAATAATTATGATCATTTGGATGAATAACAAGAGAATTACTATTTCTCCCTATTACTAAAACCAAACATTTCAAATTCATTATCCTTTAATAAGTTAGCCACTTTCATGGAAACACATTCGCAGATAGAAAAAATAAACATAATTCATTCCTAATCAGGTCACTACAAACAAGAGGGATCCTTAGAAATGTGAATCATCCTCACTTATCTCTTTTCCATTACAAAGCAGCCTCCTCTGAACTGCTGTAAAGTCGATGTTCAGTCACTCTCTGGGATAGCTTCAGGAGGTGCTGACACACGTACACACACATGCACATACACACGTGCGTATAAACATGGGTGTGTGTTACTGTTCAGTCATTCTCAGTTGTGTTTGACTCTTCACAACCCCATCTGGGGTTTTAGTGTCTGAGGCTGGATTTGAACTCAGGTCCTCCTGCCTCCAGAAGAAGCGCCCTCTCTTTTGCACCACTCCGGATGTACGTGTAAAATACCTGAATAAATATCAATGACATAATAAGGAGGGGTGGCGAGGTGGCGCAGTGAATAGATCGCTGGCCCTGGAATCAGGAGGACCCAAGTTCAAATCCAGCCTCAGACACTTACCATTTACTAGCCATGTGACCTTGGGCAAGTCACATAACTTCAACTGCCCCTCCAAAAAAAATATAATTTAAAATATAATGTACATTACACAAATATATAACATAAACATTTTATGGAATATACTGTGTTTTATGTGATGTTTTATATCTGATTAATACACTAATATATAGTGTTAACACACATTAAGCTATAACGTATGTTCTGTGTTTCTATCTTTATTATTTAAGAGTTTCCCAGGTCTTCTCCTTAGAAAGCAGCACAGTACAAGGCACAGGTGTCATCGCGTCCACGCCGGCATCCCCAGGACGGCTGCTGGCACAGGTGCTTAGATCGGCTTTAGTAGCAAAGATAATTGCTGAAGAGGTCAATGATATTTTTTAAAATTACATTCGCTAGTTCAGGGGACAAGTCAGCACCCTGAACTTCAGAGAAAATACGAACAGAAAATACAGAGAAAATACAAGCAGAGAAATAAAGACCAACAGACACAGGGCTTCTGTCTGTCTGGGAAATTAGCACAGACCAACAGACAGATCCCACCGTCTGACCAAGGCAATACATACAGTTACCTGAGAGAGAAACACCAACATCTGGGTTTTTCAAAGTCATGGGGCTCCTTAAGGACTACCCAGAATCTCATCTGGCCAGATTATACAAGCACTCTTTCCATGAGTGAGCCCCGAAGCAAAATGCTCACCTCAGAGTACATATACCCTTTTTACAGCTGGAGGGCATCACACCCTCTGTCTAATTAGAAATTAACAAAAGGTGTGAAAGCCTTCCTACCCACAAGCCTCTCCTAAGCAAGCTTCCCTTAATGGGCTCCATGTGAGGCCTATTAATGGGTAGGGAAGATCTTATATCCCATTAACATTACAACAGGGCATCAAATTCAGAGTGGTGGGGCCTGAGTTCTAATTCCTGCTCTTCTGTTTATTGCCTATGTAACCCTGGGAAAGTGACAGCTTTCTGGACCTCCATATCCTCCTCTGTGGATGGAGTGAGGGAGTTTGAGCTGATTATCTCCCTTCTAGCTCTAGACCTATGACCCTATAATCATCTAGTCATATTGTGTTGCAACCAATGTTGTATCTGTCATGTGGGTGCTCAAGAGATGTTGCCAAATCAATCAGAAAGTATTCATTAAGCACCTAGTGTGTACCAGGCTCGGTACTAGGTGCTAGGAATTAAAAGACAAAAAAGAAAGAGATTCTGTTCTCAAGGAATCTATGTTATATCAGGAGGGTTAGCATACACACATGCAAGTATACACACATATATATGGTATGCAAGGTAAGGTATTAGGGGAGGAAGGCACTCAATTGTCTCAGAATGGTCTAAAGTAGTGGTTCTCAAACTTTTAGTTCTCAATATCCCTTTAAATTTTTAAAAATCATTGAGGATACCCAAGAGATTTTATGTGGGGTATAGCTATAGATATTTATCATATTAAAAATGTAAATGTCTTGAAATTATTGTATAAATAGTTTTGACCTCATAGATTCCCTAAAAACAGTAGTTCTCAACCTTCCTAATGCTGCGACCCTTTAATATAGTTCCATATGTTGTGGTGACCCCCAAGCATAAAATTATTTTCGTTGTTACTTCATAACTGTAATTTTGCTACTGTTATGAATCATAATGTAAATATCTGATACGCAGGATGTAGTTTCATTGTTACAAATTGAACATAACCCACAGGTTGAGAACCGCTGCCCTAAAGGGGTCTCAGGGACCATCAGGGGTCCCAGACCATACTCTGAAAATCACTCTAAAGACTGGTAGATCACTTTGAGTTTTTCTTAAGGTCAGAGAGGTTAGTCAATGATTGGGCTACCATGATTAATTACTTGTCACCCCTAAAAAGTGGCCCATTCACATGAAGTCTCAGTTCTGTGCCCCTCTGCGATAAGGGCAGCATCAGTGAAGTACTCTGTTGCCATCGTGTCTTGTAACTCTGATGACTGAATGTCGGCTGGTGTAGCCAGGAGACATGGTACAGCCCCACAAAGGGCTTGTGGGATTTGCTGTACTCACATACTTAGGAGGTAAATGCTTTCATTTTTAGTCATTTCCATCAATCAGGCACCACACACTAAGCCCCAATTCATTCCACTTCACCTTTGCCTTAAGAGATCCCCAAGTAAATATCACCTTCCAAAACCAGGTGCTGACATTTTCACTTTTCTCCTGGAGCATTTGTTACTGTATTCTCTCAATAGCAATGTGAAACCTAATGGGATTTGTTGCCTACAAGACTGACCCCAGAGTGGTTTATCATTTACTAACAGCTTGTTAGACATTGCCAAATAGTGTAATCTAGCCCCATATTAATGTTTAACCAAATGCTAACACCGATCAAGGGTTTAGGGCAGAGAAACTCTGAAGGGGGTGGGGAGTGGGGGTGGAAAAAAAAGAGGGCAGGCTATCTAGGAACTTTAGAGGAGTGAAGAGAAATAAAAAGGAGAAGATTCATCATTTTTTATATGAAGGTGCCAGTAAATAACATGCTAAAAGTAGCAAAAGTGATCTCATGGGAAGCCTTTGTTCCAACTGTCATCATCTTTGGGAAGTTGTGTATTTGGAACAGGGGAGATTACCTTGCTGAATCTTAACTCAGATAAGTTTGAATTTGTTGAATTTTTTTTTTATCAAGTTGGAATTGTTGAATGAGTAAACTATATCCATGGTACCTCTCCTGCTTTTGGACTTAAACACCCACATTTTTTCAACTATTTAAGGAAGCCAAGATGACTAAACCTCCAGCTTAAAATTTGGTCTGTTTTCAAAGAAAGGTCGCCACCTCCTTTAATGGTGCCATTTACACATCAATCTCATACAGAATTCAGAAGAGTCCATTCATTTCCTTAGAATTCTTTTTCCGTGAGACATCCAGTCCAAATTTCCTGGCTCCAAGAGACCCAAACAATTTGGAGGGGCCTCAGAAAAGCTCCTGAAATTGGTAGGGTTTCATTGAACCGACCCACTATCTTAGAAACACACCCCTTTCCTTTAAAAACCAATCTGTTATGCTCCTAACAAGACTATCCTTTTAACAGGTGTAGCTGTTAAAGAGGTTTCTTCTGGTTTATGGGCTGTGTTGATTTGGTTCACAGAAAGGGTATCCATTCAACAGATGGATCCTTTCTTTGGTTTTGTCTTCTCTGCTGCTTCTTTCTGTCTTTTACTATGCTGGGCACTTGTTACTTAAGGCAGCAATAAAATCATAGCTTTTTCCTTCTCCTATGGCTTTTAAGATATTTTCTGTTCACAAGGGGCCCTCACATGTAATTATTAATGGGAGAGATGCTTCAGGTTTGCATTTGTTTTGGTGGAGTCTAAAGTTAGATGAGTGGGGAAATATATATGTTCTTAAAATGACCGACTTGTGAAAAGAAAAGAAGAGAAAAGAAAATCGTTGAAGTGAACTGTAAGGCTTGGTTTTTGAGCATTTACACTGATGATTTTATGAGCTTTTGCTTGATGTGTAGCCAAGTCTTCACGGACCATCAGGCCAGGAGGTTAATATAGTCATTTGCTAAACAATAATCTCTCTCCCTCTCTCCCTCTCTCTCTCCCTCTCTCGGTCTCTCTCTGTCTCTCTCTGTCTCTCTGTCTCTCTCTGTCTCTGTCTCTCTCTCTCTTGCTGTCTCACTCATTCTCTTTCTTTTCCATCTGTCTTTCTGTCTGTCTCTGTCTCTCTGTCTCTGTCTCTGTCTCTCTGTCTCTCTCTCTTCCCCTCCTGTCACCCTTCTCCAGGAGTTGAAATAGCTAATTCAGCATCCAAAGGGGCCTTTTGTGTGTTATGTGCATAGGTGGATGGTGTCTGAAACTGCTTGCCTCATATGGATATGATCAAAATCATTACCAGGGAGCACTGACTAGGGAACCATGGGGTTCATGGAGTTGGACCATGTAGATAACCATTTTTATAACATAAAAGTATTTGTGGGAAATGCACATTCGTAATACTGGTTCATCTAACTGCCTCATTGTATGGATTTACCTACTTTACTCATGAGTTATACTTCTGGGAAATGCATAAAAGAATATTTTATTGTTTTGTAAATGCAATCATATTTGAAATGCAATAGGGGAACTCCCAGTTTTAGGGAACTCTTTGTAAAGTGAAAAATAATTGTGTAACGTTAACTTTAAAAAAACCCTTTAAACTCTCTGTTGGGTAAGTTTGAATTTTTGTATACACATACTGGAGTTTGTTTGTTTTCAAAGCAAGGCAGACTGGGGCTTGAACTGAATAATTACATGAGAGCTCAGTTACTTAATAGTCTTTCTGCAGAGGCCCCAGTTAGTCTGTTGATCTGTGCAAAGCAAAGGGCTAGAATCAGAAAACCAAATTTCTCATATCTAAAACTAACATATTAAAAATAAATTAAACATCAGGATCATAGACTTAGAACAGGAAGGGAACTGAGTCCAAGTCTCTAGTTTTACAGATAAGGAAACAGGCCCATACTCAAGGTCACACAGATAACAAGGATCCAAAGAGAGATTTGAACCCAGGTCTTTGACATGAAGTCCAGTATTTTAGACCATGTTGGCTAGACAGCCTTCAGGTCAAGAAGACCTGTGTTCAGGTCCTGCGTGTAGCATACATCAGCTTTGTGACCCAAAACTCTTAATCTGAAGAACCTTAAGCAACTTTCTAAGACTCTAAATTGTAGAATATGTACTGATTTGCATTAATAGAGAGTTTCCTTAACAGGAGTTCCCCATGCCAATGCAATCATAGGCTTAGTTAAAAAAAGCAACAGCAAACATCATATGATAGTAACCACAATTTAGTATTCACATGGCATTCACAATATGTAGAAATAAAATCTCGGAGCATTCAACAAACCTTTGGCCTTTTTCATGTCTTGATACTAAACTGTAATTTCCAACATAGTACTTGCCACCTTCTCCTGTGTTCAGGCTTGCACCAGTCACCAAAATATCAAGACATATCAATGTCATCTGTAAGACCTTCATAAAATTCTAAAAAACATGTTCATCCTCTGCACAGATGTTGGGGCATAAACTGCAATTATCTTCATGGTGGTCCATTTGCTTATATTTATCTTGAGTAGTGCAAGACCAAATGACCAAGTACTTCACAGAAGAATATTTCTTATTGCCCTTGGGCACATGATGAAATTAACTCCATCCACCCTTTTGTCTCTCTGAAAAGAACATGGGCTCCATCCTCCCATTTAACTATAACTTCCTTGTAAGTCTGAGTTTCATTTAAAATGAGTTGGGCTTTTGTTTTTTTTTTTTTACTATGGATGCTCTTCCCTGGATATCAGACAAAGACCATACATTGAGAATATTAGCAGGTAAATTAATGTTTGAAGGGTGGCTAGGTGGCGCAGTGAATAGAACACTGGCCCTGGAGTCAGGAGGACCTGAGTCCAAACCTGATTTCAGACACCTAACACTTACTAGCCATGTGACCTTGGGCAAGTCACTTAACCCAAGTTGCTCCCTCGAAAAAAAAGGCAAAAAAAATTTAATTAATTAGTGTTTGAAGATCATCTTAGATTTCTGTAATTCTCAATATCCACTTGCCTATCTTCTTGCATGGTCACCACCATAATGGAAACCATCAGAAAAGGAAAAGGCAGGGGGGAATACATATGGCTGAGAGATTTTTTTAAATTTTTTAAATTTAAATTTAAATTTTTAAAAATTAATATTGTTAGCATATACTTCACTGGGTTGTCGTGCCCCATAAACTGTAGGCCATACGTTGAAGAGAAAGTGGCTACCAACATAGAGTGGCTACCAAGAGGGAGTTTCATAACCTAGAGGTGGGGCATAGGACCTAGAGTGAGGAAGAATTTAGGAAGACCTAAATTCAAATCCAACCTCAACCCTGGGCAAGTCACTTAATCTCTGTTTGCTTAAGTTTCCCCATCTATGAAATGAGGATGATAATAGCTCCTACTACTCAGGGTGTTGTGAGAATGAAATGAGGTCATAACTGTAAAATTCTCAGGGCAGTGCCTGGCACATAGTAAGCACTACGTAAATGTTTGCTACTTTATTATTATTATCATTGTTATGACCAGTGAATTCTCAGACCCAGCCTTGACTCTTGACCCAGTTCCTATAGTATTTACTTCCTTGTGCTGTCATGATAAAAAAAAATTTAGCACCAGTCAACTGACTGACAATGTTAGGCTGGTAGTAGGACAGTGGGCACAGTCTATCGCCAAGTCCATTCTCATGTGTCATTCTTTTTTATTCTTTTGCTTTTTTGGGGTGGGGGGAAGGTAGGGCAATTGGGGTTAAGTGACTTGCCCAAGATCACACAGCTAGTTTTTGTGTTAAGTGTCTGAGGTCGGATTTGTACTCAGGTCCTCCTGACTCCAGGGCTGGTGCTCTATTCACTGCACCACCTAGCTGCCCCCTCATGTGTCATTCTTAGCCCACTTTGATAGAACTTTCCAGAGTTTGCATTTTATAAGCATAACCTTTGAAATCCAGGTTTATCATCATGCTACAGTGAGGCTCCCAGAGGACCTCTGTGGAGGTATTCCCTGATATATTCTGTGCTTAAGACAAGTCTAATACAACTCAACAAACATCTTCTGAATATCTGCTATGCACAAGACACTGGACATAGTGCTGGAGATACAAAGATGAAAGCCACAGTTACTCACCACTCCTCCGAGTAGAAGAGAGATAGAACATCTAAATGGACAAGTACAATCTAAGCTAAAGAGCGATCAGGTACTAATAATTAGGAGGATCAGGAAAGGTGCCTGCAGAAGGTGACATCTGAGATGAGCCTTGAAGAAAATGAAAAATTCTAATAGGTAGAGGTGAGGAGCACGTTCATTCCATGTCTCACGGATGCTAGGTACTGATACAGAAAGAAACCACCTTTTTCATACTCCGGGACTCAGTTAGATGATGTGATAGACAGAATGCTAGAACTAGAGACAGAAATATTTGGGTTTAGTCACCTAGCCTTTGTTTGCTTGAGTTTCCTCATTTATAAAAAGTGAACAATAGTACCATCTACCTCTCTTGGCCCTTGACCCTTGACCCAGTGTGGCATAGACCAACTATGTGACCCCGAGCAAAACTCTTAATCTCTCAGGACTTCAAGCAGCTTTCTAAGACTCTAAATTGCAGAACATGTACAGATTTACCTTTACAACCCAGGGTTGTTGTGACGCTCAATTGAGGTTACTGTAAAGAGCTTTGCAAACCTCAAAGTGCTATATAAACACTAGGTATTGTTGTTGTCTATGTCTTCACATTAATACTCAGTAGACTAGAGAATCAAACCAACGCACTGTGAGCCTTCCTTTAAACCAGCAAGTCTCAAACATTTTTATTTCAGGGAGATTCCCCTAAAAAGTTCCTTTTTAAAAGTGGAATATACACATATATGTGTGTGTATGTATGGGTATATATTGTATATGTGCATATATACATATATTATAAACAGTATATTATATATAACATATATTTGTACATATTATATGTATGTATGTAGGCATAGATTTATCATATTAAAGATTAAAATATCTTAGTATTATTATAAATATAGTTTCAACATTGCAGACCTCCTAAAAATTGTGTCTTAGGGACCACCAGGGGTAACTAGACCAAAATTTGAGACCCACCACTTTATGTCTGTTTTGTTTTGTTTTGTTTTAAACACCAGATATCCTCATCTCATCCCACACTGGAAGTACAATAGTCACTCATGGACCTGATCCCATTACTGATCAATTACGGTTGCTTTGGTCTGCTTTGCTTCCACCTTGGTGTGATTCCCTCCTCCTTAGGGAACCTGGTGGCCCCTCTGATTCTGGGGGCTCTCCACCTTGATGCCAGACTTAGCAAGGAAACCTGGTAGAACTCCTGAGTTCAAGAGACATGTTAGCCTCAACCTTCTAAGTAGCTGGGATCATAGGTACTCACTCCCTATCTTTCCAGACCTCAAGATCTTTGACTGTCTCGTGCTTCCCAGTATATAACTCTTGTTATATCTAGGTCACCTTTACTAATCATACATTTCATGGATAACTTATTTTATGCCATTTTCATGCACACATGTTGTTGCTGACAATATGCTGCTGGCTATTTCAAATTAGCCAAGTCTTAAAATAAACTCATGATCTTTCCCTTTAACCTGCTTCCTCTAACTTCCCTATGTCACATGATCATAAATTTAGAGCTGGAAAGAATCTTGAAGGTTATTGAATCCAAACCTACCTCCCCCCATTTTGCAGATAAGTAAACTAAGACCCAGCAAGGTTAAATGACTTGTCTGAAGTCACATAGATATTAAATAGCAAAGTCAGGATTCAAACCTCAGTCCTCTGACTCTAAAGCCAGTGCTCTTCCTCTCATTCTCCCATCTTTCAATCATCTTTGACTCTCCGTTTCTTACTCTCCACATCCAATCCATCATCAAGTGCTATACATTCTATCTCCATGGTCTCTTGTAACTCTTCCCTCCTTTCTATTCCCACTGCTTCCATATCAGTTAAATTCCCTACTATCTGTCCTAGGACTACTGTAAAAATAGGGTAGTAATTGCTCTCCATGCCTCCTCTAATCTCTCTCTTTTCTAATTCTAATTCTTCATATCACTCTCCTGCTCAAAATTCCACTATGGCTCCCCAGTGCTTTGAGGGATAAAATAAAAAGCTTTTACCTTGATATTCAAAGCACTTCCCCCATCCTAGCATAGTCACCCCACTAACCATTTTCTTAGGAATGTAGGCAAGTATGAGTATCTAGGGTTCTCTAATCTTTTAGTGACCTCTGCTCTTTCAGGAAAAGGGTGAAACATACAAAGATATCCTCCTCTTCCTGGTTGCCACCGTTGTCCCTACCCTCTCTACCTTTATGTCTCCTCTTAATTTTGCTCTCACTCTCTTTTTATCTTCTTCCCTTTCCTACCCAGCCTGCCCATCACCATGTATGTCTTCAGGTCAGAACAACATTTTTTTCTCCCCAATCACTCCAATGGGAGATGGAGAGTGAAGGGGGGAAATATTATAGAATCTTGATTACGTGATCTGTTTACCACTTAGGTCAGGTGCCTATTAGCATCTATTTCCTCTGTTTAGATATAAAGGATCCTTAATTTGTCAAGTCCATGCTCTCTTCCAGTCTGAAATTACTTTGCATTTACTCTGCATATATTTTGCATAAACTTGTCTGTGTGGGGGCGGCTAGGTGGTGTAGTGAATAGAGCACCAGTCCTGGAGTCAGGGAGTTCAAATCCGGCCTCAGACACTTAACACAAAACTAGTCATGTGATCTTGGGCAAGTCACTTAGCCCTAGTTGCCCTACCTTCACCCCTCCAAAAAGCAAAAAAAAAAAAAACCAACAATAACAACAACAAAAAACTTATCTGTGTGTATATTATTTCCCTAGTAGAATGTCAGCGCCTTGAGAATGTAGGTATTTTTTTTCTTTCTATCCATAGTACCTGGAACAAAGCAGGTGTTGAATAAATGCTTGGGGTGGCTAGGTGGAGCAATGGATAGAGTGCCAGACCTGAAATCAGAAAGACTCATCTTTATGAGTTAAAATCCTATCTCAGACACTTATTAGCTGTATGACCCCGGGCAAGTCACTTAACCCTGCTTGCCTCAGTTTCCTCAGCTGTAAAATGAGATGGAGAAGGAAATGGCAAGCCACTTCAGTATCTCTGCCAAGAAAACCATAAATGAGGTCATGAAGAGTTGGACACAATTAAAATGACTGAATAACAACAAATAAATGCTTGTGGAATTGAGTTAATTCTCAGTTGTCCTTGTGTTTTATCTGTCCCAAAGTCCCGTTTTAGTTATTTTAGCACAATCCTCAGTTTGTCAATTATTTCATAACTCTATATTCCAAGGGAGTTCTTGTGACATTTCTCAACAAGGCTGTTAAAATCTGCCTGAAAATGGCACCTAAAACTCCTTGGCAATGCTGCCCGGTGGAGCCAATACAATATTTGAAATCTCAGTAGCTGTGATATCACAGGCTGCTAGGGTAATTCTAATGAAATAGGTTTTCAGTGAGAAGTCAAATTAGCGGCAGAATACTGGCAGTTTATGAATGAAGATCTACTTGTTCATTCACAACTTTGAAACTAGCATTGAGAATAAGTAACAAACGGATAATACAGAGACTAATAAATAAGAGAGCTGGCAAAGAAAAGGACTCGGTAGAACCTGTTTTCACATGAAATAATAAAATATATGTTTGAAAAGAGATAAAGTGTCTTCTTAAAGCCTTGCTATGCTTTCGAAACTCCAATTTTATGAAAATTCCCTCTAGAATGAAAATGTCCCTCAAGGGATAGAGCACTATTCTTGTTACGAAGAACTGGGCCCAAACACTGCCTCAAATACAAGGAAGCTGTGTGATCCTGAACAAGTCTTCTGGGTTTGGCCTAACTCTAACAGCCAGTCCCTCGGTAGCTGAGGTTCAATAACTGAACAAAATAAGACACATTTTCTGGAACAGTTAACAAAAGAATTACTTAGCCATAGTAAGTGAAGGATATTTAATAAGGATAAGCATTGGGGACACCTTGAGTTGATCCAGATGAATGAAAATTACCTTGCCTGAGTTACTGTTCATTTGTTTCAGTTGTGTCTGACTGTGTGCCCATTTGGGGTTTTCTTGGCAAAGATACTGGAGTGGTTTGTCATTTTCTTCTCCCACTTATTTTACAGAAGAAGAAACTAAGGGAAACAGAGTTAAGTGACTTGCCCAAGGTCACACAGCTAGTAAGTATCTGAGGCCCTATTTGAACTCAGGAAGATAAGTCTTCCTGACTCCAGGACCAGTGCTCTGCCTATTGCACCACCTAACTGTCCCCTTGCTTGAGTTACCCATCACAATACAGACTCCTCATGACTACTTTGTACTTAGGCAATAAAAAAGTGATATCAAAAGTTTGAGCATTTAGTCCCCTGAGCTAACTTGAGTCTTGAGGAAGGTCTCAATACTTTTTAAAGAAAAAATTAGCTTGCATAGGGCCTGGGTGTTTAAGATATTGCTTCTATCACAAGTCGCTTAACTTTTCTCAGCCTCAGTTTCCCCATCTGAAAAATAAGGATAATAATAGTACCTAGCTTTCAGAACCTTGTGAGAATCAAAGGAAGTAAGACATGTAAAGGACTCTGCAAACCTTAAAGCCTATATAAATGTGGACTATTGTCATCATTACCTACCATCATCACCATTGCTGGTCAGTCACCTCTCACTACTCCTTCAGTAAACTCATTTAACCAGGTCTTTTTAACTTTAACACCTAGACTTTTCCCTTGACCAAGTTAAAGGGGATAACCAGATGTCATAGTGGAAAGAGTATTAGACTCATAATCAGAAAGACTTGGATTCAAATTCTGCTTAACTGACTTTTCCTGGACAAGTTACATAATCTCTGTGGCTCATTTGCCTCAACTATATAATGAAAGTGATTGGACCAGATGGACTCTGTTAATTCTCACTCTGATCTATGATCCTATAAACTTAGTGAGGCTAAGTACTCTTTTTTTTACTCCTAACCAAGCTCTAGTTTGGAGACATCTATTTCTTGACTAACTTCTATTCTTCCCTTAACATTCCCTTTCATATATTTTTCACCCAGCAGCAACACCGTCAGCCAGAAAATGGAACTATTTTCAACTGACTCTCTCATCTGAAAAAGCCAAACTTTGCTCTTTTCACTACTTTTTTTAACCTGTATATGTTACACAATTCATTGAAAAACTGTCAACTTATAAATTTAACTCAATTTAACAAACAGAACAAGTCCACGACATTCTTATATATAATGTCTAATATGTTCTTGTTTAGGCATTTTCAATCATATCCCACTCTTCTGATCCCATTTTAGGGTCAGATATTGGAGTGGCTTTGTCATTTCCTTCTCTAGCTCATTTTACAGATGAGAAAACTAAAGCAAACAGGGTTAAGTGACTCTCCCAGGGTCACACAGCTAGTAAGTATCTGAGGCCAGATTTGAACTCATGAAACTGTGTCTTCCTGGGGCTGCAAGTTGGCACAACTGATAGAGCACCTGTGCTGGAGTTGGGAGGACCTGAATTCACATTCAGCTTCAGGCACTTGACACTAACTAGCTGTGTGACCTTGGACAAGTCACTTAACCTGAATTGTTGTGCAAAATACAAAGAAAGAAAGAAAAGAAGGAAGGAAAGAAGGAAGGAAGGAAGGAAGGAAGGAAGGAAGGAAGGAAGGAAGGAAGGAAGGAAGGAAAGAAGACCTTATTCCAAACCCAGTGCTCTATCCACTGTACCACCTGGTTGCCTAATGTGCAATACATCTCAAATCCTTTTGGAAAAGGGCTTGCATAATGTCTTAAATAAATAAAAATAATAAAGTAATTCTTTCACCTCTGAGCATCCTTTTTCCTTATAGAAGATCCGTTATTGGTAACACAAGCTAGAGGAAGGAAAAGCGGGTGAGGCAGTCAAGAAGATCAAAGCATCCTTCTTCTGGTATACTGGAAAGAGTGATGGATTTGATGTTAAAGGATCTGAGTTCAAATCTGACCTCTGCCATTGGTTACCTATAATGAAACTGGTCAAATGACTTAACCTTTCTGGGTCACAGTTCTTTCATTTGTAAATTGAGAGCATCAGACTGGATGCCTTCTAAGGTTCCTTCTTGTTCTGTATCTCTGATCCTCTGATTGCATTCCCCCACCCCCAAACATAACCAACTCAGATGTTGCTACTGAGAAGCCCTTACTAGGAGACATAGCCTCTCCTGAAGGTGCCCGTACCACTGGCCTCTGGGACTCCCATGATGAGCTAAAAACATTTCAAAGAAAAGGATACATGACCACATCTCTTGCCCATAAATTACACTCTTCTCCTCACTAGAGAAGATCCCCACCCCTCACCCCTTTCCAGCCCCTGCTTTGGTTTCTTTAAAAAAAACACAGGGTGCTGATTTTTATGAGACTTCCCCGCCCCCTCTGTCATCACAGTCTGTGATTTGCAATCTCAGGGCCAGACTTCCCTTCCCTTTCTTCTCCCAACTGCCACAGGATCACCTTACATGAACGAGACAGAGGGAGTCAGCCTGGTCACAGCCTGGACTTGCCATTCCCTACTTCCTGTTTCCTGTGAAGCCCAAACTAGGAATGTGTCTTTACTTCTCCCACCCCACCCCTACCTCATTCCTTTCCTGCCTTTATTCTGTTTTGTTTTTCCTTCTGGGGAAAAAAAGTCAAGTGGTTATGTTATCTTCATCCAAATTCATACTTGCTTAAGGAGTCAAAAGTCAGGAGGGTATAGGTGTCTAGAGGCGAACCTCCAGTATGTGACTGAAAAAGAAAGGGAGGAGATATGCCAGTCACCCACTGAGGTCAAGAGAATGTATTTAGTACAGTAGCATCACTTACTGATGATGATCACAGCTGTGGTATAGAGGACGAAGAACCAGATCGGGTAGATCAGGATTCAAATCCTGTCTTTAACACATACTGTGTGATCCTGAGCAAGTCATAACCTCTCAGTGCCCCCCCCAGGACTCTCAATAAGACTACAAATTACACATCAGGTGACAGTCTGAATTGGCAAAGGGAATCTCACAAGGAGTTCCCTATACTAATTAAATCACCAACATGGTCTTCCCTTTACTAGTTCCCCACCCCTTCTCACAATAGCTATGTAAGTGCTATACAGTGCGCCCCATAGTTATTACCTGGCCATAGGAGTTCAGTGTGAGGGCCTGCACTTGGAATTGTGGGAAGTGATAAAATTTAAGATCCTTGAGATCTTACCCAAGAAGGCTAGTCTTTGTTATTATATCATGACTGAAGTGAATTTTGTTAATGTTCTGTTTCCTAAAATGGAACCCAACAAAAGTAGGTTGTTAGTCTTTGTGTATGTATCCCAAGCACCTTTCTAAGTACCTAGCACAAAGCAGGGTCTTGGGAAATACTTTTTGATCTATTGATTGATTGAAATGAATTTAAGTAAAAATCAGCTAGAGACACAAAGTAGCCTCAGGGAACTACAATTTCACCCCATGGAATGCAATAAAATGCATCCCTATAAGAAATGCTACAAAAAGAAAAATTCTATCAGTGATAGGATGCTTGTGTTGTCCTGGATAGATCTATATCGATTTACATATATTAATTCAATGGGAATCACAGAGGCAACAGTATGGTGGAGAGGGAATTGGCCTTGTCTTCAGGAAGATCTAGCACAAGTTTTTCCCCTGAGGACCACTGGTTGAGCGATTATGCATAAGTCATTTAGCCTGCTGAGTGACCTCACTGCCCCAAGTCTCTCCTTATTCCAGTCTTTCCTCTCACCTGCCAAAGAGATCTCTCTAAACCCTGAACTGGACATTATAAGTCCACCTACTTAGTAAATTTCAATGGTTCCCTATCACAGCCAGGATCAAATATAAAATCTTCTACTTGGCATTCAAAGCCTTTCATAACTTGCCTCCCTTTTGTAGTCTTCTTACACCTTACATCCCATCATATACTTTGAAACAGGAGTTACTTTGTCAGAGAAGAATAAGCCATCTGGACAGGAAAAGGAAATATACAAGTAGGCATGCCAGTTTAGGCATCTTTCCTCTATTGACAATTACTAATCTGGTTGATCAGGAGAAGGCTATACAGAGACTTTATCTAAATTTCAGCAAAACAGTTGACAAAAGACAAACATACTATTCTTGTGAAAAAGATAAAATGATGTGAGCTATGGGACAATACAATTAGAAAGATTCAGAATGGGTGGTACTCAAAGCATAGATCTTGATGGCTCAATGTCAGAAGTTTCCACTGGAGACTTCTATTCCAAGGATCTGGGTTTAACTCCAGGCTATTTTTTTAGTCTGTGACTTAGATGAAGGTATACATGTCATACTCATCAAATTTGCAGAAGACACAAAGCTGGGAGGGATGACTAAGAAATTGGATGACAGAGTCAGGATCCAAAAAGAACTTCACTGTTCAGAGCAGTGTTTTACAAACATTTCAGAGGAAAGACACCCCCTTTAAAAAATTTTTCTCCCTTCCTCCAAATCTTCACAAATTTCTAATGGTCAGACTACCTCAAAAATATTTGGTTCAGTTTCTGGTGTCATAGTTTAGGAAGGACCTCATTATGCTGAAAAGCAGCCAAAGGAGAGCATCCAAGATGGTGAAGGACCTTTTGTCCATGTCATTGGAGGATTAATTGAAAGAACTGGGGAGTTTAGCCTGGAGAAAAGAAGACTCTGGGGGATCGAAGGGATCATGATGGCTGTCTTCAAGTATATGAAGGATTGTCACGTGGGACAGAAATTAGATTTCTTCTGGTTAATCCTAGATGAAAGAACCAGGAGCAATGTGTAGAAAATGAAAAAGAAGCAAAGTTTTTACTTAATGTGAGGGAAAATGTTTTCTTACAATGATATCTCTCCATAAGTGGAAGAGGCTGATTGAAGAGGCAGTGAGTTCCCCCTCATTTCAAGCATTAAAGTAAGGCTGGATGATGGTGATTCCTCTTTGGATATAGTTTGAACTCAGGGCTACTGAGGTACCTTTGGAGGTAGCTCCAAAATTTAAAAAATATATTATTCTAATAGGAGAATAACTAAGTCTAAGGCAGAAAGGATAAAATGATTTTAAACGTAGACTATTTTCGTTTAAAAATTTCTAAGAAAAAAATATTCTAGCCGTGCTTTGGCATTGTAGATTTATTAAAAAGTTAAAACAACCAAGTTGATTTATTTATTTCAATTATTCTTTCTTTGTTTTGGCTTTCCCCATAAAAGAAATGGAAACCATTCCATTTGTCCCCATCTTCTCACCCTTAAATGTTCCTTCTCTTGATGAAATCACTGAGAAAAGGTTATATAATTTTTAGAGCATATTATAGTGGAAAACAAATTCTGTAGGATTAATCAGGAAAGTTTTCCAAGGGACCATTCAATGGGCTCTGTTTTAGGGGGGAAAATCAACAAAATTCACTTTAGTCATAGTATAATAACAAAAAACTAGTCTCCTTGGGACCTAAAAAACCAAATACTCTCATTTGTTGTTGGAACTTGGAGTAATCCTTTACAAGTCCATGCTGGTCTCTCTTCTGTGAAATGGTGGCAAAATAATTTTTTTTGTAATCACATGTCATATTTATATAATACTTTAAGGTCTTAAAATACTTTCCTGACAACAAAGCTGTTGTTGAGATAGATAGCATTAGAATTATTATTCATAGTTTATAGATGAGGAAACTGAGGCTGAGAGAGGTTACTCCAACCCTGGCTTTCTGTCTGCAAAGTCAATGCTCTTTCAATTAAACCATGCTTAGAATGAATTTCATTGTATGTTGTCATTTGATGTATTTCTCTTTTACTTAATTGATAAGAAATTTTTATCTTTCTTTCCCAGAAACACCACTCTAATCCATTTCTTTCCACTAAGGATGTGGTTTTCTTTGTGTAAAAACCATGCCAGGAGATAAAGTCCTGTGATCTGGTAAAAGGTGTTACTTGATACCACATTAGCATGCTGAGTTGGAATCTTCCTTCAGGCTCACTGAAGGGAAATGAGGCAGAAGTGTCTGGGAACAAAAATGCAAATGATGCTGGGGAAAGAGAGAAGGGAAAAGAAAGAAAAGGCCAAAGAAATAAGAAACATGAGAAAGGGGAATGAAAAGGAAAGAAAGAATAGAGCAGGATGAAAAGCAAAGCGGCAGACAAGAAGAGGAAGCACTTGGGCCCCTCAAAAAGCTAACCAAGGTTCAAGGCAGCCTGTAGGTCAATATCCACTTAAAACCATAGCTCCTAAGTCTCCCACCAATGTGCTTCCCTTTACCAGACAAACAAAGGATGCATTAGTTCAAACAAAAGGCATTCAGTAAAACAGCACAGCAAATAATGTGACCAGAAAAGGTTGAAACACACACACACACACACACACACACACACACACACACACACACGCACAAACATACCCCTATGCATACATAGAATTCCCTTTCCCATGAGTTTCTATACCAACAGGAAAGAAGGCACACATACAGAAAACTCTCATGACCAGAGAATGCTCTTAGAAAAGACACAAATTGGGAGTGTGTCACGAGAAATCACGTATGAAAAGGTACATGCCAGAAAACTGTGTGAACAGGGCATAAGCATGAGCAGAGCAATTCAGACCCATGATGGAGATGTCATTCTGCTGTTTATCAATGTTCTCTACCATTCATGACATCTTTGCTTTCTGATACACCTGTCATCTGTGTGCTTGGTGGAGCTTCTCTGCTGGATATCGTATTGTTTCTCTGGTCACCAAACTGGTTCTTCAAAACCACCTCCTCTCTGCTCTCACATACCGAGATGTAATGGCCAGAAGGTCTCTTCTTGCCAAGGGAAGACTGAATTACAATATCTAGCCATGTATCCAATAAAAGTCAGCCAGAATGCCCCCGGCTTTTGATTGTTTGTGTCTGATGATTACTCAAAGGCCATCATCCCTCACAACTGCCTGAGTTAGAGTTAGAAAGTCCCTAGAACTCTGCTTTAAGCCTATATGGTGATCTCAAATTCCTATTACATTATTTTTGGGAATCTGCTGAAAACAACAACAGAGTTGCTGTGTGAAGGATAAGGCTATGAAGATGATTTCAGTATCCCCCAAATCACCCTAGATGAAATACAAATGATGTTGAACCAAAGCAAAAGCTAAGGAAATTTTTTTTAAAGTAGAGTTATGTACGAGTTTTGGTTTTTTGAGTTTTTTTAATTTTTTTTAAAACTGTGAAGATTGCCATTTTATGCAGTCATCACCTCCATCCATCTGACCATCAGATTAAACAGTTTCAGTCGAAGGTTGGTTGTGAGCTCTTCTAGTTACTTCTTGGTGGCAAATGTTTAGAATTGTTAAACATCTCTCAGTAATGACCTTAAAAGACAATAGCTTTGCTTTTTTTTTCTTTTTCTATTCTTTTGCATTGCCAACTTGTTTAAACAGGTCAGTGTGGATTTGACATAATTAACTTTTTAGTTTTTGCATTCTCTCTATTCTCTCTCACTTTGTGACCTCAAATTCTGCTGTGAGTTCTGTGTCTTTTTACTTTTTGTCCCTCATGCCCAGATTGTCCTCCTTTTTCATGTCTACTTAGTGATGGCTGATTTATTGAATTGGAAGCACAGTGAAAGTGACTCATGAGCTATAGTATACAATATTAGGACACTAACCAGCCACTACACTTACCCCTTAGATCCCTACAAATTAGTCATAATGGAGAATCAGAAACAAAATAACTCAGGGTTTGATAAAGTGGAAAATATAAACTTCCTAGGAAAAAACTTCTTATTTGGTGAAAGCAGCTTAGAAAACTGGAACCCAGTTTGTCAGAAAGTAGTCTTAGACTAACACCTTACACTATATCCCATAATATAGTCTAAATGTATATGCAGTCTTAATATTAAAGATCATTGTAAAGCCAAGCACAAGCAGTTCTCCTGAGGACTGCTGCTGTGCATAACTTTAAGGTTCTGATCACGTAGTATAGTGAACTCTCTATTTACCAGCAAAACATTCACGGAAACCAAAGTACAATATAACATAACAGCTTATTACTAAAGTGGTCACATAGTTTTAAACAAAAGGTATCATTCAGTAAATCCTTAACTCAATCATCCTTAAGGAGCACAAAGTACAAAGTACAAAGGTCTCCCACCCCTAGGTCATGTTGTCTTAATCTTGTCAGCCAGAAAGTCTTTTTTTCTCTTGATTGGAGACTGACTTCCAATCATCCTTAATTCAATCATCCTTAAGGGGTACAAAATACAAAGATTTCCCACTCCTAGGTCTCAGTGCCTTAATCTTGTCAGCCAGCACTAAGCACACAAGTAATGGTCCTTTCATCTTGACTTGAGATTGACCCCCAAACTCTATGGTTCCTCTTCCATGTTCCTAGTTCTTGCCTGAATTCACCCAACCATCACCTGGATTCACAGGTCAGCAGCTTCCAGCTCCCAATCCAGCTCCACACATCAAACTGAGCAGAGCTACAACAACACTCACACACATTGCCAGCACCATCATCAATTCACTTTCTGCCTGTGAAATCAACAAAGACCAACAGACAGGGCCTCTGTCTGAGAAATTAACACAAATCATCAGAAAAGTCCCAGGGCCTCTGAAAATATCAGTAAACCCTCCTTCATGACTTCTGTAAACAGGAAAGTCCTCTTTTCTCAGCTTCTGAACCAGCAGTAAGGTCACAGGGCTTCTGTAACAACAGCAACATCATCTGTCAGCAGACAGGTCTGACGAAGTAACATTAATATAGACAAAACAGACAGACAAAAGTGCCGGCACCACAGGCATCCTTCCTCTCAGGTCTGCTCTGTCCCAGCTCATGCTTGAGCTTTAATATCCTCTGCTCCTCCCTGTGCCATCCTTCCTCTTACATCCTTCCTGTTCCAGTCTTTGGCAAGCTCCTCCCACTGTGGGCTTCACAGGTTCTATTTCTAACAAAGACTTTATATAATCACAGAATGAAACTCAAAGACACTTGAAAAACTGAAACTAGGGGCTAAGTACAATTTTGCTTGCCATTACAATTATACCATAAAAAAATTAGAAGAGAAATAGATGATATATCTCTCAAAGCTATGGGTAGGAGATATATTGTTAACTAAACAAGAGATAGGGGCAATTAAAAAGATAAAACAGATAACTTTGATTACACAAAACTGAAAAGCTTCTAAAATACCAAACTAAATGCACTAGGAAAAGAAGGGAAGTGATTGAATAAGAAAACATCTTTGTATCAAATTTCTCTGATGAAAGTTTTGTATCCGATAGATAACTGGTCAAAGGATATGAACTTTTTCCACTAAGAAGGAACCAAAAGGGACTAGAATCTACCTCAGACTGAAAAGTCTGATTGTCAAAAGGATAGAGATAACTGACAGTCAAGTCAAGGTCAACACCAACACATTCATTTGCAAAGTATCACTAAGAAATATAGTGAAAGATCAAGACATGTTATCACCTCACAAAAAGGCCAGAAAACCCCCTCAAAACCCAACACTCAGTGAAAAAGCAATTTTCCATAAAGCTTGAAGAAGAGATCCAACCAAAACAGATCATTCCAAGAGCTTTTTTAGTTAAAACCAGAAGATAAGCAGCAAACTGACGCAAATAGGATATGCCCACCAGCATGTCGGTGTCTTCTATTCTCAAGGGATAATGACAATATTGGAATTACCACCCCACGTTTGAACTTTGCTACCTCAGGAATGAGGAAGTAGTTAATTATGTGAGAGAAACAGAGAGATAAGAGGAGAGGGAGAAGGAGAGAGAGAGGGAGAGAGGGAGAGAGGGAAGGAGGGATAGAGGGAGAGAGGAAGGAAGGAAGGAAGAAAGGAAGAAAATAAAAATAACTAGGAGGAATACCTAAGTGGTTAAATGATAGTATAGGGATTTTAAAAGGCTTTAGCAGACTGGGGAAAAAAAGGTTAAAAAATACATAACAACAATAAATATTAAATGATTTAGGTTGAAAATTTAAATTCCGCAAGTAGAGGATGGGGAAGACCTATATTGCCAACATACTGTTGCTATGTGAAAAAAAATAAGCAAGGAGTCTTAGTTGACCACAAACTCAACATTAGCCAAAGTTATTGTCAAACTGCTAATTCAAATTTTGGCTACATTAAAGTAAGTGTAGTGTCCAGATCTAGGGAGATGTTAGTCCCAGGACACTCTACATTTATCAGAATTTATATAAAGTACTGTGTCCCCCTTCTGTGTACATTTTAAAAGATAAACTGGCAAACTAGAAAGGGTCCAAAGAAAGGTAACATGTCATATGAGGAACAGTAGAGTGATCTGGGAATGTTTAGCTTGGAAAAGAGATGACTGAAAGAGGACATGAAAGCTATTTTTCTATATGTGAAAGGCTGTCATGTGGAAGAAGCAGATTTATTCTGTCTTGTTATTGTTGTTGTCTATTTTTCCAAACAGCATAACTAGGATTAATGAGGAGGAATGAAAAGCACGCAGAATTGAGCTCAATATAAAGGACTTTCTAACAATGTTCAGTTTTAGAATTGCTGCTTTGCAAAGTAGTAACATCCCTATCCCTAGACATGCATACACAGAGCCTAGTATTAGAGATGTTGTAGGAGGTTGGTGGGCCAGGCTAGATGACTATTAAGGCCCCTTACAACCCTAACATCCTATAATGCTGCGAACTATAAAAACAAAGTAGATAGAGGAGTCTTAAAATTATTGAACTATTCTGGAAAGGACTTTGAGGGGATATTTAGTTTATTCTCTTGAACACAAGCAGACCACATTGAAATCAGCTCAGAAGAATGAGAATATATTATATATGTTAAAAAAAAATGGCAAATTAGAGAACATCTAAATGTAGGTAAGAGATTCCACAACATTACTTAATAACTTATCCTAGTCTTTACTGAATCTTACTTTAGGGAAAGTCTTTCTTATATAGTAGTTAAATAAATCTCTTGTGATGAAGTTTCAGTCTGTTTTACCTTTTTCCAATATTAGGAATTTTTTTTCTTGCTCTTACCTCTTTCCCACCATTAGGAGAGGGACAAGGAGAGGAAGGGAGGGAGGGAGGGAGAGAGAGAGAGAGAGAGAGAGAGACAGAGAGAGAGAGAGAGAGACAGAGAGAGAGATAGAGAGAGAGAAAGAGAGAAGCAAACCCCTTATAACAAATAAATAAGAAAAATCAAGCAAAACAAATTCCCACATTGATCACATTCAAAATGTGTGTCTCATTCTGAATAATAGTCCATCATCTGTTTATCATGAAATGGGTAACATACTCCATCATATTCATTTTTTACAACATTGATGTAATAGTATACACATTATTCACCTGGTTCTGCTTACTTCATTTTGCACCAATTCATACAAGTCTTCCCATGTTTCTCTGAAATTATTTCTTTTTTTCATTCCTTATAGAATAATAGTGCTCCATTACATTCATCCATCATTTGTTTAGATTTTCTCTAATGGGTGGGCACTCCTATAGTTTCCAGGGAGTTTTTTTGCTATTACAAAAAGAATTGCTAAAGATATGTTTGAATATATTAACCCTTTTCTTCTTTCTTAGCTCCATCCCGCCCTCATAGGGTTTGTGTCTACCTGTTTGCCTTGAGCTACATTGAAGCATGTGGTGGTTCTTGGAGCTGGAGTCTGCCAGTTCCCCTGGTTATGCCAACACATGTTAGTAGGGGAAGGGGGGTATCTTGTTGTTGGCATTTGCCTGCTCCACCACACTGGGGTTCAGGATCTCCTGCTGGTTGGCTGAGGTGGGGCTTGATGCTGTCTTGCTGGGATACTTCCTGTCCCAGCTGTGCCACCCCTTCATCCAAGTGACACAGATCTTTGTTGCCGCTCCTCCAAGTTTCCCAAAAGATTGTTTCACCCTATCTTTTTGCTGGTTTTACTGTTCCAGGATCTGTCTTGGGGCTCTATTTTATAATTGTTTAGAGGTGAATATGGAAAAGTTATAGTGATTCACTGTTTATGCTACCATCTTGGCTCCTGGAAATCATTCTTTTGGTATTTTTCTTTCTTTAATCTCTTTTAGGCATATCATTAGTAGTGATAGCTAGGCCAAAGGGTTTGAACAGTTTAATAACTTTGGGGACAGAGTTATAAATTGCTTTCCAGAATAGCTGGACAAATTCACACATCCACTAATAGTGCATCAATTTGCCTGAAGCCCCTCAATTTGTCATTTCCCTTTTATGTCAACTCAGCCCAATTTGACTGGTGTAAGATAGAACTTTATAATTGCCTTAATTTGCCTTAATACGTAATTATTAGTAATATGGAGCATTTTTAAAAACATGGCTATAGATTATTTGAATTTCTTAATATCCTTTGACCAATTGGTGAATGACTCAAGCCTATTTTAGCTTCCCACTTCAAGGAAGACAATGAATATCTAGACTCACAAATTGCTAGAGTTGAAAGGATCCTAAATAGATAATCGAATCTAACCCCCTCATTTTATAGATGAAGAAAGTTAAGTGTGTGTGTGTGTGTGTGTGTGTGTGTGTGTGTGTGTGTGTGTGTGTGTGAAATGATTCATCTAAAGTCACACAGGTAATTAGTGTCAGTCCTGGAACTAGAACCCAGATTTTCTGACTCTTCATTCATTGATCTGGACACTAACGAATACAGCTCTCACTAGGCTGTAGTAATTGTGGCTTTATCCCAAGAAATCAACATTTAGAGAGTTCAAAAAGTTTATCTGTGCACTAGTGCAGCAGCCTGGAAACATCTTTAGTAAATATCAACCTCTAGCCTCCTAAATTTGTCTTAACTACTTCTTGTATTATTTTCAGATCATGAATTACAAAGTTGATTTGTGAGTGTGTTTTGTACTGCTTGCCCTGAGCACTTCAATTATTAGTTATAGTTCTGCTATTGTCTAGCTCTAAACTTTTGTTTACGTAAAAACTACTGTTTCCTCTCAGCCTTGTTTTCTTTAGGTGAAGATTCTTTAGTCCTGATTCCTTTAACTTTAATTATGCTCCTTTTTTTTCATTCTGTAACCACACAAAGAAAACTAACTTCAAGAAATTCATCCTTGCTGCTGTTGAGTTGAAACACTGACTGATTGGGTATTCTGGCAAATGGCAATTAAATTCATTCAACTTTTGAATTGACCTTCTACTGTATGCAAGTCATCAACAGGATTTGGGGAATTTCACTTTCACTCTACATAAAAGTCTTTGCCCCATCCCATCACCTCTTCTCTCAGAGAAGGCCAGCTCTCACCATGGAAGAATAGCACTAGCAGTAGTAGGAAGAAGAAAGATTTCCTATGGAAGGTGATACTTGAGTTGCATTTTGAAGGAAAGGAGGGATTCTATGAGGGGAAGGAGAACAGAGAATGCATTCCAGTCAGGAGGGATGAATAATAACTTTCTCCTCCCATCTTAGAACATTAGTGGTACAGTAACCATCAAAACCAGAGCAAGAAAGTGTTCAAGTCTTCGTCAGCTCCCATGAGTTTAACTATCTTCAGGCTTACATCACCAATGACCTATTGGACATTTCAAACTAGACGCTATGGAGACATGTCAAATTTAGCATGTCCAAAACTGAACCCACTATCTTTCCTCCTAAACCACTGCCATCCAAATGTCATTGTTTTTGTCACCACCATTCTCAAGACTTCCAGGTTCGTAGTTATGTTTTATCCCTCATTCTTCATTCTCCCTCTTCATAAATCCAGTCAATTGCCAAATCTTGCCATATCTTGTATGTGACACCTCTCTCTCCTCACATAGCTACCCCCTTAGTTCAGGCTCTCACTTCTTATTTAGATCATTTCAACAACCACCTTCCTAGTCTCATATCTACCACAACTGAAGTTTATCCTCCATGAAAATGCCAGAACAAGTTTCCTTAATCACAGATCTGATAATATCACTCTATTTCTCAATCAATTCCAACTGGCTTCTTATTGTCCATAGAATCAAACATAAGTTCCTCAGCTTAGTTTTTAAAGCCCTTCACAATCTCGTCCCAAACTATCTATCAAGCCTCATTGGACATTTCCCTCTCTGAAACACTATATGACTCAACTAAACTGGACTTCTCTTTGTTCCTCACACATTATACTTCATCTCTCACACCTATACCTTTGTATGGACCATATATCATGCCTGGAATGCACTCCTTCCTCATGTCTGCCTTGGAATCCATCTCTTACTATATAATTCAGATCAAGCATCACCTTCTATATGAAATCTTTGACTGACCCCCCTAAATGGTAGTGCCCTCCCTTTCAAACTAACTTGTATCTATCTGCTTTTTATTTTATTCTCTCTCTCCATATATATATATATATATATATATATATATATATATATATGTGTGTGTGTGTGTGTGTGTGTGTGTGTGTATATATATATACACATATATATGTATATGTATATGTACATACACATGTATGTAATACATATTATATATGCATACATAGTCTGTATATGTTCATAAGCATACTTACTGTCTCCCCCACTAGAATGCAAGCTCATTGCTAATAAGGATTGTTTCATTTTTTTGTACTCTTGTCCCCAGTGCTTGCATAGTGCCTGGCTCATGATAGTTGTTTAATAAATTCTTGTTAATTGACTGATTGACTATCAAAATCTGATCCCTCTCCAAAGAGGGATAATAGTTAACATTTATATAGCATTTTAAAGTTATCCAAGTAGTTGATACCCATTCCTCACTCCTCTCCCAGCTCCATTCCAGACTCTCTAGATTTCTCCAATTCTCCACTAGTTTTCTCCTCCTAGAAGATCCCTCTACACTTACAGTCTTGTCCTCTGATTAATGACTCCTGCCCAGAGTCTTTATTTTGAGGAAGTGCTCAGGCCAACCCTATGTTCACTCCTCCACTACTCTCCCAGCTTTGCTCCTGATTCTTTATGCCCCTGTGTAGATACCTTTCCTGATTTTCATCTCCCTCTTATATACTGTGTTCCTTCATTAGAATGTAAACTCCTTGAAGGCAGGGACTATGTTTTCGCTTGTATTTGTATACCCAGGGCTTAACACAGTGCCTGGCACAGAGTAAGAACTTAATAACCATCAGTTTGTTGACTACATGCAATAATTCATTTAATACTTATATTGATCATGTAAAGTAAATACTATATGCACAAATGAAGGAACTGAGGCTGAGAGAGTTTGACATGAGAGAAATAGCATTTCAGGTGGAAGGTATGGGTAAATGTGAGTGTAAAACATCATAGGACACACGCAGGATCCACTGAGTAAGCCAGTGTGATAGAATATAAGATGAAAGAAAATTAGAGGAAGCTGGAGGAAACTCCAGGAAGACAGGCATACTTGAATGTTCATCTGTAGGCAATGAAGATCCAGAGAAACTTTTGATCAAGAAAGTGACATGATCAGAAGTATTCTTTAGGAAGATTAACCAGGCAGAAGTATATAGGAAAGAGTTAAGGGAAAAGATGCTGTGGGTAAAGTGACCAATTAGGAAACTTGGTATATATGTTCCATATTATTTACAAGGATTTATGGGGGAAAAAGGTGGTGCTATAAACCTCTCAGAGAACAACTAAAAATCCCATAGCATGAACTCCACTGATTTCACCCTAACATCAGTAGCTAGGGACTTACCTTGGGTGCTCCATTTCTCACTTTTTGTCTCACTACCCTTGACTTGGATTCTTCCTTATCATCATCTGGTGTTCTCTCTAATGCTCCAGGATTGTCTCTTGGATCTTGTTTTCCAAAGTGGTGAAAGTTACAATTGTCTGGGTGAGAGCTAAAGAGAGCCTGAAATCAAGTAGTGATAATGGGAAGGGAAAGGAGGGGATTGTTGTAATAGAGCTTGGGGTCGTTAGAATTGAAAGGACCTGGTGACTGAATAGACATTTGAGGATAGGAGTGAAAGATAACTTCAAAGCTTTGAAAAGGAATGACTCTCTGAGCACAGACATAGCATGGAGTCTATGAAGCAACGAGTCTTAACAATAGGCAAAAAGAAACTGCAGACAGTATTGCTTAATCCATTGACTTCGAATGAGTGATAAAGCATTTATTAAGTGCTTACTACATGCCAGGAACTATATTAAAAGTTAGTTATGCAAGTACAAGAAAGCAAGAAAGCCCCTGCTCTCAAGAACCTTATATTCCAATGGGAGAGAATAGCACATAAATGCTCAGGTAGAAAGGGATATTGAACATAATGTAGAAATGATTGCAAAGTGATTTGAAAGCCTGTTTCTTGGCAAGACAGGGTAAGAGTACACCTAGCAGAGCCCAGGGTGGTTCCAGGGGCAAAGTCTAAGGTTCAAGGGGATGAGGGGAATAAGGACATTAGCCAGATTGCAGATAATATGCCCAGGAAGTGAGCTATAAAGGCCTGTTATACTCTAAGCCATCCCACTTTCCTATTGAGAGAAATTGTTTACAATGGGAAAGCCTATTGGTCTAGCAGTCATAGAATCACAGATTTAGAGCTGGAAGAGATCTTCAAGGTCACCCCCTCATTTTGACAGAGACTAATAGAGATCATGGGGTTGCCCAAGGTTGTACAGCTAGTACCAACCCTTTGACTTTAAAACCAGCACCATAAAGAGACCCTTGTTCTAATCCTGGTTCTGCCATTAACTAATGTGACCTTAGAAAAGTCATTTAAACCAGCTGGGTCTTGGTTTTATTATATGGAATATGATGGACAGTGTTGGTCTAGATCAGTGGTTCTCAACCTGTGGGTTATGTTCAATTTGTAACAATGAAAATACATCCTGCATATCAGATATTTACATTACAATTCATAATAGTAGCAAAATTACAGTTATGAAGTAGCAATGAAAATAATTTTATGGTTGGGGGTCGCCACAACACGAGGAACTGTATTAAAGGGTCACAGCATTAGGAAGGTTGAGAACCACTGGTGATTATTAGTAGGTCTTCTGGGGTTCTATAGTTAAGTATAGTCACCAGGGAAAGTATTAATAGATCTCAAAGCTGTCATATTAGATGAATTCAAGCTTATGGAGTCATACCAGTCACCTCAGCAGTATTTTCAAATTAAAGGAAGGTAAATGCCACAGCCTTAATAAGTCAGAGATTTTTGTTAGAAGGCAGGATTGAACAGGCTAACGGAGAAGAGTCTTTTCTTGCTTTCTACTTGACAGAAAAATTACATTTTCAAGTCCCTTTGAAGAGCGATGGCCAGGATATTTGGGGTTTTGGTCTTGAAAAAAAATTCTTAAATTCTGAAAATCATAACAAAACAGTTGGAAAAAGACAGGCCTGCATTTGCTGACAGAAGAGGCTGGGCATTTCAGCCCAGTGTGTTTTATAAAACAATACTAAAACAAAGGCCCAGTGAGAGAGGCACTGCCCAGGAAGCCCAGCAGGCCTTTAATCTTAGCAGTGGGCAGGAGAAGGGAAGAGGTTGCGTGAGCGTCAATAAGTCATTAAATCTTCAATTTTCTGCCTTTCCTTGAGGCCTCCATTTGCTCCCTGTGGGACTGCCAGGAAAATGAGAACGTCACATGGGGAAGAGCTCAGAGCTGAAGAGAAAATGCAGCAGCAAAGAGAACACTGTGTGTGGCCTCTTTTTTGAGAGCTGGGGGGGTAGGGGGAGAGAAGCTCACGATATATGATGAATACAGACTTGTCTAAATGAAAGGCAGGTCCTGTGAGCAGCTGCACACTGTAGATGGCCATCTCTAAGTCAGAGACCCTGAGTCTCTTCTGAAGTACTAAGTTGGGAAGTAATATTGGAAACAGGTTTTAAATCCCAGGCATGACACCCTTAGATAAATTGAGTTCTTTCCCTGAGATGAGCTAGAAAACTAGCCAGTTGAAAAAGATGAAATGATGGAAAAGAACATAGTTCCAACAATTTTTTTAATCCTGGTCAACCAGGAGATTTTCACCGAGTTCAACCTGGGGAAAGTAGGGTTATTAGAGATACTTTATATGCTTTTGAATCCATTGCTATTTGATTTTTGGAGATGCTGAAGACAAAGGGAACTTTCCTGCTTCTGCAAAAATAGAAATAAAACAAGCTTCTCCTAGGCCAAGATGTATTGCCAAAAATAAACTGTTAACTGGGGGAAATTTTTTTTCAAAGACTTAAGAACTCTGGTCAACATAATAATCAACCATGATTCCATAGGATTGATGATAGAGCATGTTACTCACCTTCTGATGAAGGGTTGTTGGGTTCTGGGTGGAAAAGTGGTTAATAGCTTCAAATTGCAATAAGATTTTTGGTACACTTTGTATATATCTTGTTCTGCACCCAGAATCCATCAATCTGCTGTCAGGAGGTGGGTAGCAAACTTTAAGCTTTACTAGCATAAAATTGCAATAAGACTTTTAGAACACCCTATGGGGAGGAGGAGGGACGTGATCAACACAGGAATCTGTTTTGCTTGAATATGTGTATTTTTGTAAGAGTTTTGATTTTTTTTTTCATTGGTGGGGAAGGGTGCAGGAAGGACGGAAGGAAACAAGCATTTATAAAGCTTCTACTACATACCAGGCAGGCCCTGTGCTATACAGTTGTTATTTGAAAAAAAATTTAATTTAAAAAAATTGTTGAAAAAGTGAGAAATTAGGAACTGAAATAAAAGATAAATCCAGATCACCTATTGAATGATGATAGGATTCATACTTAATGTACCTACTTTTTTTTTGTTCAGACCTATGATTTCAATGATATAGGAAATTGCCAGTGAAGAAATTTTCAGGAAAGCTGCTGGGAAGGGGAGAAGGCAGTGAGAGGGCAAGTGATCTGTCCCATTAAATGTCAGAGGCAAAACTCCGACTCATGTCTTCCTTCCTCTAAGGTTGGCCTGCTAACCATTGTACATGCTATGCTGCCTTCTCTGTCATTTCTTTTGTGTCTTCCAGTGCCTGGCAGAGTTTGTACATCCTTTATATTATTCAGTCAATTATATTATTTAGCTATATAGTTATCTATTATATAATTTTAATAATTATGGGCCTTTGATATATTATATCATATTATGTTATGTTATATTATGTTATATTACTTTATATTATATTATATCATATCATATCATATGTCATATCATATTATATGAACATATATTGATATTATACAATTGTATGATATTATATAATCTTATTGATAGATTGTATAAAAAGTAAACCCAGTATGAGTTCACCCATATGATGAGAAAACCAGAAGTCTTAAAGGATCAACCAACAGGAAAGTCACAAGATTTTGTATTTGAAAGGAATATTGTTGCCTTTCTTTGAAAACAGAAATCTCATTAATTTAGAAGGACTTCACAAAGATGCCAGACTGTATCATGACAGGACTAATCATAGCACTTTGCTCCAACCTCCCTTTTTCCTTCCCTCTTCCTCCCCGCCCTTTCCCTTTTCTCTTTTGATTTTTTTGTTCTTAAAGCTTGTTAGTTTTCCTGGTGTGCTTCTGGTGGAAGTATTAGGGAGCCTCCTTTTCCTACATAACCTACAAGTGCCTTTACCCTTCCTGCAGTAAGGGAGCCCAATGTGGTCCAGAGTGTTTGAGTCCCGGTGTTTTCCTGCAAGTATGCAAGATGAGGATCACATAAGAGGGAGCTTGCATGATCTGAATTTCTCTGGTTCTGTGTGCTCCTTAAAGCCCTGACTCCATTCCCTCCCTAAATGGGATGTGGAATTGTGGAAAATAGAAAGTGTGGTCGAATAGAAAAGCTGCTTCCTAGCTTCCCTTGAGGCACAGCTCTGGTACCATCTTGTCTAGAAGGGCTTTCTGCCTTTTCTGATTTCCCATCCCTCCACCCTCAGCTTTCTCTGCTCCCTCCCTCCTAAAGTACTTTATATTCACTTTGCATACACATTCCATTTACTATCTGTGTGCATACCACAACATCTCCCTCCTTCCCCCAGTCCCCAGTAGAATATAAACAGTGCCTTACTGATAGGTGGGCCTGGAGGCAGGAAGACTAGAGTTCAAATTCAGCCTCAGATACTTAATAACTGTGTGGCCTAGGAGAAGTTGGTTGACCTTGGTCTGCCTCAGTTTCATCACCTTCTTAAATGGGGGTAATGATAGCACCTACCTGCCAGGATTTCTGTGAGGATCAGATGAGAAATTTGTGAAGTGCTTGGTATAATGCCTAGGTGCTAGACAAATGTTTTTTTTCCTTCCTTTCCTTTTTTGGGGGGGGAAGGCAGGGCATTTGGCGTTAAGTGACTTGCCCAAGTTCACACGGCTAGCAAGTATTAAGTGTCTGAGTCTGGATTTGAACTCAGATCCTCCTGTCTCCTGGGCAGGTGCTGTATTCACTGTGCCACTTAGCCGCCCATCTTTTCTTCCTTTCTAAAATCAGCTAGGACAGTTTGTTTTCTCACTTAAGGGTGAGTGGTTGACTTCCATTTGCTCGGGCACCAGAGGCCAATTGGGAGAGCCCACTGTGCTTTGGGAGCTCATCGGGGCTTTCCTTTTCCCTCTGAAGGGAGAAGCTTGATTAATTCCCCTTACATTCCTTTTCTTTATTTTTATTCATATTTTTTTTGCTACTCAGGGTTTTTTTTTAATTTTATTTAATTTTGAGCATTTTACCTGTTTGGGGTTATAAGTGCCAAGAAAAATGGTAACCTGTGTGAACTTTATGAAATATTGTTTGCTAATTTAATTCCTATAACTATATATGGGGGGGGGAGGATTATCTCCAGATCCAATAACTATAGTAGGTCTGAGCCATCACAAAAGATTATTAATTTGGCTATGGTCTAAGAACTGTGCCTCTCGGACTTCCTCGGGACTTAGTACAAGGCACTCTGGAGAGAATTAAGAATCATGTGATAATAATTTGGGTGAGACTCTTTAGTGTCTCTGGCCAGCAAGGTGGCACAGGGGATAGAGTGCCAGATCTGGAGTCAGAAAGACTCATCTTCCTGAGTTCAAATCTGACCTCAGAAGTTTACTAGCTATGTGACCCTGGGCAAGTCACTTAACCCTGTTTGACTCTTTTTTTAATTTGAAAAATGAGCTAGACTATCTAGTATCTTTGCCAAGAAAACACCAAACAGTGTCATGAAGATTGAATACAACTGAACAACACACCTGTAGTTAGGGATTTGGGCAGTATAGTATAGGGAGAACACTGCTTCTAGAGTCAGAGAACCCAGGGTCAAGTCCTTGCTTTGAATGACTACCTGTGTGATCTTAAGCAAATCCCTATATTTCCTCATCTACAAAATGAACGGGTTAGATTGCACAGATTCTGAGGTCCTTCCTACTTTAGGATCATGGATCCTATGACTAACGTGCTCAAACACATCTCTGTTTAATTTGCTAGGTCAGAAAATATTTAACCAAAAATAGAATAGGGACTGATCAGGAGAACTCTTGACATTGGGCTATTCCTCCAATTAATATTATGAGATTACAGGGCTGCTGAGACTATGACCTGGGAATGATGTCAGTCTGCACCTTCTAAGGTGAAACCTCACTCTCTGCTAGCTCCTCCTTAGTGCCTAGGTTCCAAAAGGAAGCATGAAGTTCCTTTGGTAAGATTAGAGGGTATTTTAGAAGTTTATATTATTCTCCTAAATGCACCTAATAAGAGAACAAGGTGTATGTATGTATGTATGTGTAT
>CM053584.1:328390532-328420424 GCA_028627135.1 Pseudochirops cupreus | reverse complement strand
ATACACATACATATTTCATATATATACATATATATACATATTTATTGTTGTTGTTCAGTTGTTTCAGTTGTGTCTGACTCTTTGTGACCCCAACTGGGGTTTTCTTTGCAAAGACACTAGAGTAGTTTGCCATTTCATTCTCCAGCTCATTTTACAGATGAGGAAACTGAGGCAAATAGGGGTAAGTGACTTGCCCAGGGTCACATAGCTAAGAAGTGTCTAAGGCTGGATTTGAACTCAGGTCTTCCTAATTGCAGGTTCAGTGCCATATCCACTACATCGCCCAGCAAGTATACATATACATACATACATATCATACATAGATTTATGTGTGTATGTGCACATATGTATGTAGATATGTATACATATACATCTCCAAGTACTTGAATCACTGTATGTATATGTATATATACATAAACACACACATGTATGTATGCATGCACATAAATGGAAGGTAATCTATGGACCAAGCACCTGTTTATTCCCAGAAAGTCCAGGTAGTATGATAGAATGTATAATGGACTTGTAGTCAAGAAGGACTTAGATTTGAATCTCAGCTCTGATTAGTTGTTAGATCATGAGCAAATCACTTAACCTCTCTAAGCCTCAATTTTCTCATCTGTAGAATGGGGATTAGAAATACCTCTAGCGCCAGGATCCCAGGGTTATTTCAAGGCTCAAATGAGATAATGTATATAAAGTCCTTTGTACTAAAATGCTAAGTATTTATTATTCTTCATTATTCTGTCCTTGTAACATGAAGGAAGAATCTACCTGATCAGTTTTTTCTTTCATTCTGTACTCATCACCAGATTCCAGGGAGGTAAGCAACCCACATCAGTTCTGCAAAGAGGGAGCATCTATACCATAGGGAAGGGAAATGTCTGCACCACAGTGAAGTTCAAGAGGAACATGGCTAGAATCCAAAGGATGTTCCTTATGAGCAAGAAGCCTCAAGCTGACTGTCATCTCCTCCTAAACCCCCCCAGGACACAGCAGGAAGATATAAAGTTAGCGATCCTGGGAACCTGTGTCTCAGGGAGAATGCTGCCATGGGCGATAACAAGGAGATAAAAGTGCTCTATCAGGGACTTAATGAACAATTAATATATGGGGAGGTGGAGAGCATGGAAGGAGAACTCCTTCCTGACCCAGCCTAGGCTCTGAAGCGTGGAGATTGATCGCCCTTGTAATTACGTCCCTGCCCAGCGGAACTGCAGGTACTGTCCTTGTTCAAAGAACCCCTTTATCCTTTCCAAAAGTGATTTGCTCCAATGATCAGCAGAAGCAAGGAAGGAGCAGGGTTTGACCTTGTAGACAGAGGTAAATGAAGCTTAGGACATGCCTGGGGGAGGGGTGGGAGTAGATAAATGGTAGGCACCACCAAGATTTTATCAAACAGTTTAAATAAGTTTAGGTAAAATCCTCTAACCTTTAGGTGGCTTTATACAAGCAAATACCCCAAATCAAATGGGTTTCCATATTATGTGTTCTAAGTGCTAGTCATGGAGAATCATCACTTTGCATTCTATTCTATGTCCCCAGAAAAGAGTTGAGTCTTGCTCCCAAACCAGAGATGCGCTTTTCCCCTCATACATGTGAGGTCCCTTGAGAGAATGGGTTCCAACCTAAAAGGATGAAAGTGCCAAGAGCAAGAGCTTATGTGGCAAAGGGCCACCTCCTGATACTAAGACTTGGAAATCCTTTTCTCCTTTGGGGAGTCCTCATTTGGTCCTCCTTGGGCACAGTCTTCTTCTGGAGTCCAAATGCTGGTACCTTTACCCAGCCTTTTTCTCTTCCAAAGTCACATGTCCTGAAACCACCATTACCTTCAGGTGACTCTAACCAAAGTCTAGATCTGCCTATATTGGTGATGTATGTATGGCTATGGGGCTGTGAGAAATGGAAGATAAGTATCCTACAAAGGGCAATGGAGATGGGAATAGTGGGTATGGGTGGGCTGCAGCATACAAAAGGAAAGAGAAGAGCTGGAGTAAAGATTGTCACCAGGGAAATGCATGATTGCAGCCAGTTCCAAATGTATACCCTTGTAAGTACTCTGTTAAAGTAGCTTTACCAAGACCTTTATTTCAACTGATTACATTACTCTGTATTTGAAAATAATAACACTTCTCTTTCTTTAAAAATATTATATGATTCAGACTTTTCAGTAATTCAGGATCCCCTTTGCCTGTTTGTTAGATGCATGTATTTAATTTCTCTTTAAAGGTACTTAAAAGGCTGATCATGGAGTGACCATGAAGGGTAACAAGTAAGCCATGAGCATCATACTGGTATCCTAACAGTGTCTGGAGACAATGGCCCAGTACATTGGGCCAAAAGATGCCCCCTCCCCCCCCCCAGCTTAGCCTATGGGAATTTATGGGAAAATATAAGAGATAAGAGTAGCACCAATAAGCAGGCAATTATCTATGACTGCAAGTTATAGCACAGTTACTAATGTACATTAATAGAGGGAGTTTCCACACTCATAATTCCCTATACCAATGAAATCTCAAGTATAGACCAAAGAAAGAAAGACAGATAGATAGACAGACAAATATATAGACATAGACATGTTTGACAGAAATTCTGTCAATATTGTGTGTGTGTATGTCTAAACACATTCTGACTAGAACAATACATTGGAAGGAAGGATGGCAGTGGGGGGTGGGATTGAGAAGTATTGGCTCACTTGACTAGATTAAGGGGGCAACTTTCTGTTGCTAAAAGGATAGTCATTTTAATTCAAACCCGACCTGTCTTTTAAAAGAGGCGATACTCAAATCTGACTTGCATTGTGCAAGATTCAGTTTTGCTTCCAATCCTCAGAGAACCTTAGAGAGAAAGAGGAAAGGTTAAATTATGCATGACCTGGCTAACCTGGAAGCAGTAGGGACAGAGGAAAAACAAACATATAGAACTGACACACTCTTTTTTTCTTGCAACCAAGTCAGAGGTCACAGTACCCCCTTTTGTCTCACTTCCAGTTAGAAGCTACCCAACTTATTTTGTGGCCCCCCTCCTCCCTATCTCCCTCTCTTTCCCCCTCTCTCTCTCTCTTTCTCTCTTTCTCTCTCTTCCCCCCCCCTTTCTATCTCATATATAACTCTTTCTACTTCCATTCTCTTTCATTTTTTAAAAATTAATGGGCAGAATGTTAACTAGGCTATAGCTCTTTCATCTCTACATACTCTGTCCCTAGTCCAATTTGGTTTCTCACTAGTAGATTACCTGACCTTGTGTCAAATTAGTCAGCCTGTCCCATGGTTACTCTAGGGTAGGATTCAATTTGTTAAGCTAATTATATCCTACACATATGAATATTCACATATATGAACCTTTACCTGTATCTTTAGTGTTCTTATTAGACTTTATATTACAAATTTATAGAAGAGATCATCGGCAGAATCATATGTTTGTATTGAGCTAGAAATATTCCTGAAATTCCATATACTTGCAAATGCCCATTGAAACACCCCTCTCCTCCCATCCCCTCACCCAAGGAAAGTTATATTTTCCTTATTGAGTAACGATCACCCAGATTCTCTCTTGGTCACTTGCCAGAGATACCAAAAGGATCTGACTAGCAAGAGAAGTCAAGTGAGCCCCTAAATCCTTTCTCAGAATACCATTCATAACATCTTGCTTCTCTCCCAATAGCTACTTCTATTGCTTCTATCCAAAATTTTACCACTAGGCACTCATTCTTGTGAATTAAACCCTGTCTATTGGTTAAATGCAAACATTCATGGGAAGTATAACATGCTAAACTAACACTCAGTGACATTGTATTATGAACTACTTTAACAGCTCCAGTCAATGTGAATGGTAATGTTATCAGTGCTCCTCTGTCTAAGCTAAAACTTGGGCTGAAGCACTGTCAACTTATGAAAAAAATCACGGTGCAATCGTCATCACGCGGAGCAGAGACATTCATGGGAAACATATCATGAGTGGGAGGCAAAATAATGAGTGATTATATATTTTTCTAACCTTATTTATGCTGGCAAAGCATGTCTGTTTTTATAGCATATTAACCAAGTGATTGTTTTGATTAAATGGTACAGGTTTTGCTTACTTTAGGCAGAGTTTGATCATTTTTATTATTTTTCTTGACTATGCTTGTTTTATTTCCACATGTTAAATTTTATTGCATTTTTGGACACTGTTGACTTATTGTAGTTGCAGCCGCCATGCAGTTCTTAAAATGTGCTCATACAGATTGCCAAGATGTGTATTTGCGCAATGACATTTATTCTGGCAGTTTGAAATGTTTCATATTAAATATTAGCTAAATTAAAATTCAAATACCTGGATTTTAGCAAAATATTTGACTAAATCTCTCAAGATATCCTTATGAACAAGATGGAGAAATGTGGGTTAGATATTAATATAGATGGGTAGCTTGAACTCCTGACTAGTTAAATGGTTGGACCATAAGAATGCTCATTAATGGTTTGCTGTCACCCTAGAAGGATGTCTATAGCACTGTGCCATAGAACTGCACAATTGGTCATATCTCAGCAACTTGATGAAAGACACAGGAGCCAGGCTGATCAAATTTACAGATAGCATAAGGCTGGGGAGACAGCTAATATTTTGGATCATAAAATTGCAACCTAAAAGACCTTCACAGGTTAAAATAATGTCCCTTCAAAGCTAATGTTTACATTTAATAGGGATACTCTTGCAGTTAGATTTTTAAATGTCAAATGCACGAGACACAGGATGAGAGAGATCAGGGTTCACTATAGTTACATGAAAGAGACATAAGGGTTGTTGTTAGTTATAAATTCTGGAGTATATAATAATGCCATTGTCTAAAAAAAGCTAATGCAGCATCAGTCACTAAACAGTACAGTGCCCTGAACAAGGAAAACAGTCGGACCACTCTGAAGTGTCCTGGTAGAATTTTGTGTTCAGTTCTGAGCATCACACTTTGGGTTGAGACACTTCTGGGTAATGGTCAAACACTTTTCCCTGCCTCCTCCCTATCCTTCTACACTTCTATCAGCAATGGCCTGGATTGCTTCAATAGCCTCCTAATGGATTTCCCTTCCTACTCCAGTCCACTGTTCACACTATTAGCATGATTTTCTTTTTCATGCATACACCTGATTATATCCTTCTAAAAATGGTTTCATAATACCTATTAAAGAAAGTCCAAGCTCCTTTAACAACCCTGCCCCTCCTCCCAGATTCAAGGTCTTCCACAACCTGACACCACTCTATCTTCGGTAGTCCCTATTAAACTGGCTCTAGGGCTATGGCTCCAGGCATTGCTCTCCTTTCCCCTGTCGAAGCTCTTTATTAAGATGGGTAGCAAAGTGCATTGAACACTGATCTTGGAGTCAGGAAAACCTGAGTTCAAATCTTGCCTCATACTTTTATTAGTTACATGACCCTGAGCAAGTCCTTAACCTCTCTTGGCCTTAACTTCTATATCTGCAAAATGAGAGGCTAGTAATATTATAAAATGGGGGGTGGGGAGCATGTCCTCTAGGGCCCCTTTCAGCGCTAAAGCTGTGATGCTATGATGTTACATCTAGATCAAACTGAACTATTCACTGTTCCTCATACATATTTCATGCTTTCACACTGCCATTCCTATGGTGAAAGTATTCTCTCTTCTTGAAATGATTTTTTTCTCTCATCTCTAGTTGTTGAATTCCTACTCATCCTTGAAGCCTTAGCTATAATGCTGTCTCTTCCATGAATCATTCTCTGACTTTTCTTACCCTCAATTGATCCTTCCTTTCTTGGACCTTACACAGAGTCTTGTTTGGACCTTTCTTTTGTGCTTACCTCGTCAAATTTTAAATTTTTACCTAGGTTTTTAAAAATAACAATAGATGGTAAATGTTGTAGAGGCTTGCAAAAAAAAAAAACAGTTAACAGACAATTATTAAACACTATGTGCCAGGAATTGTGCCAAGTGCTGAGATGCAAAGGAGACAAAAATGTGGTCCCTCAAGAAGCTCACATTCTAATAGGAGAGAAGTGACTGTACATAAAAGATATTTACAGCAGATTAATGTGGAAATATGTTTGATGTGATTGTACATGTATAACATATCAGATTGCTTTCTGTCTTGGGGAGTGGAGGGACAAAAAAGTTTGGAACTCAAAAAACTTTCTTTACATGTAATTTGAAAAATACAAAATACTACTGAAAGACATTTACAGTAAAAATGGAAGGTAATCTCTGAAGTACTCTGTGATATCTGAGGGGAGAAGGTAATTGTTGACAGGGATCAGATTGGATGAACTAATAGGTAGGTCTTTGTTATCTAGTGCAGAACTCTGAAAGAACAGATCTTCTCCTTTATCCAGAAGGATGGGGCAGTTAAGTAGTGCTTAAAGGAAGAACACCAGCAAGGGGCAAGGGAAGCCACCTGAGTCAAGTTTTGCCTAGACTTGGTCCAGGCAAAACTACTTACAGAGGAACATGGGGCATAGATTCAGAGGTGGAATGGACCTCAAAGGTCACCTGGCCCAATCCCCAAATTTTACTTTAGGTTTTTTATGCATCATAATCCCTATGATTTGCATGAGGTCAAGGGTTGTGTCATTAAAACATTAGTCTCTCTCAGACACTTACTAGCCATGTAACCCTAAGCAAATCACTTAACCATATTTGTTTCCTCATCTGGAAATAAGCTGGAGAAGGAAATGGCAAATCACTCCAGCATTTTAGCCAAGGAAACCCCAAATGTGTTAACAAAGAGTTGGACACAAAGGAAAGTGACTTAACAAATAAGATTTTTTAATGAAACTTAGAAGAAACTGCCAATTTTTCTAAGCCCTAACTTCCTGGGCCTCCATGCCACATTCTTATCATCCCTCCTACTTTGATGCTCTCTCGGTGCTCACATGGCAAGAGAGCATTTTACTAATTCTCATAAAGATGTATAGAACTATGGGCTAAAATAGTGGAGATGGAAAGCCTCTATTGGTACTCTAAGCGAGAATTCCCTGTAGGGGCAGTTTAGCAATTCTGATCTTTACAGGTGGCATTTGAAGACCAAAAATGACTAGAATCTCCCAGGAGAAAGATGTTAAGAGACAGAAATTTTTCTTTTCAGTCTCAATTATTGTGATAGAAATTACCCAGGGAGAAGCTCCAGGAAGATTCTGGAAACTATCCATAGTCTTCAATGGGATAGCCTGGTAGATAGCAAAAGAGGAACCAAGTATTATAACATCACTGAATCAATCTACTACATACCTCCTGTATGGAAGTCAGTCTAGCATTAAAAAAATGTATAAGAATACAGAATCAAAGATTTAGAGCTGGTGTGGATCCTTAGAGGTCACCTAGCCCAGTCCGTTCTATTTGTAGAGGAAAAAAGTAAGGCCCAGGGACACTGGCCAAGTTTACACAGAGATGACATAGGATTTGAATCTGTGTTCTCTGACTCCAAATTCAGTATTCTTTTTACACTAGCACATTTGCAGATAAAGGAAATGGGATCCAGAAAGGCAAAGTAATTTGTCCAAGGTCATAAAAGTAGCAAATCAGAAAATTTGAGTTTGAACATGGGTCCTTTGACGTCCAATCCTGTCTTTTCCCAAATGCACTTTGCACGATGTCTCCTGTGAGCAAGAAAGACTTTCAGTGTTAACAAGAGCTTGTGTGACAAAATGTCTGTTGTCAGTGACAGACCTAATTGAAACTGTGGGTCCCACATCACTAATCATCTCTTGGAGTTGCTCATAGATGTGTGGTCTTTATGAAAATAACTTCATTTTAGATTTGCTTTTTTTTTTAATATGGTCAATTTTGGAATCCGTGTTATGTCTTTTTGCTGACACGTCATACAAACTGATTAGAACCAAGACTTTCAGAGTTGTCCCAAATCCTTTGATTAATGCAATGTCATAGATTCTGAGCTGAAAGGGACCTTTATCTCGCTCAACACCCTCATTTTACAAATGGAGAAACTGAGGCCCAGAGGCATAACAAGGAGGGTTAGCCTGCATTTTCATATCTGTCTCCCTGCTTCCTTGCCCTCATCAATAAAGGAAGGAAAGGGGAAAAGGGAGGAGTGAAGGGGAGGGAGGAACAAGGCTGAAAAAATTCTACTCACACAAAATACTTAGGTATTTTCAGATGAGAGTAAATAAATCCCCTTAAGTTCAAGTCAGAGGCTATAAAATGAATCATCTCTCCCCTACTCCCCCTGGAATAATCTACCATGCAAGGCAGGGTTAAATTTTCTCTTTCATCCTATGCCAGTCACTCCAAATGCTGCTAATGGATGAAATCAAACCTGAGTGTCTCTCTTGCTTCCACAAGAGAGAGGCCTTTTAAAAAAATTTTGTGTGTGACTTGTTGATGTTTGGGTCCCTACCTCCCGTGAACCTGTCATCACATTAAATATGTATTATTTAACTGAGCCTGTGGGAGAACTGGTGACCATGTTGTACATTAATGGCCATAGTTCCAGATGGATTACCCCCGGGGCTATTGGCAGCTCTTCTCAGTCCCGTGACAGACTGTCTCAATGGGTAACCATAACCAGGGCATTTGCACCTGACGCTGTAAAATTGCAGTGCTCTTCCCTCCCACAGGCTACTTCGTTTTCTCCTCCCCCTCCCCCAGTGCATAGCCGCATTGTTCCTAGCCTAGGGAGGCTGGCTGACCCTAAGAAGTGTGCTGAGGGTGTGAGAACATGCCCACGACAAGATGCAAGGAGTTAGGACACATGTGTTGTGTAGGGTGTGTGTGTCTGTGTATGTGTGTGTGTGTGTGTGTGTGTGTGTGTGTGTGTGTGTGTGTGTGTGTGTGTGTGTGTGTGTGTGTGTGTGTTCAAGTTAGAAGCCTTTTATTCTCACTAAATAAGCCGGTGAATTGGTCTCTCTGACTCCAGCTTCTTCCCTTTCCAATTCATTCTCCATACAGCTATAAAATGTATGTTCCTAAAACATAGCCTGTCTATTAGGGGTAGGGAACCTGCGGCCTTGAGGCCACATGTGGCCTTCTAGGTTCTCAAGTGTGGCCCTTTGACTGAATCCAAACTTCACAGAACAAATCTTTTTATTAAGGATTTTTATTCATTATCTGAAGTTTGGATTCAGTCAAAGGGTTGCATTTGAGGACATAGAGGGTCACATGTGGCCTTGAGGCCACAGGTTGCCCACCCCTGGAAGTCGTTCCACTTCTCAGGAAACTTGTGGCTACCTATTGTTCCCTGTTTCCGTGTCTGGCATTTAAAGCCTTCCCAACTTGGCTCTAACCTATTTTTCCAGGTTAATTTCATTTAACACAACCTCTACCTCTGATACATACACGCACTACACTAAAACTCATCAACTTACTCTTCCTTGTACATGAGATTCCCTCTTCTATTTGTCTTCCCTTAGGCTGTTGCCCAAGCCTAGAAAGCCCTCCCTCCTCACCTCCACCTGGAATTCCTGATTCCCTCGAGCCTCAGTTCAAGAGGCACCTACTGTAAGATTTTTACTGATTCTGCTAATTGCCCTGCTCCAAGCTCCTGCCAAAAATTGCTTCATATTTACTCAGTACGTAAGTTCCTTGAGGTCAGTGTCTTTCTTTTTTTGTCTGTGTCTCTGGCTCCTAGCAGACTGCCTACCGTAAAGTAGCTTCTTCATAAATATTTGTTGAATTGAACTGAATTAAAATGGACAGCCACTCTTCCGGGTACTGGGATGGGGGGAGGGTGACAGAAATAATTCCTCTCCAGAAGAGCTAGGATTTTCCTTGAAACCTCTGCCTCACAACGGTGTTACATTCATCTTGGGAGGTGGGACCCAGAGGGATTTGGTTCTTACTGTTTTGAAGTAATTCTTTTTCTGGTTAGTTGCTGAGGTAGAGATAGACAGCCATATCATGCAGGAAGTTTGACACCTTGGCCTCCCTTCTCACTAAATAACCCAAGCAGTGGGAGAATTGTATAGATTCACTGTTCAGTAAGAGGAAGAAAGGAACACTATGTTCAATTCTCCAGCAGATTTCAGTTCCTTCATTCACCCATCGACTCACTGATCTATTTATTCATTTCTTCACACTTTAATACACCATATACCCACTAAGTGCACTAGAGAAAGACAAAGCAATGTGTGTGTAATATAAAGTCCGAGGAGAAAGAGTGGTTACTGACTGTGGGAGACCAGAGAGGTCTTCATGGAAGGTTATGGTGTGTAAATTGGGTGTAAAGGACAAGAAATATCTCAACAGATGAAGAAGGGAAGCAAGGGCATTCCACACTCAAGGAATGGCTTACGCAAAGTCATGGAGGTGGGAAGGTGCACAGTTTGTACTATGCGAAGGCAGGAAAGCACAAAGCAAGCATTCATTAAGCCCTTACTTTGAGCTAGGCAACGTACTAAGCACTTAAGACACAAATCCAAGCAAATGAAAGTCCTTCTTCTCAAGGAGTGAATATTTTAATGGGGCAGCTAGTGCTTTAGTGGATATGACACTAAACCTGGACTCAGGAAGACCTGAGTTCAAATCTGGTTAGACACTTCCTAGCACCCAACCCTTGGCCAGTCACTTAAACCTCTTGTTTGCCTCAACAGCCTCATTGGTAAAAAGGGGATAATAATAGCGCCTACCTCACGGGGTTGTTAAGATGAACAAATAAGATATTTTCCGTAAAGCACTTAACATAGTTCCTGGTACATATAGGTGCTATAAAAATGTAAGTCAATTCAGATTTATGGAGAACAGAGGAATTTATGACCAAACAAGAGATAGAGAACACTCAGAAATACAAAATGAATCATTTTGGTTACATTAAATTGAAAAGGTTTTGCACAAACAAAGTCAAAGCAATCAAGATTAGGAGGGAAGCAGAAAGCTAGGAAAGAATGTTTATAACCAGTGTCTCTGACAAAGGCCTCATTTCTAAAATATATAGAGAATTGAGTGAAATTTATAAGAGTACAAGTTATTTCCCCAATTAATAAGTGGTCAAAGGATGTGACCAAGCAGTTTTCAGACAAAGAAATCAAAGCTATCTATAGTCATATGAAAAAATGCCCTAAATCAAACTTGATTAGAAAAATGCAAACCAAAACAACTCTTAGGTGCTGCATAACATCTATTAGATTGGTTAACGTGACAAAATAGGAAAATTGTAAATGCTGGAGAAGATGTGGGAAAATTGGAACACTAATGCATTGTTGGTGGAGTTGTGAATTGACTCAACAATTCTAGAGAAAAATTTGGAACTATGGCCAAAGGGAAATCAAACTGCACATACCTTTTGACCCAGCAATACCACTTCTAGGTCTGTATACCAAAAAAATCATACAAACAGACAAAGGACGTACATGTACAAAAATATTTATGGTGGCTCTTTTTGTGGCGGCCAAGAACTGGAAAAATATTTATGGTAGCTCTTTTTGTGGTGGTGAAGAACTGGAAATTGAGATGATGTCCATCAATAGCAGAATGGCTAAACAAGTTGTGGTACATGAATGTAATGGGATATTATAGGGCTATAAGAAATGATGAGCAGGCAGACTTCAGAAAAACCTGGAATGACTTATGTGAACTGATGCTAAGTGAAGTGAGCAGAACCAGGAGAACTTCGTACACAGTAACAGCCACATTGTACAGTGACTAACTTTGACAGACTTACCTCTTCTCAGCATTGCAAGGACCTGAAACGAAACCAAAAGACTCATAATAAAAAATGCCATCCACATCCAGAGAAAGAAATATGGAGTCTGGATGCAGATCGAAGTATTTGCTCTCTTTTTTGTTTTGTTTTGTTTTTTCTTTCTCATGATTCCTCCCATCTGTTTTAATTCTTCTATACAACATGACTGATGTGAAAATATGCTTAATAAGAATGTATATGTAGAGCCTGTGTCAGATTACATGCTGTCTTGGGTGGGAGAGGAAGGAGGTGGAGAAAATTTAAAACTTATGGAAGTGAATGTTGAAAACTAAATATAAATTAATTTAAGAAAATGTAAGCTACTACTATTGTTGCTGTTGCTATTGATGAAGACAATAAGAAAAAATGAACTGAAAACCTAAGAGGGTGGGGAGTGAGGAAGGTTCCTGGTGTGAGGGTATTATTTTGAAGTTCAGAGAAAATCAAGAACAGGACTAGGAGGCCTCTCCACGAGATGAAGCCTCTAGGAGTTTTTACCAATAGGAGAGGGGGAGGCCTAGCAAAGGAACAATTCAGAGTAAGCCACAGGGATGGCTGTCTGTTCCAGTGCAAGGAGACCCCAAGCATTGAGAAAGTTCCAGGATGTCAACCATAAAGATAGCCTGGTTTTAAGAAAGTCAAGAACAAGGCCTGGAGGGGAATCAAAGCACCACCGAGCCACAAAGACCCAACCAGTTGAACAGGAACTTAGAGTGTACAGAAGGTAGTAATATGAAATAAACCTAGAAAGTTACTGTGGTACCAGATTATGGAGAGCCTTGGAAGTCAAGCAAAGGAGTTTTAACTTTATTTGATAATGTTAGCCCAAGTCTAAGTGGTTCCTTTCTCTCATAAAGTCCTCCCACTTTGAACTCATATGGACTGGATTCAGTCCTAGAGGGAACCTGACTCCAAAGAAAGGGGCTCAGTTTTTTTCTTGTACTCTCTGACTCATAATGTCCCCAGCCCAAAGACTCTGAGGAAAGTCTTTTAAATAAAGCTTAGGTTGACTTACATCTAGGGTATGCCCAGAAAAGTACCTTCTAACATTACTGATAATGAGATTGCATTAACTCTGCTGATCTTGGTCAGAGCCCACCCAACCTTACAAGGAATTTAATCTAAGATGGGAAAGTCCATAGTGTTCTACTTAAGCTTGAGTGGAGACAGAACCATTAGTCTACATAGCCCAAGACCTTGTTGGTGTGAGTAGAGATAAAATTTCTCTGTCTAAAGGTCACTCTCAGCCACTCATTGGCCACCTCTTCTTTCAAAGGATATATAGACTGTGAGTCTGTCACCATGATTGTCTTTGGTCTAAGAGAAATGGCCAAATGACTGTCCTTTTATTAACAACCTGCTGGCCTTATTAATAAAATGATTAAATTACCCAGAAAAAAAAAGTACCTTTTAGAAAAGGTACTGTTATTCAAAGAAGTAGCTTTCAGGTAGAGGACAGCTATTTATTTCTCAAGTACTAAAGAAAATGCTTAAAATTCAAAGGATGCAGAAGTTTGCATTAACACATACTTAAAAAGTACACTATAATTTGTCACCACTGCTGCAATTTCCTAGTAGATAAGAAGTACTTCTAGGAGACTTGTGAGACTGTTGGACATTTATTTCACACTCATTTGGGATCTATTCTGTCTGAGCAGCAATCCCTATTCCACATCTTCTGGCCAGGCAGGTGGATCTTCCATGGGTATTTCTCAAGTTGAGATTCATCTCCTCCTCTTAGAAGAGGATAGTTGCAGAGATCATTTCCCACTGCCAATCATTACCCAGGAACTCCCAACTCTTTAGACTCTACAAGGCTAAACTCTATTTAGCTAACACTAAATACAGTGCTTTGAAGTTTGCAGAGCTCTTTACATAAACATCCATCTCAGGTTCGTTCTTCAGTCACCTATGCTCAGGGAAATAAACATAAGTCACATGTGGCAACTAGGGACATGACATAAGGCTCACCTAAGCATAGCAACTGATGGGGAATGGGAGGGGAGAGAAATCCCCTCTGCTCCCCATCAGGAAACACAAGGGAGAGTTGTCAGAGTCTCAAACCACACATTCAGAACTTAGAGTGGTAACTGAAATTGCTAAAACCTACTGAGTGGACAGCTGTTCCTGCTCAGTTACCAATCATCTTCAACATAGTCCCCAGTTACAGAATACTTTTGACACCTACCAGGAGCCTCTGGTCACATATGTCCTTCAGTATAGTTTGTTATGAGTTTTTTTTAAGCATGCAATAAGTTTAACATGGTAGTATCAAAACTGTATCTCCTTCAGAACTCAGTACTACTCTTTTCTGTGTATTTTTTAAATGTTTCACATTCTTTTATTTTTTATTTTTTATCTCTATCATACACACTAACACCCTAGGCCAACAGAAGCCTTCCCTTGTTACAAATATGTATAGTCAAGCATTAAAAAATAAGCCCAATACATTGGATCTCCCTGCATTTTCACCTCTAACCAGTTCATCTTCCTCCCAGCCCTCCACATTCCCTATTTTCCTGACTTCACCTCCTCTTGTTGTCTCTGCAACTTTCATTTTGTTGTAATAATTCTCCTTTTCATCTTAGACCACAGGGATAATTGTACAAGCATAGATTTAGAATTGGAAGGAACTTGAGAGGTCGTATAGTCTAACCCTCTCATTCTATAGATGAAGAAACTGAGGCCTAGAGGAATTAAGTAATTTGTAGGGATTAAATGATGGAGCTAGAATTAAAACCCAAGACCTTAGACTTGAAGTTGTTGTGACTGAAATCTGTAAACAAGAAAAACCAAGGCAACAACATTCCAAACACAATCAATTTATTAGCAAAGCTAGCAATTGCCAATAAATGGGGTCCAAGGTGCCTCATTAAGCCAGGAGCCCCTCCCCTTTACAATCAAGACAGTTCTTTTATATTCATAAAAGAGAAACCTAAGAAGGGCAAAGTGATATAATCTGTAGTGATGTGGGCGTTATAAAGTGATGATTGATTAGAATGGGAGAATAGTAATTTTTGCACTGCCCTGGGGCAACCAACACCTTAGATTTCCTAGAATATCTGACATCAATGCTTCATGGAACACATTCGACCTTTATCTTTTAAGTTTCTCCTAAAAGTGAGAGGTGGGTAATGTACAAGGGTAAAATAGGGAATGAACATTGCAAGCTTAAGAAGCTTAAGCTCACAGAATGAAGGAAAAGAGTAACTTGATTAAGCCTAAATGAAATAAAGTAGCATGTCAGATTTCAATATTATAAAAATCACCACTCTTTTCATTGCATCATACTGCTTCACAGTCTAGATTTTACTATCGCACCAAACTATTCCTCTTCCATGATCTTGAACTCTAAAATCACTCTCTGATTATAATTTCCTGTTTTTCTGCCTCTTTCTCTGCCTCAATTCTAAATGTATTCTTCATATATAACTTCCAGGTCCACCCGCTCTATGCTACTTATCCATTACCTCTTCTCTGGCCTTAATTTCCACCTTCCACAGTCTTAACCTTATAGTTAATCAGTTCAGCTATGTAAGCACCTGAGTTCCCTCATTCTCCAGATGCTCACACCAACCAACCCTCAACATCGGGTCAACCCAATCATCCATCATTCACTTCTCCTGAGATATCAGAGGAAGTCACACAACTGTGACAATAAGAGAAATTTATATTTTTTTAATCAAGGCTGTACAGTAATTTTTTTATTCTCCCCTAACTGACTCTGCATTTTTGACAACTTCCCTGATCCTCCTAATTTCTATTGTTCTCCTCTCCTCAAATAATGCATTATACTTAGCTATGTAGATAAGTATAATATATGGTTGTTGTTTGCCCTTCATTCTCAAAGAGGATCAGCGGCATCACATGGTGATGTTTTGACTTGTGCATGAATTGAATTTAAGTGAATCAGACAAGGATAGTTTCATGAATTGAATTTAAGTGAGTCTGATTGTCAACCTCACTCTCTCTTCCAGAGTCACTGAAGTCCACTGGCAAGACAAAAGTCAGGATGTCTGGTGATGTCCTGGGATGCAGAGGATGACCTTGGCATCTTCAATATCTGACCAAGCTCAAAGTGCTTCATAGAGCCTGCTTTAGGGGCCTTCATGGCCATTGGAACAAATTGTTCTTGTCCACCCATCTGCCAGGGAAAGTCTTCATGTACTTGGGATAGACATCTCCCTAACTCATAGATGGGTTTGTAGCCTGTGGGTTGCCTTCTACCTGTTTTAACCCATTTGCTGTGTTAGTGTACCAGGGTGCACATGCTACAGCTTCTGGGAGTCACAGGTGACAGTTGGGTGACAGATGAACACCCAAGGTGAAAGAGCAGCCCTGAAAAGGGCTCAACAAACCCTCACACCAGACGTGCTAGCTATCCCCAAACTGCTGTGACTTAGATAATATATGGTATGCATGAATCACATAACATATGACTTCCCTACCTCCCCCCATCCCCCGCATTAAATGTGAGCTTCCTGTGGACAAGGATTGTTTCATTTTTGTGTATTTTAAAGTCTCTACCTCCTTTTTGATCAAGTTCTCAATACTACCATTGAAGTCCCCCTTTAGAGCAGATAGTTTCATCTCCTTCAATGGAAAAATCAGAGCCATAGATTAAGAACTGAGAAGGATATTAGAGGTCTTCTAATTCAACTCCCTAAATTTATAAAAGACAATAAGGAAACTGAGGCCTAGAGAGGTTGTTATTTGCCTAAGATCTCACAAACAGGAAACATCTGAGGCAGGATTTTGAAGCCAGATCCCTTGACTCCAGCATGAAAACAATTCCCCCCTATACTACACTGTGTCCCATCAGTCATGGACTCTCCCATCTCTGCTCTCCTAGACTACAAAACATTTTTACTTGTCATTTTCACCTTCTGTCCCAATCTCTGAGAAAAATATGATCCTCTTTCCCAAAGCTAACTCATTTATTTGTGCCATTAATTCCATCTTTTATTCTTTCTGGTTTTATTTTTCATTCTTCCCCTATTCATTGGCTCATTCTCTACTACCTACAAACACTCTCAGCTCATATCTGTCTTTTTAACAAACAAAAAAACCCCAAAACACTTCCTTAGACTCCAACTTTCTCTTAAGTTCTCTTCCTATATATCTTTTACTTTTGATTACCAAACTCTCAAAGTCAGAGAAGCAGAGCTGAAAGAGATAGTAGTGGCCATCTAGTCCAACACCTTTATTTTACAAATGAGGAAACAGACTTAGGGAAGTTAAGTGACTTGTCCAAGGTCATACAGGAAGAGTTGGGACTTTAACCCAATTCCCCACCTCCAAATCGAATGTTTTTTCCACTGTATCATACTGTGTCCTAAGAAAGGCCAATAAATGGGCCAAGAATCAAACCTGAGTCTCCTACATGGTAGGCAAGTATTCTATCACTAAACTATCTATATGGTCATCTTCACTTACTGCCTTTCCATTCAACTCTCAAATTCTTGGAATATAACTTCTAGTCCCATCATTCCACTAAAATATCTCTTCCAAGATTCCCAATATTGTTTTAACTGATAAGTCTTAGGCTCTTTTTTTAGCTCTTAACCTCCTTGATTTCCCTGCTTTTTTAATGCCATTGACTACCTACCCTCTCCTTCTGAATATTCTCTCCTCCTTTGGCTTCTATGACACTACAATGAACTGTTCCTCCTACCTATATTGGGTGCTCTTTTTTCAGTTACTTTGCTAGTGCTACTATCCATTTCCACTCCTTCCCACCCTCCAAGTATTGTCTTTCCCCAAGGCTTTGTCCTGAGCCCTCATCCTTACGCTTTACACTGCTTCCCTTGATGATCTAATTCACCCCATGGATTCAGTTACCATCCCTACACAGCCAACTCCAAAATCAACATATCTAGTCTTAATCTCTCTCCTAAACTTTAGTCTTACATCTCCAACTGTCTGTTGGATATTTTGGTGTACAGCCTTGATGTTCCATTGATATCTCAGATTCACTCTAGTATCTAGAACAGAACTCATCTTGTCCTCTAAATGCTTCACTTATCAAAATTCCCCTATATCTGTTGAAAGAATCAACACCCTACCAATTACCCCCCTTACCGGTAACCTTAGAGTTATCCTTGACTTTTCATTCTTATTCACCCCATATACCTAATCAATTGCCCAGTTCTGTTCATTTTACCTCTTAAACATCTTTTGCATTGATTCTCTTTTCTCTATGTATAGTTACCACTCTGATTCATGCCCTCATCACCCCTTGCCTAGTCAGTTGTAACTGCCTCCTAATTATTCTTCCTAATTCCAGTTTCTACCTTCTCTAATCAATCTTCCATATAATTGCCAAGATAATATTCCCAAGACACAGACACTTAATAAATGTTTATTCACTTAATAAGTAGCACTGGTACTAAAAACAAGATTAACATCCATGATAGCGACTGACACAATAGTCTTTTATTGTATGTAGTTGTATTTAAGGAGACCCATCAGTGTGGTTTAACTGAAGCGTGTAATAAAACTATATCTTTATGGAAATTTCTTGTGGAAGCTAGAAGAGTATACTGCATATGGTGAACACTCAAAAATCATTCCTGATTTTGAGGAGTATCATACAAAAATGAACATAAAGTAATTTCATGAAAAAATGTCTTCTTACAAGGAAGAAGATGAGGTTATTGCCTCTATCTGGTCTATTCTATATACTGGTCTATTTTTACATCCATATAGGACAATTGCGCATTTCATGAAAAGGATTGAGGAGGGCAATGAATAGGAGCCTACCTACAAATACACTTGCCAAAATAAACAGTGAATAGATGATCAAATCCTTTGCCCAAGGGCAAAATCTAATTACCAGATGGGGCCAGAAAGAAATCTGCCCTCGCTAACTCCACATTTGCCCCACCCCCACCAACTGCCCCCTAGCCACCATTAGCCTCCAAAAAGAGATTTGTACAGAATGTGTGGATTGAATGCACTGTTGGGATCTCTATTACACTTTGCTCAAGCATCTGGGATTAGCTTCTACTGCAAGCCAAGTGCATCATTTATCATTAATGAGTCAGTATCCTGAAGAGCAGAATATTTCAACCATGTACATCAGGGCAGCGTTTCAAATCAAACATTCCTCAGAAAAGAGGGACCATGTTGTTTGGGAAAATGGCTAAACAAATTGTGGTGCATAAATGTAATGGAATATTACTGTACTATAAGAAATGACGAATATGATGAATACAGAGAAACGTGAAAACACATATATGAACTAATGCAAAGTGATGTAAATAGAACCAGGAAAACAATATGTACAATGATTAGTACAATGTAAATGGTGAGAACAATCACTGCAAAACCTCCAAAAATAGATGCTGTAAAGTTACAAAGGATAAGCATGGCCCCAAAGGAAATCTAAGAATCCCTGCCCCACTCCTTTGCAAAGCTGGGAGATTGCAGTTAGAGAGAAATGCATATTGAGTACATTTTTGGACTTTTTCCAACATATTGGTTAGTTTTTCTCATTTTTTTTTCCTTTTTTCTTTAAAAGAAATATTTTCTTTAAAAGGATATTCTTTGTGATATGGCATGCCTCTCTGCAGTGGGGTGGGGAAAGGATTATAGAAGAAAATTTTTATATGAAAACAAAATATATCAATAAATTTTATTTTGAAAAAAAATTAATGTTGCAAAATTACAAAGGGCAGGCTTAGCCCCAAAGAAAATGTGTGAGAGGACATTCCTTTTCCATCTTTCCTTTTAAGAGATTGAGGTTATCTGGGGAACATTATATAGAATTGTACAGAAGTATTCATTGATTTTGCTGAATTTTTTTCTTTTTTTTCTTTAAAGAATTCTTTGTTTTAAGAGATACAAAAAAGCAGAAGATATTGGGCGAGGGGGAGTTGGCTAAAAAAAAAAAAGGAAACGACATCTCCTCTATAACATTCAGTATAAATTGCCATCTCCCACCACTGATGCTATGCTCTGCCTCAATAAAATGCTGTCAGAGTTGAACTATTCTTTTCTCAATAACTATAAGACCAACTCAAAAGACCATATTCAAATTCCTACCTGTTTAAAACAAGGAGGAGTCATCCCTAATCTATCCATATCCTAGACATGGCACCTGACCAGTAAATAGCCACAATATACAAGTATAAAATTTCTCTAAGACCAATGGATTATCATTGCTTTGCTAGTGCTCCCTAGAGTAAGGGGTATTCATTTCCTTCTAGTTGTCTTGCCAATTTTAGCTACTGTCACTACTAAATTTCTAGGGACTTTAAGTGCAAAATTTGAGAAAATTTTTTTTACATGAAACTTTTTTTGTTCAGAGGGGAATGAACATGCTGCAATCTGGGATTTAGCAAGAAGTTGCCATTTTAGATGAAGCTTTGGGAGTCACCCTGTGCTGCTGCTACCATTTTGTAGCTGCTGTTGACCTTGAGTATAAATGATGAGTCTCAGTGAATTCTGCAGCTGCGGCTACCTTTTCTTTTTTTCTCCCAGGAAGGCCTAGAAGTCAGGGTTCATTCCAAGAGAACCATATATGCCTCTGCCCATACTCTTTGGAGTTGTATAAAATTACATTCAAAAGCACAAGAAAGGCAAAAGACCGGGGATGGGAAAAGAATGGGTAGACTCTTCAGGGAAGAAAGAAGTGTACAGTAGCGAAGCCCAGCATGTAGGGAAAGGGGAAGTTGATTTGAAATTGGAAAACCTGATTTTAAATCCACATTTTGCTGCTTGCTGTGTCAATAACCTTAGCCTATTTGTTTCATTTCCATGGGTCTCAGTTTTCTCATCTGTAAAATGACAGTATTGGACTAGGCACATGAGCCTTTCCAGCTCTTAGTAAAGGACCTCATCTCTCTGAGCCTCAGTTTCCTCATCTGTAAAATGGAAATAACAAAATATTTGTATTGCTTACCTCAGTGTCATTGAGAGGAAATCCCTTTGTCAAATTTAAAACATAGAAATATGAATAATTTTTCATTGTTATTCCATACATAGAGAATGCTTGGGAAATGTTAAGGTGCATGAGCAATGACCTCATCCTGGAGAGCAAAGCTGAAATAGAACTATAGGATCATGAAGTTTCAAACTGGAAGGTTTTTTTCTTCTGCCTTTGGAAATTAGAGAGGCCTCCGAAGAAAAGTGATGCCTTGACTAACGATGTCTTATTTGTCACAAATTGGTCTCATCCGCTCATTACTCTAAAGAAGTCTTCATATGCTTGGGGTAGACAGTCCCCTAACTCACTGACAGGGTTGAGGCCTGATGGTTCTCCTCAATCTAGTTTAGCCTGTCTGCAGAGACAGCTTTACCAGGATGTGGCTACTGTACATGCCATAGCTTCTTGGAATCACACGATTTGTTCCAATGGTCACAAAGGCAACAGAAACAGGTACTGTGGAACACTTAGAGCTTGACCAGACATTGACAACATCAAGGTCGTATACTGCATCCTGAGTCATTGCCAGGCATCCTGACTTTCATCTGGCCTCTGGACTATGATGACTGGAAGAGAGAGTGAGTTTCACGACTTCATGCAACTCTGCCTCACTTAAATTCAATACTTGCACAAGCCAAGACATCACTCTTCGAAAATGAAGGACAAACAATAACATTTGTCACAGGAGAGAAACCAAATCATCTTTTTATACTTTTTACATACTAAACAAAGGCAAGACTAATACAGTCTTCACTTTTCAAATGACAAAACTGGTTGTCAATACCTTTTATGTTCAAGAATGGCCACACAATGTTCACTTTCTGTGGCTGCTGGTATAGTGAGACAACTCACCTTTCCCACTCACTTGTATCTCTCTGTTCATTTATGCAACCCTAAAAATCTTTGCTGATCTCCAACTAGGTACAAGGTATTGGGGTAAGCCAGTGGTTCTCAACTTTCCCAATACTACGACCCTTTAATACTCGTATGCGGGCATATCTGCATGTGGGCGAACCCGCCTGGAGACAGATAGAGGAACAGTATCTCAGTTCCTAAGACCATCGGAAATGTGTTTTCCGATGGTCTTAGGTGACCCTTTCCAACCCCCAAAGGGGTCGCAACCCACAGATTGAGAACCACTGGGCTAAGCACTTTCATAGAATGAGAGCTAGATGAGACCTCAAGAATCATCTGGTCACACTCTGTTGGAATACAGATAATGAAACAGAAGTCGTAGGTGATTGGGTGATTTGCTGGAACAGCAAAATTCAAATCTGAATTCAGATCTTCTTACACCAAATCTAGGGCTTTTATCACTGTGTGACATGCTGTATCACACTAAGGATGAGTAAGACATGGTCCTTTTGCTTAAAGATTTTATAATCTAAGAATATCCCTATTTTGTGATTTATTCCAGAGCAAAAAATAAAAATAAACTTAATAATGCCATTCAATTAACTTTTATTAAGTGCCTTCTATGTTCCAGGCATTGTGCTAAGCATTGGAGACAAAAATAAAGATAAAAGAGTCTCATAGCTCAAGGAGTTCAGTATAATGGGGAAGGCAACATGCAAACAACTATATAGAAACAAGCTACATCGAGGACAAATTGGAAATAATTAACAGAAGGGAGGCAATAGAATTCAGAGGGATTGGGAAAAGCTTCCGGTAGAAGGCAGAACTTTACCTGAGACTTGAAGGAAGCCAAGGAAATCAGGACATGGAGATGAGGATGTGGCAGGGATTTAGAAGTCATTTTTTTCTTTTTAATGAATCAAAGGTTTATAGGAGAGCAAGAGAATCACAACAATAGCAACTCACACAGAGGACATTTGAGATTTTATTCAAAACATCCCAGTAATGTAGATACTACAGGTACTATCATTGTGCCCATTTTACAGATGAGGGAACTGAGACGAAGGTTATGTGATTTGCTCCAGGTCACATAGCAAGTAAATGTCAGAGATAGGGCAACACGGGAGAGATCTGCGAGAAGATTCCAATATATACCTGCCTCTTTTGGAAGAGAAAAATGAGATCTGAAACGGGTCTGTCTCGTTTGATCCAAGGTAGTGGGGATCACAATGGGGAGGAAAGCAGAAATCAACAATCCAAAAAGACAGTTGAGTCTGTCCTGATAGGCCTGGTTTGTTTGTTTTTTTAAATATCAGACTCATGATCTCACTGGTACAGGAAAGTTCATCTAATAATATAGAGTTAAATCTATTCTACAACTTATAGTCTTAGAGAGCTATCTGACTCAGTGGGAGAGTAAGTGAATTGCCCTAGGTCATAAAGTCAAGATATGTCAGGACTTGAACCTAGATAATCAGGGTTCTGAAGCAAATTTACTACTCATTATTCCACACAACCTCTCTAATATGCCTGGACAGAAAATTTATTGGTATAGAATAAGTATAAATGATAAAAATTCCTAAAATGAAGGTCCTTTATAACAAAAGGCCAGATAAAAATTTTGAGCAAAATGTCAGTATAAATAAAGGTTTAAAAATCAACAATAACCAAAAGTAGTAACTAGAGAGTATTAGGATAGGATGTCTCCCCCACCCCCCATGCCTGGAATGCTCTCCCTCCTCATCTCTGCCACTTGGAATCCCTAGCACCATTCAAAACTTAGTTCAAATGCCACCTTGCAACCTAAGCCTTTCATGATCTTTCTAGATGTTAGCTTCCTGCCTCTTCATACTCCCTAACCTCTCTCCTCACCTTCAACAACTACATTGTATATATAACAGGGACTGTACCCCTCAGACCATGCCCAGGCATGGGCCTTTAGGGGCTATTTATTGCATGGAACATGCACTGGAGTTCCTCTGGTGACTCTGGAAACACAGGTGGCTCATTGTTGAAAGGGCCTAATTCTTTGAGGTAAGGAGGCAATTCCCCTCATTGGCTACTGATCTGGAAGAGCTGTTAACTCAGTGGACCTTTAAAAAAGGGATGACTCCTCTCTCTTTTTCTTCCTTCTACTCTCCAAATGGCATCATATAACTCTTGGACTTCCCATGAAGGGAATTTGTCTCCCAATTTGCTTTCTTTACTTGTGTTTCTTAGGTTTTCTGAAAGAAAGAATTACCTAGGTAGCTGATTCACCTTCCACATGTGACTTTTTCCTTAATACCAAGTTTATTCAATTTAACAAAAGGTCAAGTTCAAAGAAATCTGCACTGTCCAGAGCGGACAGAGCCTCAAAGTCTTGTGAACTGAGAAAAAAATAATAATTTAAATTGGCAGCTTCTCAATTGATGCTTTATAGTAAAACTTAGTTAATGGAATAAGGGTTTGAACCTATGATGGTTAAGGATCCCATCCCAGTGAAATGACCTTCAGACCCTGCCACTGCTCTTGATTCCCAGCTCCTGTGTCAGGCCACAGTCATATTTAAAGTGGACAACAAAGAAATCCTTCCTAATACTTGGAATGAACAAATTCAAATTAATCTCACAAACTTAGGGGCCAAGGCTGCCTGATCATGAAACATATCCCAAAACAGGGTTGATCTCTGGCCATGCTGTCAGACCTAGCAGGCACTTAGTATGGGATTCAGAAGGGCCTGGAGAGTATAGCAACAGATGTGAGATATATAGATTATAGATATATAGATATGTGTATATACATGTATGTATACTGTATAAATGTGTGTATGTATGTATATATAATACATGTGTTTATATAATACACACATATGTATATGTTTACATATACACATATATGTGTATATATAAAATATATACATATCTATATATACATGCACACACATATATACACACATATAGACAGATAGAACACATCTGTGTGTGTGTATGTGTGTGTACTTAATGAATCAACCCAGTCATAGACCAATGCAGGTACCATGTAGGACCTTAGTCCTTCTTCCTATATTTCCTAGAAGTGGTTTCAGTTCAAAAGGGGACAAACAGTCTCTGTCAAAAATGTATCTACACAACAGCCCAAACACAGTGTAGTGCATATCATAGCAGTAACGACAACTTCTCTGAAGCAAATATTTCCTATGAGCTTCCCCTGAATCAATTAATTCCAACATTTTTTTCACTCAAATGAGATTCTACCCACCTTAAGATAGTAAAACCACTAGATATTCCCTCTTGTGCTTGCAATGATATAAAATCCTCACAAAGAAATTTAATAGTTAAATATCCAAAGGCAATTTAGGTGGCACAGTAGCTAGTTTGAACTTTGAGTCAGTGTAGCGACAACCACACTAGCACACCCAGGCTGGCTGCTAGCACAGGTTCTTAGATATCTTTTTTAATTACATTCATGAGTTCAGGGGAAACCTCAGAGAAAATCCAAACAAAGAAAATAGAGAAAATACAAGCAGAGAAATAAAGACCAACAGACAGGGCTTCTAACTGTCTGAGAAATTAGCACAGACCAACAGACAGATCCAATTGTGTGACCAAGGCAATACATACATAGTTACAAGAGAGAGAAGTGCCAACATCTGGGTTTTTCAAAGCTGGGGAGTGGTGGGGGGTCCTCCTTAATGGCTACCCAGAGTCACATCTGGTCAAATCACAAGAAAACTCTTCCAATGAGTGAATCCCAAAGCAAAATGCTAACCTCAGAGTATATATAACCTTTGTAGAGCCAGAGGGCATTACCACTCTCTTGACTCAGTGCCTAACTAGAAATTAACAAAAGGTGTGAAAGCCTTCCTACAAGCAAGCCTCCCCTAAGCAAGCTTTCCTTAATGGGCTCCATGTGAGGCCTATTAATGGGTGGAGAAGATCTTATATCCCATTAACATTACAGTCAGGAAGACTTGACTTCAAACCCTGTCTTATACACTTACCAGTCATGTGACCTTGGGTAAATCCCTTTAAATTCTCCCCTTCAGTTTCTTTATCTGAAAGTAGGAAGAATGATAGCACCTCCCCCACAAGGCTATCTTGAGGATCAGTTGAAATGACATAAATAAAGAGCTTAGGAAATCTCAAACCACTCATAAATGCTATTAGAATTAGCAGTGCTAATAACAATAATTAATAATAATAATACCATTTAGGCCACTTGATATTTTACTAATCAAAGGCAGGTTATTCTGTGTCTTCTCTCTACTCACACTCAAAGAGGTACCAACCTAAGAAAGAAAAATACACACTCACAATTTCGTTAGAATGTGAGCTTCTTGAGGGCAGGGACTGCTTTTATATCTCCAGTGCTTAGCACAATGAATACTTAATAGTTGCTTTTTGACTTACACACACACACACACACACAAAGAGCATCATATTCTCTGAAGCAGTCATCTTAAATAATTGGATATTTAGTCTAATAGTGGCGCTGTTACCCAAAACATTTCTTAGGGCATGCCTTTCAGAGCGCTTACATAATTCTTTTGAGTATTCTCAGGTGTGGCAAATTTGTGTCCTTAAAGGGTGGGTTTTATTTTTGGAAGCAGTCAACAATCCTTGATAGATAAGTGCATTAAAAGAGGTGAATGTTCTGATTTTTGCAAATAGAATGGCCTCCCCCAAAATAGAAGAAGCTAAATGTCTTCAAAGAATACTATAGAAAGAACTGTGGATTTGAGTAGGATTTTGGAATTGATATTTTTAGCTTTCTTTTTAGTACTTGAGAGCAGAGATTGTTTCATTTTCATTATATCTCAGTGCCTAGTAGATATTAGATACTTTATAAATAATTTTTGTCAAATGCTCAGTTGAATGCTTAATTCTATAGTTTTAATGCAGGTCCTCAGTCTTCCTCCCCTACCCCCCAAAAATAATGATGCCAATATTTTCTGTGGCTCATCTCTAGTGCCAAAAAATGTTTTAATTGATAGCAACATCCTTAGGTCAAACAGATCCTCCAAATATGATTGTTTTTAACATGAATACTGAATTATTTACACAATAATCTAAAGTAGATGGCAGTCCACCACACCCATCCATGCCCTCCCAAAAACGTCCTACAAATCTACCCAACATGTTAATGCCTTCTTCACATTCTCTTGATATGTCAAGAGTTGAGACCAATGTAGTGTGCATTCTGATTTGTTGATAAATCAGGATCCTTGCTTTATTGCCATAAAGTCTGTGCATTCAGGCATATGTGTATGAATATGAGAGCCAAGATCCTGAAAAAACCTATTTGACCCAAACCACATAGCCCCCATATTATTTACCCATTTCCCATGGCCTATGGAGAGCTGCTAGGGGAAAGTAACAAATATAATTGGTCAGCAAGGCACATGACTGACATTTACAGCAGTACATGGTCAAAAAGGTGAAAGCACAAGCAGCTGCAAATCAGGACAACAACGGAAACCTTTATGCCACTGACCAGCAACAAATTTAAGTCCAAATCGGCCTATGTTGCCTGGATGCGATGAGCATGCAGCTGGATGATCTTGTGCCTGTCTTATCTAGGGAAGAAGAATCAGGGGAGCTGGTGATACAGTCACCTGGACAGAAGAGGCCTCCTCCTGGGTCCCGTGTTTTCACTTTCTCATTGTAAGCTGGTGTTGATTAGACTAATTCCCTGACGAGGTGTCTGTGGAATGCCTGTGGCCTGTGCACTGATGCATGCCCTGATTCTCTCACTTTCTCTGGGCTACTTTGTTATTGGTCCTTCCTCTTTGCTAAGTCCCTGGAAAGTGCTTTTCTTCTTCCTTCCCAGGCCCTCCGTCTCTGGGAACAAGGATGACAGAGGAGGATAACAGCAGCGGCAGCCCCTTGACAAACGACCCTTGGTAATAGATTAAACAAATGGTAAAAATTAGCTGTAACCCAAACTCCCTACCACCTCCCAGACTAAACCTCCCACATCTCCCTGGTCTTGGGTCTGCACCTGCAACCACATAATGGGCAGTGTTCATTTCTAAGAGCCTTTCACACACAGGGAGAAAAAAAATACATAGTGAAGACCAAAAGGATGACATTCATGCTACTGTTCACTCATCATAACCATCGGGTTGAGGGAAGCACAGTCTAACCTTTTGCAGAGTGAGTCTTGTATTATAATTATCAAGTGAGATAATATATGTCAAGTGCTTTGTAAACTTTAGTCAGTGCTGTCAGATTCAAATAGAAATGGGGGCCACTAATTCATATATAAATATCTCCCAGGGCACATGTTGACTTAGTTTTAAATTGTAATTTTATCTTTGTTTTATCATATTTTTATTTATTCTGTTAAGTATTTCCAAATTATATTTTAATCTGTTTCAGCCAGACTTAGGAGTGTTATGAGGCCATATATTTGACATCTCTGCTTAATATTAGTATAGGACTAGGTTTAATGGCTAACATTTATATAAGGTTTACTATGTGCTAGGTGCTGTGCTAAGCACTTTACAATTATTATCTCAATTGATCGTCACAACAGCCCTGGGAGGTAGGTGCTATTATTATCCCCATTTAACAGATGAGGAAAATAAGGCAAAAAGGGGTAAGTGATTTGTCATGGGTCACATAAAATAAGAAGTGTCTGAGGCCAAATTTGAACTCAGGTCTTCTTGACTCTAGGACCAATACTATCTACCATGTCACACATCCATCCATCTATCTATCTATCTATCTATCTATCTATCTATCTATCTATCTGTCATCTCCTCTTTCTCTCTCTCTCTCTCCATTTTTCCATCAGTCTACTATTGTTGTTGTTATAATGTACTTAGGAAGGCGTTGGCCTGCAGTGTATGCAGTTGACTACAGAGTGATCTGTCTAGGGTTGGAGTAGCTTAGGACTTTTCCTTAATTCTAGACTCCAACCCAGAGACTACACAGACTGCTGGCTGTGATCAAAGACAGATCAGTGTTGTGAGTGGTGTAGATGGCACCTGGTCCTCACTAAAACCACACAGCTTATAGCTTCTCCTGGACAAAGCCCCCTCTAGACTTGTACCAGCTCTGGCTACAATGCCAGTATCTTGATTCTTCTTGAGCAATTCTTTAATTATCAGTTGCCAAGGCAATTGACAGGTCAAAGAAAGAATTGCTCAATATGTACGTATATATGGGTAGCTCTTATATGTATATATGGGTAGCCCGTTATTTTAGCCACTATGTTTTAGCCACTATAGGGAGATGAAAAATTTTAAAAGATCATAGAATCATTTATCTAAATTTGGAAAGGACCCGAGAAGTCATTTAGTCTTTATCTTCTCATTTTACAAAAAAAAAAAAAAAAAAGGAAAGGGAAACCATGGAAGGTAAGAAATTTGTCCACAGTCACACAGGTAGAGAGTGTCAGACGACATAACCCTTCCTTGGGAGTAGGTTCCTTTACCATCATATGTAACCATTTGAGAATATTTGTTTCAGGGGCCCTCTGGTCATACCAGACTGCATTGCAATGACATGTGGCATTTGACTGGCTTTGAAATGATAAGGATAGAATGCTGGACTTTGAGTCTGGAAGAACTGTGTTCAAATCCCACTTTAGATACCAATTCATTGTAAAACCTAGAGCACATTACTTAAGGCCCCTTGGCCTCAGGGTCTTCGTTTGTTAGTTGGAAGTGTTGAACTTGGTGACCAGTAAGGACTTCTCTAGAGCTAAAGTTCTATTGAGATTTAGGAACTCCTGTCTCTGCAAGAGATTGTGGCTGCAAACATATTCCATACCAATCCTCTCCACTTTAACTCTGAATCTTATTACTGCTTTTGGTTTCTTGTGAGTCTCAAGGTTGTATCAATTCCCAGTCTTTGTGGAAGGTACAATTAGACAATCCCAGGTAGCTCATGGCTTTATAATAAAGAGCCTACAACATTGGAGAATGTCGATATGTAAAATTGAGGAGAAATCATAGAATGTTAGAGCTGGGAGAAACTTTAGAGATTTTAGAGTCTGATATCCTCATTTTTATAGGTTGGGGGAATTAACAGGAGCCTAAGGATGTTGAGTGACTTGTCCTAAGAATCACTACTTGAGTTACCTTGGGAAAATCACTCAACATCTCTCTGGGCCACAGGAAAGGAAGAAGGGAGGAAACAAGAATTTATTAAGTTCCTACTATGCACTGTACTAAGCAATTTACAAATGTTATCTCATCTGATTTTCACAACCCTCCTGGGAGGTAGGTGTTATTTTTTAACTTCATTTTACAGTTGAGGAAACTGAGGAAAATAAGGGTTAAGTGACTTAGGGTCACAGAGCTAGCCAGTGCCTGAGGCTAATTTGACACAGGTTTTTGTATTGGTAATGGAATTTGGAGATGCCCCTGTATTGGCTTGGGTTTTGGGTTGAGTGTTAAAACCCAGAGCTTGTGAATCCCACTTGTGGGATGGACTTGTTGATGTGAAGAGAGAGGGCTGAACTGGGAGGAGCTGTGAATTG
>CM053584.1:328374199-328390032 GCA_028627135.1 Pseudochirops cupreus | reverse complement strand
GTAGGGCTACAACCTTCTATGTATCTAAAATGACACAATTTTTTTCTCACTTCTGGACCGTGCTGTTACTTATCATTCCACTGACTGTGTGTCCCACATTTCCCTTGGCTTATATCTTGTCTAACTTAAGATACTGGGCAAAAACATTGGATCAAATTCCTTCTTTTCTTTGTCCTTCAGCAAATCTTATTCTTACTAAGGAAGATTCTCCCAGCATAATGGAACATCCAGTAATTCTTTTTTGTCCATAAGATACTGTTTTAAAAATATTGCTATGGGGTGTGAAGTTTCCAAATTTGAACTCCAAATATTAACTCAGGTCCAGCAAATAGCTTAACGTAGTCTTTCAAACAGTCATTTGCCTACTTGACTAGGAGTGAGTAATAATTTAAGCCACATGAATACAAAGGATGTCATTTTTATTTATTTTACTCTCAGTGGTATTTCTGTTACAGAGGAGAGTATATTAATTTTTTAGGGGTGAGAGGATAAGAAAGTTTTTGTGGTTACTTATAAAATCAGAATTTCAAAGTTCAAAGGAACTATAGAATTCATCTTGTCCAACACACCTATTCTACAGATGAAGAAATTGAGCCAAAGTGAAGTTAAAAGGCTTGCCCAAGGTTGAATAGGTAGGTTGAATAATAAAACAGGGAGTAGAACCTATAACTTTTGACTCCTAATCTCATGCTTGTTATAGCCTCAAAAATTCTCAATTAGTATATACTATTATTATTGTTGTATTGGTTGTAACTGGAGCCAGAACTAGGGTGAGAGTGGGAGGGTCTTTGATCCCAGGGCATTACATTTTAGAGGGCACAAAACCTTAAATTTTATGTGATATTAAGAACTTTTATAATTTTAAAATTTGTTAAATTTACACAGTGATTGTTTTCATTAGTATAGAAACAATAGAGCATAGCATTTGGTTAGCAGCACTAGAATGGTGATTATAATACCACTAATCTCATTGAGTTGTTGGGATGATTTTATATAAATACACACATATGTAAAGTACCATACTATATAAATATTAGCTATTAGTACTAATAGGAGATAAAATAAGAAGTTACCGGTACTGACATAGCAGCCTGTCCTTTCTCTTCCCCAACATGGCATGTGCTTCAAGGTATTAGAGGGTCTCTGGGTGTCTGTTTCCTCCTCCTGACATCCCCAAGGGAATAGTGTCCCAAACTTATCTTAATTACTTGCCTTATTTCCATATTGTGAATTGCAAAGTTGACATGAGGGGCATTTGGCCTTGCCCTAGGCACTAAAATGACTAGTCACAGCTCTGGTTGTTTTCAATAATAATGAGGAAAAATTAAAATTCAATTTTCATCAGTCTCCTTGCAATTACCCAAAGGGCTTGGAGTTCATTTTATTCCAATTTGCAGATAGGGATGTGAGATTTGCTGAAAGTGGCCATTACTGCTCTGCTCTTACTTTATTTTCTTCTGCCCTTGCTTGTGGCAAACCTTTTCACTTGTCAAATTTTAGGTGGCTGACACCAGGCACGAGCAAATCTTGGCTCCCTAATTGGCCACCAAATTGGCAAGGAAGTAGTAGTATTGCTCTGATTTGGGGTGCGCACTTTGAACTTCCTAATCAACCATTTAGCAGTTTAATAGGCTGACCAAAATTCCATGTGGTCACATATAACACTGGAGAGAATGAACCTAACACTAACCCAAAGCAGACCATGTGGTTGGAATTTCACCATTTCCATGTTTTCTCTCTTTGCTTTATATGTGAATATTTATGCCTAGTTTGGAAAGTAACCATAGTTTATCCCCTGCAGAAGTCAGATGGGTCAGTATCTGTGGATTTAAGATAAAGTGAAAAAAGGGCTACTACTGGAGACCGGGCTCCAGATAAATGGCAAACTGAAAGATAATAGATTTGCCTGACATTGTTAGCCTCTGGGAATCATAACAAAACTTCAGAAATCTGGATGATGTCCAGGAATTGTTGACTTTCACTATTGTCTCATTATCACTCTCTTCTGGAAGGTAAAGTGGAGTATCGTTTGCTTAGAATTAGAATATTAATCAATACTTAGCCATAGGAAGCCTGAAAAATACTTCTCTTGCATAGGAAAATGGATCTGCTTTTTGAAGTGAGTTGGAAAGAAAGACACAAGATTGCAAACTACCAAGACTAGCCAGAAAAATAGGAGTGAAAGTTTCCCAGAATACCTGCTGTTGACTTTTTGCTCCATGACCATTCATTTCTTTAGCTCTTTTGAAGTTTTCCTAACAAGAGTTTCTGTATGGTAGGGAAAACAAACAAACAAACAAATTTAAAAAAATTCTTACAATTGATATAGGGTTAGGAGGGTGCTGAGCCAGCTCAGAGGAACCGATGGTTAAATTTTCAGTGTGGGTATATATACCTTGGAAATTGGCAAATGCTACAACTTGGGACTTGATTTATTGTTTTGGTGATTGTATTAGTTAATAAAGTGATGGAGAAGATGTTAATGTTAATAATATAAATTACTATCATTATTTAAATGCTAACAGAATAAATTATTAGTATTAAAATTGTGTTCTCCATATACTATTCCCCTGAAAGTCAGTTGAGCATATCACTTGTAGTTCCCAAATAAATGATTGGTCCCACTACTTCATTGCAGCCTGTACTTTTCTTTTCTCCAGGATTTCAAAATAGGATTCTATGGTCTTATTGTGCTTCCTCTGCTTGCTCATCTTGCCAGCCAATTACTTGACTTTTGAGCTCTTTGCCATGGTAGAACTCTGCTTCCAGAGTGGAGTGAGCTATGCCCCAAATCTCTGGAGTTTTCACAAATGTTGTCAGAAGTCTGAGGAGGGCGCCCTCTCTAGAGACACCCCAAGCTCTGGCACACTGGCCACACACCACAGAACCACTACCCAAGGCCATGATCCAGATCCAAGCAGGTCAAAGCAAGAGGATTACCCTCTGACTGGTCTCTTGGACCCCCTAAGATCTGCAGGCCAGAAGTTGTGGAGGCAGCTACGTCGCAGCAGCTGCAGCTGCCAAGCCTCCACCACCTCTTGCCCCAGGGGCAGGGGCCAGACCACAGGTCTTCCATCACCTGGTTCCAACAGAGCTCCCCACTGACCTTTTACTTTTTCTTTGGTGTTTATAGGTGGAGAAGTCTGGAAACCACCACAGTTGCTGGTGATTCACTCTCCTGAAGTCTACTCTGGCTGGTCTGTGCCACTGGTCAGAGTCGCCCTAGTTCTGGGACAGTGTGGCTCATGCTGGACTGTGCTTGGCTCCCAACTCAGTGTGATAGACACTTCCTGTCAGCCTGCCAAGCTGCCTTCAGTGGGAGATTAGTTTTTCGCTGTCACTTTGTGGGTTCTGTAGCTCTAAAATTTGTTTAGAGTCATATTTTACAAGTATTGGAGGTAGTTGGAGCCAGAGCCCAGCAGAGTTCCTGTTTTTACTCCACCGTCTTGGCTCTGCCCTCCTGTCCAGGATTTCAGATGTTAAATGTTAAACACAGATTCATAAATAGAAATATTTTACTTAGAACTATGGAAAGAATGCTGTATTTGGAGTCATAGGACCTGGGTCTTCCACTTATTGGGTAACCTTGAGCATACCACTTAACCTCTCTTTTCCTCAGTTTCCTTATGTGTAAAATTAAGGAGTTGGGCTAGATCTAGGCATCTGAGATCTCTGGATCACTAGATTATCTCATTTGATCCTTTGAACAACCTTGTGGTTTCTTATGATCTCCACTTTACAAATGGGGAAACTGAGGCAAATAGTTTAAGTGACTTCACAGATAGTAAAGTGTCTGAGACAAAATTTGAACTCAAGTCTTCCTGACTACAATTCCAACATGCTCTCTACCCAGTCACTTTAACAGTTTTTGAGCAAAGGCTGTGTGACTGCTTCTTAGGGATATTTATAGGGATTATTCTTTTTGAGGTATGCAGTGCAATTGATGGCCTTGCTTGGACTAAATCCCTTCCAATTATGAAATTCTGGGTTACCTCTGGACTACAATGAGGAATCAGAGGAAGACAGAATGGAGACTTTTAAACAGGAATAAGAAAGACAAGTCTAGTAACAAGAAGCCTAGGCTTGGGGTTGTAGGTGGGTGGAGGAGGCAGGGAGTAAGGACAGAGTAAAAGAGAGTCCTATCCTCACCTACGCGGGAGAAGATAAAGCAGCCCTCTGAGAGGGTGCTATGGGTACTGGAACCTGTAGGTGGGGGCCAGGTTGTGCCTTTGTGCTACTAGGTAGCAGGAGCCAGTGTGTCAGCAGAACAGCACCAGGCATGCTATTGTAAGGGGAAGGAAATGCATGTCCCACCCCTCAGATAACAGCACCCTGGGGAAAAGCCTCACTGTCACTCTGCTAGTTATTGCTTTGACTAGATCAGGGAAAAAGCAACCCTGAACCAAAATCCTTTACCAGGGCAATGACTTGGTGACATTTGATCACTCCTCACTATAGGCGCCTGATTCATTTCCCTCTCCATGTTTTTTTTGGTCTTCAGTCTCTTTCTCCTTCCTTTCTTCCTTTTGTCTTGCTCTTATTTTCACCTCTTTTCCTCATTCCATTGGACTTGAGGCTAAAGAGGTTGCTGACTCTAGTACTAAACTAATAATGTAATTGTGAAAGTCATCATCACTATGTACTGTGTACTTCTCTTCCTATGCACTCCATCCATTCTCCCCCCACCCCTAGCAGAATTAGCCTGTTTTATGATGCATTTACTCAGATTATGTTAAATTATTTTAAAGATGGAATAGAGACAGAGATTATGTCTGTGTGGGTCAGAAAACCTCACTTACCCAAATCAAAGGAATGTAGAAGAGAGCTTTGGGTAGACAGGAATATTTATTCTTTTAAAAATATCCTGGGGCAGGGAGAGACCCCTCCCCACCGCATGTCCGAAGAAAAAGAGAGAAAAAGCCCCTCCAGAAGCCCTTTTTTAAAAACCTAAGAGTCATAAAAAAGTCATAAAAGTACATTCTTTCGGGGTCATACTTAACTTCTATTGGGTGAGAGCGAGGGTACAGACTCCGCGCAGGGAAAGTCAAAAAGTGTCCCTGGCTTCTCATTGGAGGAGGGGCGGAGTCTCGTTTCAGCGCAAATTTAAACAAAGAAAGATTCGTCCTGCTGTCCCACTATCCTCTGCTTCTGCTTGAGCAAAGGGTAGGGGCGCACAATCTTACCTAAAGAAGCAACTCCTGTGGGATTTTGTCCTCACTCTATTCCCAAACAAAAGTTCCGCTCTGCATTCTGGTAATTAAATGAGACCCATCTGCTTCTAGCCCACTCTAAACAAAAGTTCTGATTTGCATTTTAATACTGCCTTTTTGGAGAATCTCAACTTTAAAGGCTTTCCATTCATGTGTATACAGGATTTCACAAAAGTCTTTAAACTCAACTTTAAAATGCACAAAGACTTTTGGTACTGATGAGGTGCAGCTCTGGGAGCCCCCTTGAGCTCTCCTTGAATCTTTGAGGTATAGGCTGTGGGCAGCTCAGGGCCCCCCCCCCCCCAGCTCTCCTTGAATCTTCCCACTGAAGCCATTTGCCTGAGGTCATGGGCCTTAAGTTGTGGTTCTGCCCAAGTCTTTAGCCCTCCTTTGTTCCAACTGTTTCCCACCCTTGATGCTCCTGTTCCCACCCTTGAACTGGCCTGGCCCACTATTGTCTGTGGTTTCCAGGTAGCCTCCAGCAACTTCCCACCCTTAGTCACTCATTACTGGAGTCTGACCTCATCCTCTTGAAGACCCTCCCCAAACTTCTTCTCTAGACCACGCCTAGATTCTTCCCACAACCTTTCTGTATATAAGATCCCATCTTCTCTCCATGTGATGTGAAAGCGCCATAGAATGATTTAGCACAGACTTATTGTCTCAGCCTTGCTCTGTCCTGCTTGCCCAATGCAAGCATCACAGATACCTAGGCTCCCTAAGAATCTACCCCATATGGCAAACTTTTCATGAACTTTCAATAAACTTTACTTTTCTTTGGCTGAGAAGACTTGAGTGGAATTCTTTCTGCAGGACCCAGCATGTTGGTATTTTGGGGTCTCAGGCAATCCTAACCCTCTTTGTGGGTTACAGTTAGGGTTGCCTGAGACCCCAAAATACCAACATGCAGGGTCCTGTGGAAAGAATTCCACTCAAGTCTTCTCAAAAGCAAAGTTTATTGAAAGTTAGCCATATTGGGTAGACTCTTAAGGCGCCTAGGTATCTGTAAGGCTTGCATTGGGCAAGCAGTCCAGGATAAGTCTGTGCTAGGTCATTCTATGGTGCTCTCACACCACATGGAGAGAAGATGGGATCTTATATACAGAAAGGTTGTGGGAAGAATCTAGGGATAATCTAGAGGAGGAGTTTGGGGAGGGTCTTCAGGAGGAGTCAGATGAGGTCAGACTCCAGTAATGAGTGATTAAGAGTGGGAAATTGCTGGAGGCTACCAGGAGACCACAGACAATGGTGGGCCAGGCCAGTTCAAGGGTGGGAACAGGAGCATCAAGGGTGGGAAACAGTTGGAACAAAGGAGGGCTAAAGACTTGGGCAGAGCCACAACTTAAGCCCATGACCTCAGGCAAATGCCTTCAGTGGGAAGATTCAAGGAGAGCTCAAGGTTGGGTCCCAGAGCTGCACCTCATCAGTACACTGTGGATTTTGTGTAATATCTAACACTTGCTATGCCTTCATGGTGTAATGGAAAGAGAATTGAATTTAGACTCACCAGACTTGAGTTCAAATCTTGGTGCCTATACTTGTTTTTTGCATGATTTAGGGCAAGTCACTCAATCTCCCATTTCTCCTCTGTAGAGTGATAGGATTGAATTTTCCTTAACTTGTAGATCTGACCTGCCTTTCCCCTACTCAGTCAACACCCATGATTTTCCATTGTCTCAAGGGAAACATGCAAACATCTCTGTTTGGCTTTTATAGGTTTTCATTGCCTGGCTCCAGCTGTCTCTCCAACCTATTTAAACATTATTGGGGAATAATCTCATGCTACCACGTAGCCAAACTGGCTTTCTCTCTATTCTTCATACTCACACCCCAGCCATACACAGTCTATGTGCCTTTAAATTGTCTATTTTCCAGGCCTGGAATGTTTTCCCTCCTTAACTCCAACTCATAAAATTCTTCACTTCTGAGATGAAATTCAAGCTGAGCATCACTTTGTACACAAAGCCTTTCTTGCACACAGCCCCAATTGCTGCCTTCTGAATTATCTTATATTTTATCATCTTGTATTTATTTTTTTGTATTTGGTATATAGTTATACATGTAAGTACCCTCTCCTCCAATAGAATGCAAGTTCATTGTGAGATGAAAGAGTTCGGAGTCTGAATCTAAGGTCAGAAAAGGTCTTTATTCTTTCTCATGAGAAAGGACTCTACCCCGAGTTGTCCAACATGGCGTCTGTAGGGAGAGAGCACCAGGTAGAAGCCAGCCCATGATTATATAATCTTCCAATGCAGAAACCCAACCCAACCCCCACCCCCAACTGGCCTTAACTCTTATTGGTAGGGGGGCTGTCCCACAACCTAAGCTCGGGAATCTCTCTTAGACAAAGGACCCCGAAACATGTGGGTGTCCAATGAAAGAAGTCTTAACCTTATTTGACATATCTTCTGCTGTGTTGGCTCTGGGGGAGGGTCTCCATTGCTCTAAGCTTGAAGGTCAGGTGACTTAATCCTAGGCCTAGTACTGAGTACTGAATCCATTCTAGGTTTGATTTTTCAGAATGGGGAAACTTCACTATAAATTATCCCTTACAATTGTGAACATGGACTATTTTTTTTTTTGGTCTTTGTATCCTGAGGGAGTGGCACATACACGATACATGATAGATGTTTGCTGATTGGTTCATTAATTAAAAGATCTTTAAGCAAATATTCTATTGTCCAATTCTATTCAATTCAACACAATATTTACCAAGCACCCACAATATGCAAATTTCTCTACTAGGTCTGAGGAAGTAAGTGAAAAACACCACTTGCCCTCAGTGAGATTACAGTCTCGTAGGGAAAATAAGACATAAACACATATCTGTGCCACAATGGAGAATGTGATAATGTCAAAGGAGAGACCTAGGCAGGGAGGTACAGTGGGTAGAGTGCTGGGCCTGAAGGCAGAGAAATCTGAGTTCCAATCTAGCCTCAGGCCTTTACTAGCTATATGACCTTGGACAAGTCATTTTACTTTCCTCTGCCTCAGTTTCCTCAACTGTAAAGTGGGGATAAAAAATAGCATCTACCTCCCAGGGTTGTTGTGAGGATAGAATGAAATAATCACTTAAAGTATTTAGCACACTGGCACATAATAGGCACTTTATAAAAACTTGTTTCCTTCCTAAGCAAAATAATATTTTGAGAAAGGGGTAAAATTCATCCAGCTATGAATCAGATCAAGGGAGATTACATGGAATAACAGTTACCTGAAATGGACCTTGAAGCAACAGAAGGATTGCAAAAAATCTGATAAGGGAAAGTGAGCATCAGGTAGGGGGATTGCTGGTAAAATGCATAGGTATGGGAAAGGACAAGATAAAATTGAGGAATGGTTAGAAAAATGCTATGTATTTTCAGTAAATATTAATAATTCTAGCATGATCTCCAGTTGATGCTTTTAAAAAAATTATCTTTTCCCCTTCTTCTCCTGATCATTTTGTTTGCTTTTTAAAAAATTATCTTTTCCCTCTCTTCTCCTGATCATTTTGTTTAATATCACATGCCTTCAATGAATATATCTTTTAACCAAAAAAAGGTAATGAGGAAAATGGTTTTATTTGCATCCTTTCCCAGCTTGGGGAGGTAAAATGTGTCTAGTTAAATGAGATTTATAATTCACAAGGTGGTTTTGGTATTCAAACAAAAATTTTGTGATACACTTTTTTTTTTTCAGTGGGCTGGGATTTCCCAAAAACCAAAAGAGAAGAGTGCCAATAGTATGTTTTTTTTACCCACCTCTTTGGAGTTTTGGCTTTTACAAAAGTTCCAGAACAAGGAACTATTTTGACTTAAAGACAACCCTGAATGTCACAATCCATTCACAAAACTGAAACCAGATCTTTCTGCAAAGAGCTGAACTGATTTTTACCAGCATACTTTGAGTGAAGTTTTAATTTTTAAAAAATGCCAATTATGACACATCGACATGTTTAAACAATAAAATAATCCTTGACTCTGAATTGAGGTCAAATCCCTCCACTGCTTATCTTCTTTCCCATATTGGTACAGAGTTGGTGGTTAATGTCAGGGAGACCCCTAGGCTATGTCCATGTAGTGCTAAAACATCTGGATGAAAATGGAAAGACTTTGACCATACACCTGGACAGTCTGGTTTTATAATATTGCACATCTGGAATTGTGAAACATTTGGATGAGTGGCTGAGTGTTTTCCTTTCTATCTGCCTGTTTGGTGGCACTTACACACAGCTTTAGTTTCTCTGCTGGGAAGAAGAATTACATAGGATATGCTGAATTACTCATCGTGTATTCTTTGTTTTTTGCTCAAGATCACATAGGAAGCTAGTGACAAAGCCAAAATCATAACCCAGGTCCTTTGATTGTCAGTTTGGACAAGAGGAGCCTTAGCCATAGGGACTAACACGGTACTTTCTATGAGTTGTGCTGCTGTGTAACAAACCAGAATTAAAGGAAAGGCTATGTTTCAGGAATCCGAGATGAGGGATGAAAAGCTGAGGAATATTTGACTCAGAGCATGAAGGGAACTTAGAGGTTACTGAGCCCAATCCCTTTTATTTTATAGTTGAAGAAACTGAAGCTTAGAGAAAGGAAGGATCTTATAGCTACTGAGTAATGACAGAGCTGGGATTTGATCTTCTGAATCCAAATTGTGAATGCTTTCCATTGCACCAAGCAGAGTCTCTTTGCACCCTACCTCTCCGTTCATTTCTACACATGTCTAATAAGGAGGTTGTGAAATATGAATGTTCTGAGATGATGGAAAGGCTATTCATCCTCTTAGAAAAGGAATCCATGACCCAATAGAATTGCATGAACCACTGGTTAAAAAAAAATCAATTTCACCTTGTAAGTTGCCTACAGACACCTGGTATCTTATAAAACAATTGTTTTGTCTCCAAAGCAAATACTATTAGCTCTAATTTATTTGTAGATCTTTGCAGATTTGTAGCCGAAGGCCAAAAATAGCCTTTTGTTAGGCACATACACACAACCTCAAACTGGATTTCTCATGGAAATCTCAAACCCAACATGTCCAGAACTGTAATTCCCTATTACTGTCAAGGGTAGCAGAATCCTCTGAGTCACTCAGGCTCACAAACCCAAGAGTCACTCTCCACTCCTCAGTCTCTCCCATTGTGCCATATCTAATGTATTGTCGAGTCTTGTTTTTCACCTTTGTAACATCTTCCTTATACCTCTCCTTCTCACCTCTGCTATCTTTTACCTGGTACAGGCCCTCATCTCCTTGTGCCCGAACTATTGAAGTAGCCTGCTAGTTTCTTCCTTTGTTTTAGGTCTCTCTCCACTAAGGTCCCTCTGCCACTTAGTTGTCCAATCTTTCTGAAGTAAGTACAAATCTGACCTTGTCACCTTCCATTCAATCAACTCCAGTGGCTTGCTATTCCTCCCAGAATCAAATAAAAAGTCCTCTACCTCCTCCTATCTTTCCAGGCTTCTTAAACCTTACCCCCTCCACATAGTCTGTGATCCAGTGACACTGACCTCCTCGCTGTTCCTCAAACTTGTCACTCTCTTGACTCTAGCCACATTCACCATTTGTCCCCAATGTCTGGAATCTTTTCCTTCTTCTCATCTCCACTTTCTTCTTGACTTCCTTCAAACTTCAGCTAAAATTCCACTTTCTATGGAAAATGTTCCCAGTCATCCTTAATCTTTGTGACTTCCCACTGAGACAACCCTGAATTTATGCCGTATTATCATATGTGTTCATAGTTGTTTGCATGTTGTCATCCCCCACTAGACTGTGAGCTCTCTGAGAACAGTGACCATTTTTTTTGCCTGTCTTTGTATATCTATTGCTTAGCACTGTGCCTGGCACATAGCAGGCATTTAAATGCTTGTTGACTTGATATACACACCTGCACACCTATGCACTTACACACATTTGTCATTTTATTTCCATGTTTTTTCATTTACTCATTCGTTTATTTACTCACCTATTCATTCACTGATATATTCATGTCTCACCTCCATGTCTCTCTACAGACTGTCACCTGTGCCTAGAATCCAATGCTTTTTCATCTTTGCTTTTTAGAATTCCTAGTTTCCATAAATGCTGAGTTCAAGTACTATCTCTTGTATGATGCCTTCCCTGATTCCACCCAACCTCCCAGTAGCTAAAGTCTATACTCCCATCTCAAAATATTATCTTGCAAACACCTATGTGTGGGTATGTTGTCTCTACCAGTGGAATGTAAATTTCTTGAGGAGCCAAAGACTTTCCTGATTGCCTTTATATTTCTAATACCTAGCATTTCCACTGGCTTAGTATTGTGAGATGAGGGAAACTGAGGACAGGTTTGAGTATCGGGCCCAAGATCACACAGCTTGTGAGTTGCAGCAGAATCTAGGTCTTCTGATTCCCAGTTTAATGCTGTTTACACTCCAATAAAGGGCATATGGTGACTGTGTTAGGAAAGCCAAGAAGAAGATGATGGTATCCATGGCCCATATTTCCTCTTGACCTTGGGAATAAAAAGCATTCTGGCAGAGTTCAGGAGCAAACTCTGACAAGGCCATCTAATTTCATGGATCAGAAGTCTGAAGGCTAGGATTTTCCACTACATTGTCAAATTTATAGCCCTGTTAAACACTTCCTCATATAAGGCCCATCCTAGTTAGAATGACAGACTTAAGAATTGCCAAAGCTGGGAACTTTCCCTAAAAATCAAAGAGAATAAAGGAATGAATAACATACACATGATTGGAAAGCACCTGGAAATGTAATGACATCAATTATTAACAATAATAAAAACAATAGTATCTGTTGAATGATTTTTTAGAGTGAGATCAGCTCTTGCCTGTAATTTAACCTCGCACTCAGCAATTCCTACTTCAGAGGAAGCTTTGGGACAGGAAGATTTGCTGGGCCCAAGAAAGGAAAGGACTTGTTTATCATCCATTGAGGTTTAGCATTTACAGGTAAATTATCTTCTTTAGAGTAAAAGCAGATGTTTGTTTACTCATTATTCCTCCACCCATAAGTCACCAGGACTTTCTGATGTGATATATACATACATATATATATATATAAATATATATATATATATATATATATATATATACATACACATATGTATATTCTGATATATATTATTTATCTAGAGCTGAGACTTTTCTAACATCCACCCACTGGACCTATGTTTACAGAAGACAAAATGGCCTCTAAAGATTATCATAAAGACCCTAATGAAAACCATGCACTTTGCTATGGGAAATCCAACTTCCAATCTTATTGACCCCTATATAAACAGGGAATTCACAACAAATTTAACTACCCAGATTCCTCCTGACCAGCTGATTCAGAATTACAAACTGTAAGGTTTCTCTGGGTTAGCAATGGGGTGAGTGATATTAGAATTAAATACAGCAACCACAGGAGAAATGACAGCTAAGAAGAAGCAGAAAAACTAAAAACAAAATGGTGACTTTCTAATACAAAAGTGGATGTTCACAGTTGTGGCCTTGACTCATGCCAACACAGTCATATTATATTCAGCATCCTCTATTTAAGAAGCAGAGAAGAGGGAAATCCATTTTTAAGACATGTTCATCAAAAATGATGGCTATGTTAAAAATTGTTCTGGTATTTGATAAGTTTCAGTTGTTGGCAAAACTCACTCCCATAGAACACTGCATTCTTCTCTGGTATTAGTTAAAGGGTCAATGCAGCATTCAGCGAAAGTTTGCATAGATGGTGTTATTTACAATGAGCAAAGGGAATGCTGAATTTGGAGTCAAAAGACCTGGAGTGTGAGTAGTGCTTTTGATACTTACTGCCTGAATGACCTTGAACAAGTAAATTAATAGCCGTGGACTGCAGTTTTCTTATTGTAAAATTAAATAGTTGGACTTTAGAAAGTATGGTATGATGGAAAGAATGTGGATTTTGAGTCAGAGGACCCAAGCAAATCCCAGCTCCATCTTGGAAAAGTCTCTTCACATTTCTAGACCTCAGTTTTAACATTTATAAAATGAGGGGATTGGATTAGAAGACCTCTGAGGTTTCTTTCAGTTTCAAATCTAAGCCCTTTGATTTCTGAAATCCCCTCAGCTTTATAGTTCTAAAGACCCCATGACCTCAATTTCCTCCAGGAAGTGGAGGATGGGAAGCCTGGAGAAGAAAGAAGACCTGTTAGGGAGGACATGCTTGCTCTCTTTAAGTATTTTAAAACTGATTAGGATTGTTATACTTGATCCCTCAGGAAAAGTAGGAGCAATGGGAGGAAATTTCAGGCAGAAAGATTTAAGCCATAAAAACAACAACAAAAAAGAATTTTTTCTGACCAAGTGGAATGTATTGCTGGGGGTGGTAGTAGCTTCCCCCCCACTGAAGAACTTACAGCAAAGGTTAGAAAGCCTGCATTAAGGATGTTGTGGGGGGAATTTTTGTTCAACTACAGCTTCTAATAAATGGCCTCTGAGCTCCCTTCTGACACCAAGATCCTTTGGGTTCTGTGAGTAGTTGCAGCCTGTCCTTCTCCCCCCCCACCCCAGTTGAGGGAAAATAGAAATGAATCTTTTGGGCTATCTGCTTTATATCTCAATTTAAAGATAGCATTTACTCATTGCAGCAAGGGGAAAGGAAGTTTATTAGAAGTGAGAGAGCATCTAAATCACTATTGATTAGAGAAATGTAAATTGAAACAACTCTGAGGTACCACATCACACCTATCAGATTGACTAGAATTACAAAACAGAAAAATGATAAATGTTGGAAAAGATGTGGGAAAATTGGAATACTAATGCATTGTTTGGTGGAGTAGTGAACTGATGCAGCCATTCTGGAGAGCAATTTGGAACTATGCCCAAAGGGCTATAAAACTCTGCATACCCTTTGACCCAGCAATACCACAACAACATCTGTATCCCAAAGAGATCATAAACACAGGAAAAGGACCCACATTTAGAAAAATATTTATGGCAGCTCTTTTTGTGGTGGCCAAGAATTAGAAATTGAGAGGATGTCTGTTGATTGGGAAATGGCTGAACAAGTTGTGGTATATGATTATAAAGAAATGCTATTGTGCTATAAGAAATGATGAGCAGGTGGATTTCAGAAAAACCTGGAAAGAGTTATATGAACTGATGCTGAGTGAAATGAGCAGAACCAGGAGAACATTTTACATAGTAATAGCTACATTGTGTGATGACTGACTTTGATAGACCTAGATCTTCTCAGCAATGCAAAGACCCAAGACAACTCCAAAAGTCTAATGATGGAAAATGCCATCCACATCCAGAGAAAGAACTTTGAAGTCTGAATGTCTATGGAAACATACTGTTTGCTTTATTTTTCTTTTGTTTTTTCATTGTTTCATTTCTTCTTTTTTATGGTTCCTCCCATTGTATATGTGTATGCATTTATATCCACTTATAAATGTATATGTGGGGCCTATATCAGACTGCACGCCGTCTTGAGGAGGGAGGAGAAGAAGGAGAGGGTGAGAATTTCATTTATTTATTAATTTTTATTTTTGCCCCTTTTTTTTTGGAGGGCAGTTGGGATTAAATGACTTGCCCTAGGTCACACAGGTAGGTTTTGTGTCAAATGTCTGAGGTCAGATTTGAACTCAGGTCCTCCTGACTCCAGGGCCGGTGCTCTATTCACTGTGCCACCTAGCTGCCCCGAGGGTAAAAATTTAAAAACTCAAAATCTTATGGAAGTGAATGTTGAAAACAAAAAAATAAGTAACTTTTTAAAAAAAGAAGTGAGAGAGTACCATGTAGTAGCTAGACCACTGAATGTAGAATCTGGAAAACCTGGGTTCAAATCCTGCCTTAGATACTTATTACCTGTATGAGTGATGATGAGAAAGTTATTCAACTTTTCTATGCCTCAGTTTCCTCATTTGTAAAATGAAGGGGTTGGAGTCAATCACCTCTAAGGTCCCTTCTGGCTCCAAAGGCATATGCTTTTGATAATCATCCAAAGATCCTTTGAATAGGCAGGTTGTTTTAACTTTATTGTTGAGACATGAGGCTTCTTTTAATAAGAGTTGCCGAAACCCTCTTTGCCTTAACTTATCCACTTAGGGATAGTACATTTATTACAGTAAATTTATCCAACATAGGGACAGTAAAGTAGAGAGCAGCTCTGTGGACCATGAGACTGAGAATCTAATCAATGAATTTAGTCTAGACCTCTGATTTTGCTTATGAGGAAACTACACCAGCCACATGGCACAGTGGATAGAACACTGGGCTTGGGAGACTGTAATGCCAAGCAAAGGCAACTTCCAAGGTTTGGATTACCAGCATAGGAAACCCCATTTATTCAGCAAACATTCACAGAACAGAGAAAGTCAAAATACAAACTTGTTCCTTTAGCAAGTTATTTCTCAATTTAATCCAGGTACTATTCCACCCCTAGATAGTACATTCATTTAGTCAGTCAAAAGTCACTTCTCAAGTGGAGATTAATCTCCAACCATAAACAAAGTACATTCATTTGGTCAATCGCGGAGCACAAAAAACTCAAAGGCTTCCCACCCCTGAACCTCAAAAGGGGCAGGAGAACACAAAAGGCCATCCACCCTTAAGTTAACAAGGTTAAGCTCAGCATTGAATACCCAAGGAAAGGGCCTTCTTTCATCTTCACTAGAGGCAAGCCCTC
>CM053584.1:328274321-328373699 GCA_028627135.1 Pseudochirops cupreus | reverse complement strand
AAAAAGCTGGTAAATTGTGCAGGAAATACTGGTTTCTAAAATGTCATAAAAACCCAGTAAGGTGGTTTTTGTTTTGTTTTGTTTTGTTTTTTGCTTAGAAATGATAAAACAGTTGTGTTCTTAAATTGTAAAATAGTGTTTTTGGAGTGTCAAAGTTGGTTCTGACAGAACATTTTGTTAAGATTGTGCGATGAACCTAAGGAAGACTACTGTATAGGGTTTTTTGTTTTGTTTTTCTTTTTGTTTTTTTTAAATGAAGAAGGCTTTGCTTAAGGGTTGAGTACTTTATTGGAGTAAATTTGTATAAGCCTACTCCCTTGAGGTAAAAACTTGTGCTTACCTGTTTCAAATTTATATTTAGCTTTTATTTGGAATTAGAAAAACAGATCTAAATAAAATAGGTGAAAGCTAAAAAAAAAAATAGTTGGGGCTGCTGAGAAGACAGGCTACAGTTTCTGCCTATTGGTAGCAGCTGGTCAGTAGCTGGAGGTGGTAGTGGCCAATATGGTGGTAGTAGCTTGAATGAGATAGCACAAGTCATGCTCCCAACTGCCTTTTCGCTTTAGCTAGGTTGGTTCTCCCAGGCAGGAGGTAGCAATTGATAGAGATGACTGACCCCTCCACTGGAATTGTTTCTCTGATGGCCGCAGGGGGTGTGGTTTTGAGGTTTTACTGTTTCTGGATCCTTTAGGCTTACCTGTCCATTGGTGATAGTTGACCAGTTAATGGTATTGAACCCATTAATCAATTGCCTTATGGCTCTTCTCACCATCCTGGTAACTTCCTGGACCAAAACTTGCCCTTGGTTACTCTCTAGGTTCCACTCTGGATTCTCTAGACTTCTTTCTCTGCTATGCCCCAACAACCTTCTTACCCTGGAAAATTTCTTTTCTACTGAGGCTGTCTCATCATGGAATATCCCTCTGCTTCTGGGGTCCTTCTTTTGATTGGCCAGTTCTTCCTAGGACCTTCCTTTGAAGGAAGGACCCAGCCTAGTCATGCTCATTCCCTGAATTCCACTCCTGATCCTCTGGATTTGCTTTTCCTAAACCTCTCCCAGCTTTTCAAGTTCCTTCTCCCATTAAGTAAACTCCCTGAGGGCAGGGACTATCTTTATTTTTGCCTCTATTTGTATTCCCAGCATTTAGTAGATCCTGACACATAGTTAAGTGTTCAGTAATGGTTTGCTGAGTTGACTTGACTTGGCATAATCTGACCACCACTCCCCTTTTGGTATAGTCTTCTTTGGTACAGTAAGCTTTTTGAAGCCAGAAAACAACCTTATACAAATACGGGTGTGTATGTATGTGTATACATATGTATTTCTGGGGCTAATCACAGTGCCTGACATATAGTAAACACTTAATGAATGTTTCTCATTCATTCAAAAAATTAAATATGTCCTGTTCTTAAGAAGCTTTCATTCTTTTTCATGGGTCTTCTTAACTGTACCCTAATGACCAGCACAGACTGGTCCTAGCTAGTTGACCAGGGATGAACAAAGACAAGGACTAACCTGAAATACAATGATGGTATATTCAGAATGATGAAGAGACACAAGATCTTGAATCTTCAGTGAAAGCTTCAATTCTCTCCAGTAAAAATTATATTCTAGTTCTTAGAAAAACAACTCATGCATGGCATATGTATGCATTTGTGTGTGTGTGTGTGTGTGTGTGTGTGTACCAAACAATCCAGAACAACCCCCTACAAATCTAAGCGGGTGTTGATTTTTAGATTGTCCCAACACCTCAAAGGGAGCTGGAGATAGAAGTGATGTGGCCATTGTCCCATTGTCCTTTTTTCTTTGACCTTCAGTTTAATCTCACTGGTTACCTCTCTGCCATGGTTAGGTATTCCTCCTGACTTTCCATAGCGCCCCCACCCTACTCCCAGCCTTGGTTTCTGATTCCACTGCAGGTTGGAGAAGGGCAAGAAAGCATTTTACCCAGAAACCCTCTCTGGTGGCTTGAACATCATGGAAAGTTGCCCACCCTGCTTGGCATGGGTCCTTCAGCCTTACTATCTTGATTGGTATCAATTCAACTCAGGTATTGGATTCCTTAGTGGGACTCCAGACCCAAGCCTTCCCTATAGTTTCATTCTAGGATTGTGTGCCTTACTGAGGTTCAGAAAGGAGTACAAAGCTCCCTTTACATCAAGAAATCCCAATCATTTGATTACCATGGACTGGGAGTATGGAATAAAACCCGAAGAGTTAAAGGATCAGAAGCTTCTGACCACAAGCCTAAAGTGTCCATATCTCATTGTCATTTAAATAGTAATGGGGGGGAGAAGGAAGGAGGGAGGTGAGGCTGGTAAGGAATGTAAGGGACCAGTCCAATGAGTTTCTTAGTCTAAGGAAATCTTAATGAGGAAATTCCCTATTCCAATAGGGATTAGCATTCTTTCTGCAATACCTAGAACATTGAGAGTTAAATGACTTGCCCAGGGTCACACAGTCATTGCATGTCAGAGGCAGGACTTGAATCCAGGTCTTTGTAACATAGAAGGTAGCTCTCTACCCATTACAGAACATTGTTTCTTATACTAGTAACTTAATAATACCCATAGGTAAAACGCATATAGTGCTTTGAGGAATATGTTGTTGTTTGTCCTTCATTTCAAAGAAGATCAATAACATCAAAGGTGATGTCTTAATTTGTGCCTGAGTTGGATTTAATGAGGCAGAGTTGCACAAAGTGGTCAACCTCATTCTCTCTTCCACGGTCATTGAAGTCCAGTGACAAGACAAAAATCAAGACAACTGGTGATGGCCCAAGATACAGTGAATGACCTTGGCATCATTAGTGTATGACCAAACTCTAAGCACTCCATAGCTCCTGCTTCAACCATATTCATAGCTATGGGAAGAAACTGTTCTAACCTGACCATATTGCCAGGGCAAATCTCCACATGCTTGGGGTAGACATCCCGCTAAGTCACAAACAGGTCCGAGGACCATTGGTTGTCTTCAACTTGGCTTGGCCTGTCTGTTAATGATTTACTGGAGCATGGCAGCTGTCCACGCTATAGCTTCTTGGAGTCAGAGATGAGAGTTGGGTGAAGGTAGATGCCAAAGGTGGATGAATAGCCCTGAAAAGGGCTCACTCAGCAAACCCCCTCACCAGAGCAGTTAGTACTCCCTGAACACTCAGGGGCACTGTGAATAGAGTCTGGACTTGAAGTCAGGAAGACTCATCCTCCTAAGTTCAAATCTGTACTCAGATACTTAGTGGTTGTATGAACTTGGAGAAGTCCCTTAATCCTGTTTGCCTCAGTTTCCTCATCTATAAAATGAACTGGAGGAGGAAATGGCAAATCATTCCAGTATCTTTGCCAACAAAACTCCAAATGGGGTCATAAAGAGTTGGACATGACTAAGCAATAAAAAGTCTCTCTTAAATATACATCTAGCCCTTCTTTTCTATTCTTGGCTGTCTCTAAAATCCAAACTCTCTCAGTCCTTGATTCTAGCCCATGGTCATCACCACCAGTGACTTGAGTCCCAAAGAGAATTCTGACTATATTTAGCCATCTCAGAAGACTGATAAATTGGATTATTAGTTGTAGCCAAAATCGTCTGTGAGACTTCTCAATATCCCAAGCATCATGTAACAAAGAGCAACTAGAGATGCCCCTATCTCTTTTGGAAATCTATCCCAATGCAGGTAAGACTCTCACAAGGTGCTATAGCAGGCATGAGAGTGGGGGCATCAAGTGTTTATGCTGGTGAAGCTGAGTATCCCCACTGTGGAACAGAGGCAGGATCACCATGTGTAATGTTAATGGGTTATAAGATCTTCCCTGTCCATTAATAGGTCTCACCATGGAGCCCATTAAGGGAAGCTTGCTTAGCGAAGGCTTGCTTATAGGAAGGCTTTCACATCTTTTGCTAATTTCTAATTAGACACCAAGTCAGGAGGGTTGTGATGCCTTCTGGCTCTGAAAAGTGTATATATACTCTGAGTTGGTAGTTTGCTTTGGGAGTTTACTTTTGAGAAAGATCTTGTGATTCCCTGACTGCGCAGATGTAAAGGCTCTCTAGATCCAGGGATGTATGTAAAGTGTATAGCTGATTCAGGCAGTCAAGATCCCTGTATGCTGGTCTTCATTCTCATCTTGCATTTTCTCTGTTTGTATTTTCTCTGAAGTTTAGGGTTGCTGACTTTCCCCTGAACTACTAAATGCAATTTTAAAAGATTGTTGACCTCTTAAACAGCTATCTTTCCCAATAAAGCAGATCTAAGAACCCGTGCTAGCAGCCATCCTGGGTATGCCAATGTGGTTGCCACTACACCATGCCTCTGGGCAGTGGCTATTCCACTGAGGACTGAGGAAATCAAAGGAGAACTTAGTCCTATTCTTGTATCTGGTGTCTTTGAAGGCCTCTACTTGGGTGTAGCCTCTTCCCTACCACCAGTATTTCCTGATGCCTCTCCCATTAGGTTTCCAACAACACTCCCTGTCTCCCCTCCCCCTCAGAGCAAGTTGTACAGGGTTCCTATAAAGTGCTTGGGGTAGGGGTGAGGGATTGAAAGAGAAAGGTGCTCTGTAAACACAAAGCATTGTTGTCCTGTGAAAATGTGCCTAGAACCAGGGCCAACACTAAGGGATTTCCAGAAGGAGGGAAAAAATTCCCCCAAAGCCCCACTCTTTATAACGCAGCTTTGTAAAGATAACTCTACAATTTCATGTTGGATATTTTCCTTAGTGATAACTGAGAAAGAAACCAGGTCAGCGAAGCATTTCCCCCAATTGTTAAAGCCGTATTTTATCATTGACTAAATAATGGCAGCTGCCATCCTGCAGAGAGCACGGGTGCATTGGTGTCATGAGGAATGGTTCAAGGGCAGGAAGCAGGAAGTTTTGCCTTCCAAAAATTACCTTCAACCCAGGTGAATAAGTTGAATGTTGTCATAGATAAAGTGCCCCACTTTTGACCAAACAGATAAGATATTAAGGGCTGTCTTACCACATAATGATTCTCTGTAGACCTCAGAGCCACCAACAAAAATGTGGGGTATTATATGGTAAGTCTTTTTGCCTGTGCAGGCAAGGCATTGAGTGAGCTTCAAAATAAGGAAGCTGGACAGGATTACTTTTAAATTTCTTTTCAACTCTAAATCTAGGAGCCTTCTATTATCATCACTCATCACATCAAGTGCTCAAAACAGCTTACAGTAAGTTAATTCTCTCCTTTGTTTCCAGGTAAGTGCAAGACAAAACCAACCTTATGAGCAGAGAGAATAAAATAAGTGCCTATCTATGCACTATGACTTATGAAGAAACAGAAAGTCTTTCTACCCTTAAAAATATGTCACCTGAAGTGGTTGAAATTTGACTATTGGACCAAGGACCAGGTTGCCTAAGGAGAGTCAAATCTGACCAAGAAGCAGACAGAGCAGGTTAAAACTTCCATGTTGTTCACAGCAGTACTGAGCCCATGAGTAGTCACAGCACTTCCAGCCTGCACAAAATGAAGAGAGATTTCTCTGCTAACTTAAAGAGAGTAGCAGAAAATTGGAAAGTGGGAAAGCACCAAAAACACCAAAGACAGACTAAAACCAGTTTTGTCACTGCCCAATCCTCAACACCAACAATGCAACCTACTAAGCATGGAGGAAGGGAAAGTCTGTTCATGCCCTTTCTTAGGCTTTCTCCTTGGTGAAGGAGCTTTAACAAGTTGTTTCCCAATAAGCATTAAAAAAAAAAAGACCCTGCTAAACCACGGAATGGAGCTTAGAAAGAGGAAGAAGAGTGAATTAGAATATGATTTCTCACTACAGATCTACCAATAACTATTGGCCCAGTCATTTAGCTTTTCTGAGACTCAAATTTATCATCTATCTGCAAAATGGGGATAAATGATGCCTGCCCAACATAACTCAGAGTAGTTATAAAGATCAAATGAAATAATGAATGTAAAAAAAGCTTTGGCAAATGTAGTATACTAGATAAAACCAAGAAAACATCTTGTTTCTTCTCTAATGCTTCTGAAAGATGGGGTTTACACTGGGGTATGGGGGTGGGGGTTCTTCTTCCACTGAGACAAATCACAATTTTTCCACACCTTAGTAGCCAGTCTTGATGAGTTGCTCTGGTCAAAAAATTCATAACCTAGTGATCAGCTCCCCTAATATAGTTAAACTTGTCCTCAAGAATGGATGTCAAGTCTATAGTGGGCCTATACTAAAAATCCTTTTGCCAGAGTCAGAGTTCCAGTAGCATAGCAATTGAGAACTCAGGCCTATCCTTAAATTACAATGAAACTTGAATGATGAGGGTAGAATTTTAATAGAAGTCATCATTATGTTGTCATTGGCTGTTGCCATTACTCTTAAAAATCAAATTCAAATCAAAATCAAATTTTGTCATGTAACAAGAATAAGGGATAATAAAAGCTAACATTTATATAGCACTTTCATTTAGTCTTCACAACAATTCTATGAGGTAGGTGAGGTCATTATTCCCATTTTACAGATGAAGAAACTGAGACTGGGAGAGGTTAAGCAATATACCCAGATTAATAGAGCTGGTAAAGCGTTAGAAACAGGCTGCAAATTCAGCTCTTCCTAACTCCACTTCAACTACCACATCAAGCTGCCAGTTTAACTCCAGCCTAAGCACAGCATTTTTACCCACAAAATGTTAAAAGACCTGAATAAGACTTCCAGTGTATTAGGGGTAGCTGCCTTTACCATTGGAGTGAGTACCTACACTGAGGAATGCATCGAGCCCTTATATAAGTAAGTAGTCAGGTTATTGGACATGTGTAGGAAATTCAAGAGGGTCATGTGTCCAACTTCTAAAAGACCAAGATTCTATGGCCTCAGATTCCCCCTCCATATTACTTCTCACCACTCTGGGAACCAGTCTGAAAAGCAGATAGAGTAAATTGGCATCCATAAACAAGAGGAGGGTAAAGGACACAAAAAAGAATGTTTAGTTTTTACAAAATCTCAGAACTGATCTAGTCAAACCCATACTCAACCAAGAAATCCCTCTCCTACATAGCTGAGAAGTTGTCATCCAGCCTTTTCCTGAAGACTTCCAGAAAACTGGAACCCATTATCTCTTAAGAAAGGCCATTCCAAAATTGTCAGGAAGGTTTTTTTTCTCTTTTCTTGGATTAAGCTTTAATTTTTTTCTTGACAATTTCATCCTATTGCTCCTAGATCTGTGCCCTATTTATTGCGCCACCTAGCTGCCCCAAAGATATGAATTCTGAAATGTAGAAAAAAGATTCCAAAAGTCAGAGTTGAGGAAGGAGTGAATGGAGAACCTAGGCAAAACCTGAAGTTGTACAAGTGCTCTGGTTCCTTGCTAAAGAATGTTCATGACTCAATTTCTCCTAGTTGATCCTTTGATCCCAATACCTGAGAAATGACTATTTCCAGTCCTAGAGACAACCTTGTGAATTCAAGATGTTAATACTTCCTAAATTAGTGCTGGTTGCCCAGTAGGAGCTATAATGTTGGTTAAAATGACCACCAACTGGATTAGCCTAAACTGGAAGGGACTAAAGAGTCATGCCTAATTGGCCAGAAGATCTGGACTTTATGAATTGTTCAGATGTTACAAATATCAAGTCAATAGGGACTGTTCAGCAGTCCCATCAAGCTCCTCAGTCTCCCGGGAGAGTATAACAGGTGAGGTGGAAAATAAATTTATTCTAGTATTTTTTATTTAGTTTTTAATTTTCCCCCAATCACACATAAAACAATTTTTAACATTTGTCTTTTTTTTAAATTTTGAGTTCCAAATTTTCTCCCTTCCTCCCTGTCACCCTCATTGAAAAGACAAACAATTTGATACAGGTCAGACATGTAAAGACACGCAAAGCATATTTCTATATTAATCATGTTGTTTTTTAAAATGGACAAAAACCCCCATGAAAAATAAACAAAATTTTTTAATAAGTATGCTTCAGTCTATGTTCAGACTTTATCAGTTCTTTCTTTGGGTGTGACTTCATCATAAGTACATCAGAGTTGAATTGGATCATTGCATTGCTGAGAAGAGCTAAGTCACATGTCACAGTTGATTGTCTTGCAATATTGCTGTTACCATGTACAATGTTCTCTTGGTTCTACTCATTTCACTTTGCATCAGTTCATGTAAGTCTTTCCAGGTTTTTCTGAGACTATCTTGTTCATTGTTTCTTATAGCACAGCAGTTAGCATTCCATCATAATCATTTTAGGTATGTCTTAATGTGTACCGACAACTTTTGATTTTTAAGCATTTTTTTTCATGGTAGTGGTCATAAGAGCTATTCTATACCTAATACCAATATTGTCTCTTTCTAGAAGGACCCTATTAATCTCTTTGGGGGAGAACTTAAATATGAGCTATACCTACATTTTATTAAAAGGTTTTCCCCAGGATTCTGGGTTGGGAGCAGAATGGATTATAGAGCACTAGAAAATATTGACTTTCCTTTTAAGGGTCAGGTTTTCCTGCAATTAAACTTGGTCCATGTGAAGCAAAACCCAAAGCACCTTTTCTGGGAGGAGGGGGCTTTAGGATGCAGATTACATATGCATGTATATGTATGTGTTTGCATATACACACATACATACAGATACATATATATATATATACACACACGTGTGCACATATACATGCATGGAAGCAGGAAATTGAACATCAAGCAGTAGCCCAGCTTCACAACAATCTAGAGAACACAAAATGCAATAATATATATATGGCTGGAAAGGTAGGTAAATGAGGATATAACAAATTGTCCCTGCTATTAATACATGTTTCCAGTGTTACATCAGTTTTTCCATAAGTCAGTCAATTAATGAAGTTTTATTAAGCTACCTACTATGTTATAAGCACTCTCCTAGGCAACAGGGATAGAAGTATAAAGAATGAAACAGCAAAATGGGAGAAAAAGCATACATAAATAAAATGCACAACTAAATAAATACAAAGTTGATAATAAATATACACAAAGTAGTTAAATGTATGGTAATTTGTGAGGAAGGATGCTAGTGGTTGGGGGAATCCCGAGAAAGGCTTCATGGAGAAGACGGTTGTTTGGGTGCAGGAATTATGAGAACTGGTCTGTAAAGACTCTAATTGGATGCAAACATTCGCAATGTGCCCTGTTTAAACACTGAAGCAGAAGAAATGGAGCTAGAGAAGTAGGAGAAAAGGGATGTGAAGTCAGGAAGTTTCTCCTCAGTCATATTGTGCTTCTATTGGGTCTAAGAAGAGACTTCCACTCAACCGTAGCAGTAAGAGTGATGGGAGGGAGGGAGAGGAAGTTCAGAGGAAATGGAACTTTAGAACTATGAACTTAAGTAGATGATTGGTCCAAACTTGTTCTAACAACATGTGGTTTAGGCACCAGGCCTAGAGTCAGAGAGACCTGAGTTCAAATCCAACCTCAGATACTTATTAGCTGTGTGACACTTAAGCTCAATTTCCTTATCTGTAAAATAGAAATAACAACACCTACTTCCCAGAGTTGTTGTGAAGACTAAGTGAGATAATATTTTAAAGGGCTTGGCACAGTGCCTAGAACAGGGGTGGAGAACCTGTGGCCTCCAGGCCACATGTGGCCTTCTAGGTTCTTGGGTGTGGCCTTTTGACTGAGTCCAAGTTTGACAGAACAAATCCTTTTATTAAGTGGATTTGTTCTGTGAAGTTTGGATTCAAAGGGCTGCACTTGAGGACCTAGAGAAGTGGTTCTCAACCTTCCTAATGGTGTGACCCCTTTAATACTTGAATGTGGGTGTATCTGTATATGGGCAGACCTGCCTAGAGACTGATAGAGGAGGTTCCTAAGACCACTGGAAATATGTGTTTTCCGATGGTCTTAGGCAACCCCTGTTTCAAAGGGGTCGTGACCCACAGGTTGAAAACCACTGACCTAGAGGGTCACATGTAGCCTCGAGGCCACAGGTTCCACACTCCTGGCCAAGAATACAGTAGGCTCTGTGTAAATGTTAGAGATGAGAAGGAGGAGGAGGAGGAGGAGGAGGAATTTGGATATAGCAAAGAGTATTGCTTGTGAATTTCATTCAGGGATTTGCTTTCAGTTTGGGGTAGTTTTTAAGTTTTGCCCTGTTTTGTTTTGTTTTCTGTTTTCAATACTGGCTCAAAAGACCTAATTGTTCTGGCTTTACAGGGATTCAATGAGGCTTTTTTTTCTTTATAATTTTCTAAAATGCAATTGATTGAATAGTAAAGCTTACATGGAATCTCTGATCAGACTAGTTGTTTTGATAAAACTATTAAATTGTTGGATGACTAAGGGTTGCTGAATTTTGTGTGTGTGTTGTTGAAATGACATTGTTAATCACTTTCATAAATTATACATTTGATTTGTGATTTTGGCTAAATAACTACTCATGATTTATGTTAGTTCATGAGACTTGACCCTCACTGAGAATTATTGGTTTGGGGGGGGTATGTTCATTGCAACAAGAATGATGTTATTCAGGCTTTATGCCATGCTGGGGACACTTTGAAGGCATGCAAATGATGAGCCAAGGAAAATAAGGATGAATAAGAAACAGTAGCTGTTACATAAACTGCCTCTAAGTCTAGCATTCCCAAAGAGATCATTGTTAATGAGACTATTTGGGAATTACTTAGTAAACCCCCTACTAGTGCTCTGGGACTACTGCAGACATGATAAGAAGCTAGTTAGGGGTGAAGGAGAAGTGTCACCTACAGTAGCATAGGATGCAGGGCTAACATCCCCTACAGCCACTGGGGTTTTAATTGCCTTAGTTAGGACTGAAGTTAACCAATAAGTTATTACCAATGGTCACATTATCGAAAGCTACCATTCTTTTCTAGAAAGAATGGGGAGGGGGGGAGCATGGCAAGCCAAGATGGCAGCATAGAAGCAGGAAAACTCTGTAAGCTCCCCTCATAAGCACCTCAAATACCTATAAAATATGACTCTAAACAAACTTTAGAGCTATAGAACCCACAAAGTGACAGAGAGAAACAAATCTCCTGCTGAAGGCAGCCCAGCAGGTGACCGACCAGGAAGGGTCCATTGCAGCATGCTGGGAGCCAAGCCCAGCCCCCCGTGAGCCCGCAGTTTTAGCCCCTGGGTGGCCCCAACCAGCAGAGGCTGGAGCAGACTTCTGGAGAGTGGATCACCAGCAGCTATGGCAGTTTCCAGAATTATCAACCCATAAATGCCAAAGACAAAGTAAAAGGTCAGTGTGGACTCTGTGGGAACAGGGGAACCAAGAGCACAGTCTGGCCACTGCCCCAGGGCAAGAAGGTGAGAAACAGTAAAGGCACTGTGCTAGCCACACAGCTCCCTCCATGTGGATGCTTCAGAGCTCCTGGCCTGCAGATGGTAGGGGGACCAAGTGACCATTCAGAGGGTAATTGCTCTTGCTTTAACCTGCTTGGATTTGGATTGCTGTCTTAGGTGGAGGTCCTAGGGTGTGTGATCAGTGAGCCAGAGCACGTGGGGGCTGTAGAGAGGGCACCTAACTAATAGCTCCAGCAGCTGTGAAAACCCCAGCAATTTGGGACAAAGCTCTCCTCTCTGGAAGCAGAGTTCTACCATGGCAAAAAAGCTCAAAAGTCAAATAATTGAGTGGCAACATGAGCAAGCAAAGGAAGCAAAGCAAGCATAGTAATCAAGCCTTAGATTCCTTTTTTGGGGACAAAAAGGCTCAAAGCATGGAATGGGAGAAAGACAACCAAGTCAGAACTCCTGCATCAAAAGCTTCCAAGAAAAATATGAACTTGTTACAGGCCATGGAGGAGCACAAGAAGGATTTTGAAAATCAAATAAGCAAAGTGGAGGAAAAATTGGGAAGAGAAATGAGAATGATGCAAGAAAATCATGAAAAGAGAATCAACAACCTGACTGAAGTAAACAACACCTTAAAAAATAGACTAATTCAAATGGCAAAGGAGGTCCAAAAAGCCAATGAGAAGAAGAATGCCTTAAAAAGCTGAATTTGCCAGATGGAAAAAGAATTTCAAAAGCTCACTGAAGAGAATAATTCTTTCAGAATTAGATTGGAGCAAATGGAAGCTAATGACTTTATGAGAAATCAAGATACTCTAAAACAGATACAAACAAATGAAAAAATAGAAGGCAATGTGAAATATCTCATTGGAGAAAACACTGACCTGGAAAATAGATCCAGGAGAGACAATTTTAAAATTATGGGACTATCTGAAAGCCACGATCAAAAAAAGGACCTAGTAATCATCCTTCAAGAAATTCTCAAGGAAAATTGCCCTGATATTTTAGAATCAGAGGGTAAAATAGAAATTGAAAGAATTCACCAATCACCTCTTGAAAAAGATCCCAAAAAGAAAACTACTAGGAATATTATAGCCAGGTTCTAGAGTTCTCAGATCAAGGAGAACTGTACAAGCAGCCAAGAAGAAACAATTTGAATATTGTGGAAACACAATCAGGATAACACAAGATCTAGCAGCTTGTACATTAAAGGATTGAAGGGCTTGGAATATGATATTCCGGAGGTCAAAGGAACTAGGATTAAAACCAAGAATCACCTACCCAGCAAAACTGAGTATAATGTTTCAGGGGAAAATATGGTCATTCAATGAAATAGAGGACTTTCAAACATTCTTGCTGAAAAAAAGAGAACTAAATAGAAAATTTGACATTCAAATACAGGAAGCAAAAGAAGCATGAGAAGGTAAACAGGGAAAAGAAATCATAAGGAACTTATTAAAGTTGCACTATTTACATACCTATATGGAAAAACGATAATTGTAACTTATGAAACTTTTCTCAGTATGAGGATAGTTGAAGGTGATATAATATGTCTATATAGGAGGGTATATGTGCATATGAATACATATGTGAGTGTGTGTATATGTGTATACAGGTATACATAGACAGAGGGCACAGGATCAAATGAATAGGAAGGGATATTTTAAAAAATAAAATTAAGATGTGAAAGAGGAATATAATGAGAGGAGATAGGGAGAGACAGAATAGGGTAAATTATCTCATATAAAAGAGGCAAGAGAAAACTGATACAATGGAGGGGAAGAACAGGAAGGCAAAAGGGAATGGGTCAACCTTACTCTCATTGAATTTGTCTTAAGGAGGGAATAACATACACACAAAATTGGGTGTCTTACCCTACAGAAAAGTAGGGGGGAAGGGGATAAGAGGAGGGATGATAGAAGGGAGGGCTATTACAATTTATATCATTTTGGTGTTGGATTGAGGTGATTCCAAACACAGGCTAAGGATAGGGTGAACTAGTGATATAAGTAGTTTGGCAAAAGCATTGTGGGGGATGGGAAGAGGAGGGTAGATAGGAGCACACATTTTTGAAAAGGTCAGGGTCAGGGTCAAAGTAGAAAATAGAACAAGTAAGGGGCAGAATAGGACAGAGGGAAATATAGTCAGTCTTTCACAATATATCCACTATGGAAATGTTTTGCATAACTACACATGTACAACCTATATTGAAATGCTTATCTTCCCAGTAAGGGTGGGTGATGAGGGAAGAAGGGAAAGAATCTGGAATTCAAAGTTTTAAAATCAAATGTGTTTTAAAAATTATTATTATTATTATTTTACATGCAACTGGGAAACAAGATATTCAGGCACTGGGATGTGGAGATCCATCTTGCCCTACTGGAAAGTTGGAGTGGGCATAGAGGAGGATATAGAAGAGAGCAGATTGGGGGAGGGGGTATTCAGTGGGATCACTGTTTTGGGGTGGTGGGTAGGGAGAAAATTCGTAACTCAAAATCTTGTGGAAATGAATGTTGTAAACTAAAAATAAACATAAAATTTATTAAAAAGAAAGGATGGAGCAGTAAATTCCTGTTCACCAAATGAGGAGCCCTAAATCCTTTTAGGACATGCCACTGAAGTAATACAGTAATATAAGAGAACTCAGAGCAACCTAGAAAGCTAATGGAAAATCTCTGAAACTGGCTTTTGATTTGAAAATTCAACATCTCACAATCATAATGCTTGAGTACTTAGAGCTAAAGGTTGGACAATTTGGTGGCATGGAAAATATACGGGACAGAAGCTTATGTTCAATTTCTAAATATCTTTCAACATGGTGTGGAGAAGTTCTCAGGCCTGGAGTTCCTTTGGAAAGGCTCTTTTAGAGAATGGTAGTCAAAGAAGCAATGTTTAGGAGCACAGGGATAGTGTCAGACTGGATCAGGTAGCCAAGAATTCAGTATATAAAGGAAATATATTGTAGCTTTTGATTTAGCTCTTTCCCCTTGGCTGTGGTAGAGTGTGGCAACAGAGAATACCATAAATAAGTAGGAGAAGGGGCTTTGGGCCTTTATATCTCCTCATCTAAAAGGAGCACCATGTGAGCACAGAGGCTTGATATTGCTTCTGTCTCTGCTATAACTATTCTTCTTGTTTGTAAAGGAGTATTGAAGACAGCTATGACCTTGTGAGTTTCAAAAGATCAGAACGATGAACTAGAGTCCAGGGACCAGAATCTAGGCTGGGCTTTGTAACCAGCATCAAAGCTTTGAGAAATGATCAGAGGGACCAAACCTAGCAATATGGAGTCATTGGAAGTTTTTGTCTGTCCTTCATTTTCAAAGAGGACCAGTGATATCATGGGGTGATGTCATAATTTGCAGGCAAATTGGATTTAAGTGAGGCAGAGTTGCACAAAGTCGTTAACCTCCCTCTCTCTTTCAGAGACTTTGAAGTCCCGTGGCAAGACAAAAGTCAAGACAACTGGTAATGGCCCAGGATGCAGCAACGGACCTTGGAGTCTTTGATGTCTGACGAATCTCTGAGCACTCCATAGTGCTTGCTTTTGCCACCTTCATGGCCATCCATTTCATGGGGGGAAATTTTCATATGCATGAACATCCCCCTAATTCACTAATGGGTTTGAGGCCTGTTGGTTACTCTTAACCTGGTTGAGTTTGTCTGCCGAGATGTTTTGATTGTGGCAACTGCACATGCTACAGCTTCTTGAAGCCACGAGTGAGAGTTGAGTGAAAGGTGGACACCAAAGGTAAAAGAGCAGCCCTGAAAAGGGACCAGTGAGCCCTTATACCAGAGATGCCAGTCCTCCCTAAACACCTTGTACATCCCAACAACTGGGTGATTCATTGGATAGAGCACTGGGCCTGGAGTCAGGAAGACCTGAATTAGAATCCAGCCTCAGACACTTACTAGCTGTGTGATCCTGGTCAAGTCACTTAACCTCTGTTTGCATTTATACACTGGAGATACTCCAATATCTTCACCAAGAAAACCCCAAGGACAGTATTAGTTATGAAGAATTGAACATAACTGAAGTAAGTAAACATCAAGTAAACTTGACGGGACCAGTGCTGTGTAGAAATTGTTTTAAGTTTGAGCCCATCCTCCCCAGATACTGAGGTGGTAGAGGTTAGCAATGTGATGCCCCTCCCCCCACCAGATGCTGGGGCAAAATTGATAACTTCTGTTCTTGCTATATTTTTTCATTAAAAATATCCCCTTGTAAAAGTAATTTTAAAAATGGCAGAATCTGTCATTGATTAAATAGCAAAGACTACCTCTCAGTTACTTCCAGTTGCTTTGCCTGGTGAAAACATTAAAGACAAAGATAGCAAATAATGAGTAAAACTAGTCCCAAATGTTTCTAGGATGCCTCCTCACATATGGACCACCAAAGCCAATCTGGATGAATCAGATTTCTTTGAACAGACATGTTAAAAGCCAAAGGAGAGCCAGATAGAAGATGGTAAAGTAGGCAGAGCCATTCCCCTGAGACGAACAAAGGGGTATAGGACCAGATTTCAAATCAGCACCCTTTAAGAACAGTACTAAAAGAAGACAGAGAGAATAAGAACTGTCTTACTTTTCTATTTGTGTGCCTGGAACTTAGCACAGGGCTTTATATATCAAAAGTGCTTAACAAGTATGTTGTTTTTTTTTCATTTATTCATTCCTTCAAAAGAATGATAGTGTTCAATTGAGCAGCATTCTGAGTCTGGTTTGGGCTAGAAATGGAGACCTCTTACCAATGAGAAAAAATGTGGACACCATGATGTCAGTATGTCCTTGCCTGATGAAAAATCTGTAGAATGTGAGCATTGATTGGGACAATTCCAACCTGTTACAAGTCTACAGAATACTGAAGGCACCAAGCTAGTACTTATGTCTTGGATACCCTGGCAATCTTTGCCTCCTACAAACTGGGCAGAGAACATCAAAATCCTGAACCTTGAACTTCAAGGATGGATCCAGAGAGGTTTGAAGAGCCTCCACTGTTTGAAGAATGGAAGAATCATTTGAAGAAGAAACTTGGCATGGGGACAAATACATAGCAAGACATGGGTGGTATCCAAGGAGGAGCATATACAATCCACCTCAATAATCCTTAATTTTTTTTTTTTTAGTAATCTCAAAAAATTGTCCTCTCGGAGGTAGAGAATCTCAAGAGCCACCTAAAGTAAACATCTCTATTGTAGGGTCCTATAGTTCATATAACTCATTTATATATATTTGAAAGACCCAAATGTCTTTCATTAGCAGACTTTGATGAAGAGAATGAATGTCATGGTCATGATGACCTGGACAATCTGCTAGACATTGGTTTAGAATGTAAGCTCCTTGAATTCAGGAACTATTTTCCCTTTTTCTCTGAATCCATATTGATAGCTATAGTAAATGGTTAATAAATACATTGAATAATGGATTTACACAGTGGGTACTATCAGATCTCAGTGGCCAAAAAGGATAGGGACAAGGTAGCCTTCATTCATAGGGGCAGCTAGATGGCACAGTGGATAGGGCACTGGACCTAGAATCAGGAAGACCTGAGTTCAAATCCAGCCTCAGACACTTACTAGTTGTGTGACCCTGGGCAAGTCACTTAACTCCATTTCCCTCAGTTTTCTCATCTGTAAAATGAGTTAGCAAAGGAAATGGCAAACTACTCCAGTATCTTTGCCAAGAAAACCCCAAATGAGGTCACAAAGAGTTGGACGTGCCTGGAAATGACTGAACAACAACAAAGCCTTCATTTGCCAAATAAGTTTTACCAGTTCAGAAGGAGGCCTCAAGGAATTTCAGGGAGCCCCATTATTTTTCGAAGACTCATGGAGAAGGTGGTTTGTTATATGAACTATATATAGGATTTTCAGTATCTGGAAGATCTCATCATAACTGGAAAGATAACAGAAGAAAATGATAAGCTTATTGAGAGTGTTAGCCCAGCCAGAAGAAAATCTGAAGCTGTCACTTGACAAGGACCAGCTCTACAGAGCCTTTTTTCAAATACAGGGGTCACATAGTGTCTGGACAGAGAGCAAATAGCAAACTAGAGAAGACAGAAATATTTGTCAACTAGACAGGCCCAAAGAATGTTTGAGAGGTAAAAACTTTTCTAAGATATGGTTGTTATGATCAGAAATGTGTCCTTGTAATAACAAGCAAGGCCATGATGAGGATCAAGTATGGCTCCGCTGATTTCCCTCACTTGTCTGGGAAAATCCCCTTTATCAAAGATTTAGGTAATCTGCCATTTATTTCACTTCCAAGGGCTGCCCCTGAGCAATGGGCTCCCAAGGACCAGGCTGGATGAACAGCTGCCCCACACTCCCCACCCCTTCTCTTTCTCATGAAGAGCCACATGTGGCTCCAGAGGCAGGAGTAGATATTACTGTGTGGGATAAGCATCATTAATAGGACTCAGAAGTCATTTCCCAATCACCAACCTGACAAGCATTTTTTTTCCTTTTTGCTTTATGCCTGGCTGGTCTTCCAATATGAATGATCATTGGATTAGCGCAGCCACCGTTCAAAGATGTGGTTCATTTAGATCATTTACATAGCAACTAAAAAGACCAGACATTATTTACTGCAAATAGCAATATATGTAATCTACTGAAGGCTTCTCAACCATTATTGTGATTTGAAAATCATCAGTAAATAAGAGTTCAAGTCCTCTGTGGAGGTGACTGCGTCGTCCTGATAATCACATCAGGAGCAGCCCAGATTTTCCTCCCTCTGTTTTGTCCCCTGCAAGGAGTGAGAGATGCTCCGAGCATGACAGAAGCGTCAGAGGCACAAATCTGGCCAGCACAAGCAGGATCCTTAGAAAAGAATTGTTGGATTTCATCCTTTTGGTGATATCTCTGTTAGGAGAATCACTAACAGGTGTTAGGTCCCTGCCCCCCACCCAGGCCAGGCCAGCAGAAGAAGGGAGGCACTGCTTTGGCCTATAGGCTGCCAGCTTGGAAACAACCAAAGTGGGGATGTAGAGGTAGAGATGAAGTCAGAATGCTCGAACAAAGAAGAATGGCCAGAGGCACTGAGGGCAGGTCATCAGGATGGTACAGGGCACCCATTTGCTAACCAGGACCACTTCTGTCTGCCAGACTCATTTTCTTTTTCTTTTTGGAGGGGGGTAGGCAGGACAATTGGAGTTAAGTGACTTGCCCAAGGTCACATGGCTAGTAAGTGTTAAGTATCTGAGGCCTCGTTTGAGCTCAGGTCCTCCTGACTCCAGGGCTGGTGCTCTGTTCACTTTGCTACCTAGCCACCCCTCAGACTCATCTTCTGAAAAATGAATCTCCTTATCCAAAGGACTTCATGAAGAACTTTAGAGCAGAGCTTTCTAGATAATACTGGGCTGAAATGGAGGGAAAAAAAGCATTTTTGGAGGATTCCCAAACGAGTTATAACTTTCTTCATGTAACACTGTAACTTGCAGGTAAGAAACACTGTGTTAACTAGAAATAAAATGTTTTTTACCCCACTAGGAAGAAGACCCTGTTTTTTTTTAATAGCTTTTCATTCAAGGACCTCAAGGTAGTTTACAATTATAGCAAAATCTACCAACCTTGCTATCCTTTTGATTCCATTGCTCCTCTTGTCAAATCTCATCTCTGAATGCACAGAGTATGTGCAATTAACCTAAGCTCAAGATAAAGGTGTTATCCTTATTTTCTGGGGGGTTTCATTATATCTGGCATTTTGAGAGATAGAAATGTCACTGTCTTTCAACAAATGGTTCCCAAGGACGGAGCTGAATGAACACCCTTCTTCCTCTCTCTCTCTCCCTCTCCCTCTCTCTGTCTGTCTGTCTGTCTCTCTCTCTCTCTCTATCTCTCTGTCTCTCTCTCTCTGTCTGTCTCTCTCTCTCTCTCTCTCTCTGTCTGTCTCTCTCTCTCTCTCCCCCCCTGAAATCCTAACCCTTTCCATCCTCCCTGAAGTGCCACATGTCGCACCAGAGGCAGAATTTCGATATTACTGAAGCAGGAAAAATATTTTCAACAGGACTCAATGGTAATTTCCTAATCAAAATTTCCTTTCCCAAAAGAAAAATGTAACTTTTCACTGTCCCTATTGCAGCATTAGCTTGTGGCTTTCTTCCAGTTTTTAAGTACGCAGATATTTTCTGCATCGCAAGGATATTTTCTGATTTTTATGAGACTTCTTGACTCCTCCTCTCATCCCCCACAATGCTTTTGCCAAACTACTTATATCACTAGTTCACCCTATCCTTAGCCTATATTTGGAATCACCTCAATCCGACACCATAATGATATAAATCATAATAGCAGGGATGTGGGTCAGATAGTGGGAAGAATCATATATAACCCATTTGTCATATACAAATGTCTGACATTTGTTTTCAGAGGAATCTCTCAAATAGTAATCCCAGTGGCTCATAACCCTGATAGAATCTCCCCTGAGAATGTCAGAATTTAGTCTGTGCCTATAAAAGTACCTTTGGCTCCCCTGAAAACAACAGGTTAAGGACACTAAATACACATTTATTTAAGGCAATAACAAAATTGGGTTCATACCTTATCCCTTGGCCAGTGATGGAAAACCCTCCCACTTAGTTCTGTTTAATTCTTCAAAAGTTTGTCTTCCAAGTTCTCTAAACTCACTAAACCAACTGACGATGCTCCTATCTGACTTGGCAAGGAGGGGGCTGGGGTAAGGGGCAGTATACGGGGGGAAGGAGAGAAAAAGGGTGTTTGTGAGCCCTGCTACAAGTTCAGTATTTGATGCAGATACCAATTCAGTGATACACTCACAGATGTTTCTTTCTAGCAAGTGTCTCCAAATAACATGCCCTCTATTAGTTAAAAAGCACTTATTTATAAATTCCATAAATATATTATACTGATATATTATTCACATTATAACATTATAATACAAGCACAAAATAGACATTTTTAGAGGAATAAGGATGAAGTTACATTTTAAAGTAATTTTAAAAATTTTTCACAGAATCTGGAATTAGAAAGGACCCCATTTGGCCATCTAATGAAACCCATACAGAGAAGGAATTTCCATCATAACACACACATTTAACAAGTCATCACTGGGCCTCTGTTTGAACACTTTCAAATACAGGGAACCAAACCCTTCTCAAAGCTGCCATTTTTAATTTTGAACAGCTCTAACTAAAAGGATTTTTTTTCCCTCTCATAGCCAACCCAAATTTGCCCTTTTGCTCCTTCCATCTACTGTTCCTTATTCTAACCTTTGGGGGCAATCAGAAAAGGTCTAATTCCTTATCTAAGTGAAAACCCTTCAGGTACTTGAAGACAGCTACCTTGTCCCCTGTGGATCTTCTTTTCTCCAGACTAAATAACCCCAGTTCCTTCAGCTGTTCCCTCTATATGGTATGGAACCAAGTCCCCTTCACCATCTAAGCACTCTCCCACTTATCAATACTTCTTGAGTTGTGCTTCTCAGAACAGAACACTCCAGAAGAGCGATCCACAACTGGTTACAGTGGGAAAGCCATGAGGAAAAGTTGCCTGAATACTGAAAAAATACTGAAAACCATCCCCTTTGGGGTTTTCCACCTTATTTTCTACTTTTTTTTCTCAATATCCTCATGTTTTTCAGTTGTAGACAACATGCAGAGGGGAAGGGAGAGGGGATAACTTTCCCATCTCTTGCCGTCTTTGTAGGTTTCTGCATTATTGTCTTCTGTTTGGCATTTAAACCCTTTCTAAACCTGGTGAACCTACCTTTCCAACATTATTACACATTCTTTCCCTTCATGCACTCTTCAATTCAGCCAAACTGGCCTTTTTTGATTTTTCTCATACATGACTCTTCTTCTACCATCCCCATGCTCTTACACTGGCTGTTCCCCATGCTTGGGATGTATTCTCTCTTCACCTCTATGTCTTAGGGTCTCCAGTTTCTTTCAAGGTTCAGTTCAAAGGCTACATTCCATATGAAGCCTTTCCTGAGTCCCCAGCTGTTACCCTCTAAACTATATTATATCTCTTTCATCTATACCTAAACAGGTATATGTTGTCTTCTCTGATAGAATGAAAGCTCTTTGAGGGCAGGAACTTTTTCATGTTTTTCTTTGTCATTCCCATCACTAAGTAACTAGTACCTGGTACCTTTTTGTTCCATCCTTTCAGTTGTGTCTGACTCTTCATGACCCCATTTAGGGTTTTCTTGGCAAAGATACCAGAGTAGTTTGCCATTTCCTTCTCTACCCTGGAACATAGGTGGTGTTGAATAAATATTTACTGATTGATTGCTTGATTGTCATCCTCTGCCAGTTGACTGCACCCAGTTCACTGGTCCAACTGCTCCCAGAAGCTGTTTTATGAGTCTTGTACTCAGTGATGTCTCATCAACTACAACTATTGCCCCCTCAGCCTTTGTCATTTCTACCTCTCCCAGTCATTGCTCCACCCTATCTCAGTATACAGCTACTTTTATCACCATAGTTTCCCAGCCCATGGAGGTAGCTGAGAAGGGAGAAAGAAAACAAGGTCAGCTATACGGGTGCATCTTGCATAGAATATCTATGGAAGAACAAAGATAAGGATTACAGGTAATGAGATGGTATGGATGGGTTGTGATGTGCAGTGATGAAAAGAATACACACCTTGATGAGATCACAGATCCGTTGAAGTAGTCAAGAAATGCCCCGGCCACTATGAAATGCTTCTAGTTATTATTTGTATAGGTCTACGAATACCAGCTAAGGTGAGCCATCACCACTCATGTTGCTCATCTCCTTCCAATCCCACTCCAGACATCTGTGTATGACAATATCTAATATGCTGCTGGGTATGACTTCCAGATAAGCAATTCAGGTAAATAGCATTTTCCTTTAAAGAGACCAGCACAGGTCTCAAACTTCTTGTGTGTGTCTGCTGCCATCTGGGGCCAGTAGACCCAGTTTTCTTGGCCCAAATATCTGAAACCATCACAAATTGTCTCATTGCCATAGATTAGTAAGCTTTAGGCATCATTAACTTTGTTCTTTCACTTTACATAGGGTTGGAATACATTAAATTCTCTAAGTACTTTAGAAATGCTTGATGTTTGTAAAACTTTGCTAGATGTGACAAAGATCCATATTAACAAAGCTATGGGGTTTTTTTTAGTAGAATGTATGGCTGTAAGAGTTGGACTGTAAGGAAAACTTAGTGCCAAAATTGACACTTTCAAATTGTGGTGCTGGAAAAGACTTTGGAGAGTCCCTTGGACAGCAAAGAGATCAAACTGCTCAATACTTAAATTAATTCAGGCTATTCATTGGAAGGTCAAATATCAAAGCTGAGGTTTTAATACTTTGGCCACAAAATGAGAAGATGGGACTCATTAGAAATGACCTTGATGTTGGGAAAGATTGAAGACAAAATGAAAGGGGATGGCAGAGTATGAGATGGGTAGATAGTGTCATGAAAACAATGAACATTGGACAGACATTGAGAGAGAGTGAAGTATAGAAGGATCTAGCATGCTATGATGAATGGGGTCACAAAGAGTCAGACACTACTGAACAAATAAAGATGTGAGGAATTTTTAAAAAGTCCCTAACCTCAAGAAACTTTCATTAAGCATTCACTCAAGCTAACTAAGCTGGATTTTTGCAGTCATGCCCCTATTTTTCCACCAATATCACTACCTTTGGCCCTTAGCCAGTAGCTGAATTTGAATACACTGCTAGTCATCTAGCCTCTATCTTTAGTCTTTGTGGGAAGAACTGGTTCTAAGCTACAAAATTCACTTTCCCCAATGGCACACTCTCTAAAAGAAGTGTCAAACTCTCATTCATGCTTTTTTGTATCAGTAGGCTTCCTACTTTTGTGTTATAGATGGCCTTCACTGTCCTCATAGGAATTGCCTGATGCATAGGGTCTCTGGGACAGAGTAAATGCATCTTCATTGGTTCTCTCTGGCTGGAAAAGCATGATGAACTCATAGTTAGCCAGAACCATTTCTGGCTGGTGCCATCCTACTCAACACTTGTCAGGATGTAGACCAATGGAGTATTGGCCATCCATTCCTCGTTTCCCAGCTAGCTTTTCTGAGAAGTTAGTCTCACAGTCCCTGCACATTGACAATACTAACTGTTAAAGTCCTTGACTACTGGTAGGAAATAAATGGCCCCTACTCTGAGTGTAGGTTTAGTATCATTGGTTTGAGTATTTCCAGGTGCCTGTTCCCTCAGGCTTTCATTGTGGAGAGCTCTGAAACTTGGTGGGGTTGACTTTATTGCTGTCAGCAAACATGTCCACCAAAGCAAACGCAATCAATCTAGTAGTGATAATGGAGACCCAGCAACATATAGATTTATAGGAGTATAGAGTTGGAAGTAATCTCCAAAATCTTCTAGTTTAACCCGCTTTGAAAAATAAAAATCTACATCTGCAGCTTCCCCAACAAGGGAACATCCAGACTCTTCTAAGAGACAGTCAAACCTCCCCACTGTGAGAATTCTGAAACATTAGCATGTGTTACCAAGGCCAGCTTTGCAGTTTCCTTATTGTCCCTTCTCGCTCTAATTGGTCTATGATTCCACAGCTCCATTATTCACTTACATGTTACAGTGAGTGCACAGACCGTCTATCCCTATTATAATATATCATAAGTAGCCTACAATCTTTACCTAGTGGGTTTTGCTTGCTACCTAAGAAGGTGTGTTCAACTCCCATTGTCTACATATAAGGGACTGTTCCTTTTCTGACTGAAATATTTGGGTTCTCTAATAAATGAATGAGACAAGTCCAGAGAATGATATCCTACCCTAAGGGGCACTAGGCAGACTAGATTTGCCCTTCATCCTGAGTAGTCAGATCAATTCTAGGTGTCCCCAAAAGATTTTGGCCCCTTTACTGAAGGAGGTCCACAGTGACTCACAGCATAAGCATGGCAGAACAAATATAACTAGTGATCTCTGCATCCTTGATATCAGGACTAATCAGTCAGACAGTCAATCAAATAGCATTTACTAAGGGCTTACTATGTGCTAAACTAAGCATTGAGGATTCAAAGAAAGGCAAAAACACAACCCCCGCTCTCAAGAAGCTCCTGTTCTAATGGAGAAGACAACACGAGGGGAGTACAACTATGTCATATGATATACAGCATAAATTGAAGGTAATTTCAGAGGGAAGATGGAGAGGGGAACAGAAATGATTTGCAACAGAAGGTAGGATTTAAGCTTAGTCTTTAAGGAAAGCTATGGAAACTAGGAGATAGACATGAGAAAGGAAAGCTTTCTAGGCATGAGAGTCAGCCAGCACAAATGGTACCAATGTGAGAGATGGAGTGCCATGTGCAAAGAACAGAAAGCATGTCAGTGTAGCTAGATCATGGTGCGGAGATTGAAGTGTGAGGAAACCAGAAGGGGCCAGGCTTTGAAGGGCTTTAAACGCCAGAAGATTTTATATGTGATCCTTGAGGTAATAGAGAGCACTAGAGTTCATTTAGTGGGAGAGGGGAGAAGAGAGAATATGATTGGCTTGTACATTAGGAAAATCACTTTGGGAGCTGAGTGGAGGATGGCTTAGATAAGGGAGAAACTTAGAGTAAGGGGACCAAGTAGGAGGCTAAGATGGGAGGAGAACCAGGAGAGAGAAACATCACCCAAAGAAAGAGAGGAGGGAATACCCGGAAGGACCTGATCAATGGTATTAAAGGCTAAAGAGAAATTAAGAAGGATGTGAAGAAGAGAAAAGGCTGTTAGACTTGGCAATTAAAAGATCATCAATAACTTGGGGGATGGCAGTTTTATTTAAATGACAAAGTCAGAAGTCAGAACATAGAGGATATAGAACTGAGTGAGAGGAAAAAGTTGAGACCCCAATTGAAGATGACTTTCTTATGTTTAGCTGAGAATGGGAGGAGAGATTAGGAGGATAGCTGATTAGATGGTGGAATCAAATGAAAGTTTTATAAAGTTTACCATTAAAAAAAGGTTATTCCTATATCTCCTTCCCATCCCACCTCCCACCCCCAAACACCACTACTAAGGTCTTCTGAAGCCAAAAGCCATTAGGTTCCAACAGCCTCAAGCATATGGCTATTCAAGGAGTCATTTGACTCTCTGTTCTACTCCCCCACCTCCCCTTATATTTACTGGCCCATCAATGGAACCAAGCTACCAAAGGTGAAAATTTTTAAGCATTGTGTCTCAAGGGAACAGAGGCAATGAGAACATGCCATTAGAAGTGGCATTTATGAGTAGCCTGAGGTGAGTTTATAAAACTCTCATAGACTGACAGATTTTTTTCTCCCTTTAAACTCCAATGGACACATTCTCCAGACAACCTTCAATGTTTTTTTCCTCTCTCAAATATCCTACTCCCTTCATGTGTCACTGCACAATTTTTCAGACCTGTCTCATGAAAGGATTTGGCAGGGGTTGGGAGGGAGGTCTGGGGCCAAAAAGTTGACACATGTGACCCTACAGTGTGACAGCCTAACTAGTCTGGAAGGAGATTGGAGATGGAAGGGGGAGGAGGGAGGAGGATGGCAAGGTCCAGGAGGAACATCTGAACCGAGCAGTCTGGGGAAGTCGATTTAAATCAATGTCATAGTTAAACCTGAGGGCTGCTGGGTGAGGAGAAAGGAGGGGAGGAAAGCAGACCTGTGGCTAGCACAGTGGGGTTCAGGGAAAAGAAGTGATAAAAACATAACCTCACAGCCTGCTGTGCCTACCACACAGCTCGGGGAGATTAGAAAGTTATTGAGCGAGAGGACAATTAAACTGATTTGTAATTAACTGCAGAGAGGAAAAGCAGCAGAGTTAATGGAAGACCAAACAGCTCTTGCTGGGCTTGTCCCTAAAAATTGTTTCTGGAGCGCACCTTTTCCCCCCATGCTGAATAATAACTTGGAAGAGTGGGTAAGTTGGTGCCACAGGGCAGCTCCCCAAGGTGGTGGTGGGTGGGTAGAAAAGCTAACCCTTTCAGTCCGGCTTTAAAATCAGTCCCCAAATTATGGGGTGTGTGTGTGTATGTTACTCACCTCCACATCCACCCCCCCCCACAAACACACATGCATGCTCACATATTCCCAATTTGTTCTAGTCTGCATACAGTGATGAAATGTAGTTACAAAAATATAAAATAAAAGCAGCAATTGGTTTTCATACCTCAGAAGGCTAAATCAATATTGATTTGAAAAGTACCCATAAGTAGATGTCCTATATTATCACCCCTGAAGTAAACTCAGGACACAAGAAGAAAAATAAATGGGAGGCCCTCAAGGCTGAAAAACCATCATTAAACAGTGTCTCCCCCTGCCTCTCACTGAAAGCTACACCAAGTTCAGCAGTGTGATGCACCAGGCATAGGCCTCTTTGAGAGACAGAGCACACTTCCTGGGATAAATTCTATTGTCTAAGAAAATCCCATTGACACTCCTGGTTCAGACATAGTAGCCAGAAAAGGTCATTTGGCTTGCAAGTTGAAAGACCCAGGTTCCAAAGTGATCTCGGTGGCTATGAATGGCTCTCTTCATTAGATCCTGGTCTCCGAATCCTGATACCAGTCTTGAAAAGGCAGTGATACAACCTCTTTGCCTAAGATAAGGCAGGCATGGATAGGGAAAGCACATGGTCATTGTGGTGGGAGTTCCTGAATCCTAGCTTTTGGAAGAAGACCAAGAGGTCCTAAATTCCACCTTCCCAAGCCCCATCAGAATCCAGATTTGTGAATAGAGGAGGTGAGTTCCTAGGCTTGCCTTGCAAGCAACCACAATTTTGAGGGATTGTCAAAACCAGACCAGGGCAAAACCACTAACTGGTCTGATTCAACTGATGCCTTCTTCATGTGAATGAAACGTGGGACTAGCAGTTAAAGAAACTAACCATGCTTTGTAGAGGGAGAAGAGGAATTCCTGGACTGCATTCTCCTCTTGGAGAGAGGAAAGACTCTTAGAATCTAGTCTTATAGTGAGAGACAGAGGAGCTCTTGGGCTGGTTCAGCTTCTTGGAGAGAAAAGCTCATGGACTTGGCCCCTGGAACTGGAGAAACAGCAGTGGAATCCAACACACAATTGAGGATATAGGGCACAAAAGATCTAGACTTTGCCCTCTGCTCTTACCATGAATTATTCAGACAGTGCATATCCTATAAGAAGGGGAGGATGCCTCTCTAGTAACCCTAAGCAGGGGGGATAGAATTATCTAAGAATTTCCTGCTTAGCAGCTCCAAGTGTTTCCCTTCAGAGAGAAGCCTAAACCATCAGGGTGAAAGCCTGTATGAGTTTCTTTAGGGTTTCTGGGATAAAAAAGTAGGATTAGCTAGAATTGAAAGTGACTTCTCTGTCTGGTAACCCCAAGTTCCTTTTCTTTCTGGAAAAAGAGTCCAAACCACAGGGTGGTGCTATGTGTCCGGAGGACTACAGGACCATGAGGAAAGGCATGATTCACTGGAGAGGGAGGAGCATTATATCTATTGTTTACGGGCTGCTGTGAATCTTTTTTATGTTTTCTGCATTTTCTAGGATAAAGATGGTCCTGTGCCTAATACAGGTATTTGGTACCATGAGTCCTGTACGAAGGTACAGGATCTAGGAACCCTTTCACTCACATAACTGAGGACCTAGACACAAGCTATATTTAAACTATATTTTAAAATTCCCCCAAAGCAGCTCTGGGTAGGGACAATATGAACCAAAGAGAGACTGATAGCCTCCCGTAGCCACCAAGATCAAACTCAGTTCTTCTTAGCTCAGATTTTGGGATGCTGGACCTTAGGTGGCATAATAAAGTATTCTATGCACTTAAAGAAAGGGTCTCTCCCATGCAGTAAGCAACACTAGTAAGTTATTTGCATCCTTTCATTTATTGAAATTAATTTAAATAGGCCTATTCTAAAACACTGTTAGCCAGCAATACCCTGACTCTTCCTTTTCATTATCATCACATATGCACATTATTTAAATACTGACTTACTGTGCTGGACACTCTACAAAGCAAGGATTTTGGTTGTAAAGCCTCCATGGATAAGTGCCAGAGCTAACATAGGTTGATATTTTCAAGGTAAGTGCTTTGGTTCATCAATTTATCTTTCAGCTCTATGCTTTGCATAGTTAAGCCCCCTTTGTCTGTAATGTCTGGAATAACAACAGCATCTATATAACACTTCAAGGTTTGCAAAGTATTTTACATATTTTATCTCATTTGATCCATAGAAGACTCTAAAATTTAACACATCTGTCTCCTAGAATCCCCAACTCCCTTAGAAGTACCTTATCCCCCTCCCTACATAGACTCTGTGATCCTGTAAAAAATATCCTTCTTACTGTTCTTTTCACAAGACACTCTATCTCCTGATTCTTGGCATTTTCACTAGCTGCCCACCCCTTCCTCCCCCCGCCTGGAATTCTCTCCCTCGTCCTCTCCATCTCTTGGTTTCACTGACTGCCTTCAAGTCACAGCTAAATTTCATCTTCTGCAAGAAACCTTTCCAGTCCTCTTTAATCTTAGTGCCTTCCCCTGAGATTATCTCCAGTGTATCATACATACATACATACATATATGTAGATATACACACATGCATACACACATATACATTGTTTGTACAAGGTTGTCTCCCACATCAGACTTAAGCTGGGACAATTTCTTGTTTTTCACTGTATTTCCCATACTTAACACAGTGCTTGCACATAGTAGGTACTTAGTAAATGCTTATTGATAATTTCTTATAGCCAAGCAATGAGGATTTATTAAAACACTTACTGTATACTAAGTCTTTTATTAATGCTACATAGATAGATGGATAGATAGATAGAACTAATCACACTGAACAGAACTGAATTGTGGTTCACTTTTGGTCATGCCCATGTTATCTTGTAGCTTAGGAGAAGCATTCACAAAAAGGCCACAGCTTTGGTCTTTGCAACAAATATAAGTGTGGGTAGTTGGAAAACATACATGCCGCACTACACTTTTAACTGCACAGGATCCCCCTATTCCCATTCTTTTCATTTGCACCAACAAGTTCTTTGGCACAGGAACTCCTAGCAAAACACCAGCTGCAAAGGGGCTCGGCTTAGAGGCTCAGCAGTTTTGTTTAAAACCTACGGCACTCACTGCCTGTCGTTTAAAGGCTCCTTTGTGAGAGCATAGAAGCCATTATTCACAAACTTCTGGCTTATTCCAAAGCTATCAACCAAATTGAGATCATTCATCTGGCTAGAGCAATCCAAGTACAGTACATCCACTGGGATGTGCGCTGCCTGGGAAGGGATGTCCTGAGCCCAAATAGGGGGATTCTGAGTCAAGTCTGAGTAGGCAGAGATTACCCATATGAATGAATGAGTGTGGCCAAATCAGACTAGGGTGAAACATGAACTCATCTGATTGCAGTGAGGCCATCTTCATGGGAATGAAACATGGGACTGGCAGTTTGAGAGCTCAACCATGAGATGAGATCTACAGTGAATAGGAAAGACCATGGTTTTTGTTCCTAAGTGATTAACCATGCGGATGCAATTTGCATCTATACAACAATAGACAGCTGGATGAAAAATGAGAAATAGCCAGTGGTCCAGATGTTTCTAGACATAGCACCTTGAAGATCAAATATAAAACAGTTGGATTTTTCCTCCTATTTTTCAGTGATAGCCTTAGTAGTGGATATAGAAGAAAAGGTAGCTTAAGATCTACCGTAAACGGTCACTAGAAAAAAATTAGCCTTGTGCTCATAGCCACTTGTCTTTGTTATCGAAGTCTGAATTTTCAAAGCCAGAAATTCCACATGATACAGCCTCACTTTTTCTGCCCTAGCTACTGAGAAAATGTTGCATAGTTATACGTAGGTATCTTCATCATGACTGGGACTCCCTAGTCTGCTGAATTCAACATCATAAAAGGAAGTGAGATAGGTAGCTGCTCCCTAGTATAGTGTTAGACTGGACAAACTCGTCTCACTTCTTATTCTTAGATGGGGGAAGGAATGCACTGATAGAAATTTCCCAAAACTCTAAGCTACTATGTTACTATTTACATTTAAAACCTGAAGGTGGGGAGCAGGGACAGACATAAGAAAGGCATTTGAGTTAGCCAAGCTTCAGATATGAATTCTCCACATTATTTTCACCTTTTCCTATACTGTAGCACACTAGTCAGTTTGCCTATGACAGTTTTCAGCAAGAGAGACAATAGAATTCAACCATGGGGAAAATCCTTTCAAGAAATGAGCCTGACTCATCCTCTTATAACTAGGAATTAGAATATGTAAATCCATGGAGGTCTATGGACTGTGTGCAGTTTATCTCACCCAAAAGGCAAGGGGAACAACGTTCTGTTTAGTTCTCCAGGAAGAAATGATTTTCCTTCCCTGGGCTTATACAAAGCACTTTATAATATACTTCTATTGTGTTCCTGTTATTTAGTCAATGAGTCAATGAACATTTATTAAGTGCCTACTAAGTACCAGGCACTTACTAGCTGTGTGATCCTGGGCAAGTCACTTAACCCTATTTGCTTCAGTTTCCTCATCTATACAATGAGATGGAGAAGAAAATGGCAAACCCCTCCAGTAGCTTTGCCAAGAAAACTCCAAATAGGGTCATGAAGAAAACTCCAAAAAGGGTCATGACTGAAATAACTGAAGAACCAGAAACGCCCAGGACTGTGCTGCAGCAGCTGGAGAAAGGCAAAAGATAGTGCCTCCCCTCAAGGCATTTGCAATCCAGTTGAGGAAGATGACACATAAAAAGTGAAAAGGGGGAATTGGAGGAGGGTACCTGGCTTGTTTTTTGTCATTCATTCTCCAAGAGGACTGTGGCATCAGGAAGGTGATACCATTATATGCAAGTGAATTGGATTTAAGTGAGGAAATGGTGTGCAAGGTCATCAGTCTCACTTTCTCCTCTGAAGCCATCTGGGTCCAGTGGCAAGATACAGATCAGGACAGCTAGAGATGGCCCCAGATGCAGTGGGAGACCATGGCTTTTTTAACCTAAAGTCTTCCCCAGGTGTCAGTTTAACTGATTGGAGTAGGGTACCTGACTTAAGAGGATGATGAAGTCCTGTAACCAGGCAGGGAATATTGAGGTAGCTGCCTTGAACACCCTCTTTAAATGGAAGGAGCTCTCCTGATGTCCACCCTCCACCTCCTCCAATCAGAAAGAGAAAGGGGCCCTCATGGCAGGGAATAGTGAGGATGTGTGAATTTTTGAGCTGATGTGATCTTGCAGGAAGAACAGGGGATGATGATGAAGTCCAAGAGAACATCAGGTAGGAAATGATGAAAGTATATAATAAGAATATACAATGTATAATAAGACCTCCCTGACATCATTTTTCTTTACGTATTCCCAGTTCTCAGCACTATTCCTGATTAACAATAATAATGCATATATATGGCACTTCAAATGAGATAACATGTAGAACATTTAACCCATAGAAGATGCTGAATAGCTGCTTGTCGAATTGAATTATTAACATTGGCATTATGGCTGTTATATAGTGTCATCTATTGGTGTAGATAGACTGTTGATAGACTGTGAATTCCATGAGGACAGGGCCCATGTTCTAAAATTACCTTTGAATCTCCTGAAATGACAAGTACAATGCTTTTCACACAGCAGGTGCTTAAATAGATGATGAATTAATTAATGACAAAATGTAGGAATGAATGAATAAATATACTGCCCTTTCCCAAACTTGGGAGCCTAGTATATGAGAAAGAAAGGACACAGGCAAATTTCATGAGTGGGATTTATCTCATCAAGAAAAGAGGCAATTCCTTTGTTGACACATAAAAACAGAATTCTGAAAAAAAACAAACAAACAATTCTTTAAAAGATTCTAAGCCATCTACATTTCAGGGCCACAAAGTCTATCAAAGACTACTAGTTTGCTCTTGCATTCCCCAGTACCCCATAATACTCCAAGGACAAGTTTCTATTCTACTGAATAGAATCTGCCATAATGAACTTCCTTTCAGCCAGAAACATGCTATAACACTCTAAAGATATTCTCAGGCCTTTTCCAAGAATCCAGGAATAGATCACCATTTCTTTAATGCTCTAGAAAGGGATCTTAAGTGTCTTAGAGCATGCCACCTTATCTCACTGGTGTTTAGAGTCAATATTTTAGGATGCCTTCAACAAAAGTGGTTCTCAAACATTCTTTTTTTACACACAACAGTCCATCAACAATCATTTTAAGAGCACCTACTATGTGTCCACCACTATGGGAATCATTGGAGATACAAAGAAAGGCAAAAAAAAGAAAAAGAAAAAAACCATTTTCCAATCTCAAGGAGTTCTCAGTATAATGGGGAAAATGACATGCAAACATCTATATACAAATATGGTATAGACATAATAAATCAGAGGAATTAATGGAGAGAAGGCATTACCATTAAAGCAGAATCAGGAAAGGTTTCAGAAGGTAGACTTTTAGCTGAAACTCAAAGGGAGCCAGAGGAACAAGAAGGTGGAAATGTAGGCTTGGGAGACAGCAAGTGAAAATGCCGGTCAAGAGATGGAGTGACTTGTTCAAGAAATGATGAAAGAGGTCAGTGTGACTGCATTATAGTGTACACAGAAAGGGTTGGGAGAGTAAGACACAAGATTGAAAAGGTAGGAGGGGACCAAACAGAGGATTTTATGTTTAATCCTAAAGGTGATTAAGAGACCTAAAGTTTATCAAAGGACACACTATTCTTTGTTGTGAGCATTGCTAGAACACTGAGCATCTGACAACAGTCTGACAGACTTGAGAGGCTCACATATATGTAGTTTAATAAGAACATCAGTTTTCATTGAATTATTTGCAGTTTCAAGATTTTATATTTTGAGTTTAGTAACCACATGTAAGGGGCAATTTTTATTTATTTTATGAATGCTATGCTTACCATAATGCGTATGTGGGGTAAATAAGGTGACCATCAAATAAAATTATTTAGAAGGTTTCTTTTGTCTACAATAACAGCATTCAAAATTTCAGGCTATATCTAGCAAAATTCATGGTGCACCAGTGTGCTCCACATGGCCTTGGACTCTTCTCTAAGGGTATCAATTGGGTGCAACAGGTCTCCTTTCCAGGCCTGCATTTCCCAACAAGCGAGTTTGATGAAGGAGCCAGAAATCTTATGGAGGGGATTGCAATGTCCTACAGTAGGGACTTTTGCTTAAGAGAACCTGCTCTTGGCTAGACGTCCATTGTATAGCCTGTGCTGTGCATGTTATCAGAGCAATAGCAGCTATTCTCATGCAAATGAGAGTCAAATGCTCTGAAAACCAAAATGGGGAGAGGAAAAAAATATTGTACCATCTTGTGACATATTCGAGATAGCAGGGTTTTTTTTTCTTTTAATTGGCAGCTACAGTGGTAAGGTTTGTTTTCTTATTCTATGCCACAGGAATCTGAAATTGGGATTTACTTTGCTTTTCTGGGAATCAGGTTCCTCATTTCTAAAATAAGACCTTGGACTTAATGGCCTCTAGGCTCCCTCACCTCTTCTACTCATAAAATCCATGTTAGATGTCAAAATTGTGACATGCTCCCTTCCTAGCGGCTTCAAGATATTAGCAAGTTTTGTGAAAAATGAAGGTGAGAATAGTTTCTGAGTCAAGGCAGGCTTAAAGAGACTAGTCAGTCTCCCCAAACTGATTAAACCAATGAGCAGAAGCTTCTCAGGAATAGGAAGGGTACCCCGAAGATCCTTACACCAAGAGTCCCCAAATTGTCTGGTTTGTTCTTCAGGCATTCACAGTCTCCTTCGAAGTATTAGCTTCAATGTCACTGGGAACAGAAGAGAAGCACGTTCATGGAAGACCTAAGAAATTCAGTCCAAGGGACTTCTGTTACTGGATAGGCCAGAGAGATAATTCTATGGCCTGAAGCAGAATATTCTGCCAATGGACATTTCCAAAACAACCTTTAAAAATAACCTTTTAAAAGTACAAGAGTATTGGGACTCTTCTTCCCTGAATGTTCTTCCTCCTCCCCAAATGCCAGCATTCCCCATCCCCCTCCCTATGTAAGGGATGATTGGCAGGTCCAGCTGATGTTACTGCTTCTAGTCTGGCCCCTTCCAACACTCCTGACAGATGTTTTAATCTACTGTTTGAAGAATGACTTCTGCACAGCTCTGCTGTTCTAACATCTGTTTCTGTTTAGAAAGACAGAGGCATTTCAAACTGCACTGGCTATGCCACACACTGGGAATTGTTTAAACGGCAACCCAAGTTGCTTACATTACTCTATTACAGCAAGAGAAGGATTTACTGCAGTTAAGCTTGACATATTTTTAAGCTCTGTAAAATAGATCATTCATAAAAAAAGGCGAACAGTTTAGCTTCCTAAATACATCCTTTTAGAAGGGAGGTATTTACTTTATTAACCCATAAAAACATCTAGGGAAAAAAAGGAAAGCATGTAGAAGTATTCTTGTCTCGGCTCTCTTTCTGAGCCCAGTTAAATGATTGCTTTTCCAGTTATTATCCCTTGACTTTTCCACTTTCTCTTAATATTCTCAACACCCTGTGATTACTGTTACTCTAAACAGTACATGGCATATTACATGTCACAAGATATTAGTGCATTGCTTCCTGTTTGAGGTGGAGGGGAGAGGAAGGGCTACTTTTGAAATCCAAATACTGGATGACAGGGGGTTCTACCAGGCCTACACCAGAGCAAACCAAACAGGCTAGTACAGATAACCAAGTTTCGGTCTGCTACTTTATGTGTAAAGTGAATCTTTTCCCCATGAGCTTTTATTCTTCCCTTTGCCTTTGTCCTCAATCAGTTGCCAAGTCCTCTGTCCTCACAGTATTAACGCATATCTCCTCTCCACATACACTACTACCACCATAGTTTAGGCACTCGTTACCTTTCATTTGGATAATTCTAATAATCTTCTCACTTTTCTTTCTCCAATCCTGCTTTCTGCAATCCATCTTCCATACAGCTGCTAAAATAACCTTCCTAAGGAACAGGTTTGACCATGCCTTTTCCCTGCTCAGAAACTTTCAATGACTCCCTAGTGCCTCTAGGCCAGTTCTTACACCTTTTTTATTTTTTGCATCATGGAATCCTTTGCATGCTGTTTCCCCCATTAGAATATGATCTCCTTGATGACAGTGACAATTTTTACTTTTCTTTGTATCCCTATCACTTAAAACAGTGCCTGACACATAGTAGTGTGCAATAAATGCCTGTTCACTTGGCTTGTTGACTTTGGCAGTCTGATAAAGCCTATGGTCCCCTTCTCATAATCATGATTTTAAATGAATAAAATAAAATACATAAGATTAGAAAACCAATTATCTTCAAATACAGTAATCAAAATCAATTTTTAAAACAACCTCATGAACTTCCCTGTTCTAGGCAATAATACAAACTTCTTAATCCAGAATTTAAGTCCTTTCCTTATCTGGTTCCAACCTACCTTTATAGTCTCATTTTTATAATTACTCCCCTTCCAAAGAAACTAGCCTACTAGCTGTTCCCTGAACTCCATATGATATTTCCTATCTCCAGGCATGCCATGCCCCATTCCCTGCTCATCTCTGATCTTCAGAATCCTATTCTTCTTTCAGTACTTGGTTCAAGTGCCGTTTCTTCCATGAAGCTTTCCCTTGTCACTTAAACTGAAAAACATCCTTTTTTGCACGAATTTTGTTAAAGCAATTTTTTTATCTCCTCTTCCCACCGTTACACTCTACTTTTTAGTACCCTTATATGCCTACACATCATTTCTTCCCTAGTAGTAGAGTGTAGCTCCTTAAAAGTAGGACTTGCCACATAGCACAGTACTTTACACATTTGTTGTTGTTTGTCAGTCATTTTTCAAGCCTACCCAACTTTTCATGACCTCATTTGGGTTTTCTTGACAAAGATACTGGAGTGGTTTCCCATTTCCTTCTACAGATCATTTTACAGAAGAGGAAACTAAGGCAAACAGGGTTAAGTGACTTGTCTGGGGTCACACAGGTAGTAAGTGTCTGAAGCTGGATTTGAACTCAGAAAGATGAGTATTTCTGACTCCAGGTCTGTCATTCTATCCACTGTGTCACCTAGCTGTCCCCAGTTTGTTCATGTTAGATGTTTAATAAGTGCCACACACATAATTAGTCACATATATTTCTCCCTCTCTGACTTAGCATAATTGTTAGTTTCAAATATTGTTTCACAATAGAAATTTTGATTGAGTAACATAAGGTTTGATGGTTCTGAGAGGCTTATGAACAGTAAAACCTGACCACAAAACAAGTTGCTTACACAATGTATTAAACAAAGGAGCCTAATATATTGGAAGAAGGGTAAATTCATAGACCAAACCTTATAACTGTGTGGGTGGATCACGTAAGCAATCATTTCAATTCTTTGGACATCGGTTTCTCTATTTGTAAACTGGGTTTATAATAATGGTCCTATGGATAACAATATAGTGAGACTTAAATTCATGGAATTTTTTAATGTGCCAAGCCAACTTTTTCATTTTTCAATTCTAAGAACATGTTCAATTCTCTACAAAAAGGAAAATAGAACTCATTTCCAACTGGTAAGCTACGTTTTTCCATTATTATCTTGGAAATACCTAGGCATTTAAGGGCGGGGGGGGGGGGGATGCCCTATACCCACACAACTTCCCTGACTCTCTTTTATTGATACCTTAAGGAGCTGTGATTGAAGAGGAATGACTAAAGAAGAAAACAGGAAAGTCAGAATAACACAGGTAAGCAGGATACCTTTAAAGGTTACACATTTAATTTGTTATTATGCTAAAAATGATCTTCACATAATTGCATTTCACATACAATCTTTTTCTGTATTTTGTTTATGGAGATGCTCATTCTACTTGGTGCTTGTTAGGTTCAGAAGTGGGGTTTTTGGGGGGCGGGCAGGGAGAGTCAATGGGAGTTAAGTGTCTGAGGTCAGATTTGAATTCAGGTCCTCCTGATTCTAGGGTCAGCTCTATCTACTATACCACCTAAATGTCCCAAGTTCAGAATTTTTAAAAAGAAAGAAAAGAAATGGTTGAATTCTAGGATATGTGTGTTGTTGAATGGTCAATGAGGTAAAAAGATTAATGTGGGATCAGAATCTAGAGAATATCTATGAATATCAAATCAAAGGCTGATCTTTGAGAAAAATGGTAATTACATGGATAAGGCAGAATATTACAAATTATATAATATTTTGATTCTTTGTCATTTCTTTCAACTCTTTCACTTCATTCAAAAGAGTAGATATCAAAGCATTAAATATATGAACAACCACCACCATTTTGGCCAGTCACTCAAACAGGATTTATAATGCTACCCCTTGTAGCTTACTTAGTATGTACAGTATATGTTTTCAACCATACCCAGATATAATATACTATATATTGTATCCAAATTTCCTTTCTGGGATTGATTAACAAACAGGTAACAGGCTTACAGACGTACAGCTAGGCGGTACAGTAGATAAAATACCAGGCTGAGAGCCAGGAAGATGAGTTTGAATCTGGCCTTAGATACTTACTAGTTATGTGACCCTGGCAAGTTACTTAGTCACTATTTGCCTCCATTCCTCATCTGTAAAATGGAGACACACTGGAGAAGGAAATGGCAAACCACTCTAGTACCTTCTCCAAGAAAACCCCCACAGACAAAAATACATGGAGTCACATAGAGTAGGACACGCCTGAACAACAACAAGAAGAAGCATGTATAAGAACATTAGACTTGGAGTCAAAAGACCTAGATGCAAGTCTTGATTCTAATAGCACTTTACCACCTGTGTGACCTTGGACAAAATAGTACCATCACCGTTGTCATTATCATCGTCATCGTCGTCGTCATCATCATCATCATCGCTGGCATTTATATAGTGCTTGAGGGTTTAAAAACAGTGTACGTGGCAGTATATGCAATATACTATATTATCTCAGATGATTTCATTCTACTACTCTGATTCTCAGTTTTCTCATCATGAAATGAAGCGGTTAGATTTGATTTCTAAAATCCCTTTCATCTATTCTGAGCCTATGATCAAGATAAATTGGAAAATTATCTCAAAGAATTGGATTCAGTGTTGTGTGCATTATTTTGATTCTACAGCCCTACATACTTTTTTTTAGTATAGTAGAAAAAGCTTCATGTTTCTACCTAATGCCATAAATTCATGGACATTGTGTTCTAGCCTTGATATTATCAGGGTCCCTTGACCTCTTCTAAGCACATCCAAGAGAATAGAAAAGGGATCATAAGATCATTCACGATTAAGGGAGGCAATTAAGCACACCATGCATAGAGTACTTGAATTGGAGCTAGAAAGACCTGAATTCAAGCCCTGTCTCAGACACTTACCAACTGTGTAACTAGGGGAAAACTGCTTAGATCACTATCATCACCATCAGTCGCTATTTTTTTACATTGTACTTCAAGGTTTGTAAAGCACTTTACAAATATTATCTCATTCTATTCTTGCAACAACTGAGTGAGGTGAGTGCTATTATTATCCCCATTTAACAGGTGGGGAAACTAAGGCAGAGATAAACTAACTTGCTTAGAGTCACATAGCCAGCGTCTGAGGACATTTTTGAATTGAGTGGTTTTTTTTTTTAGTTCTAGATCCCGTGCTCTAGCAACTGTACTATTTAGCTATCCCTCTTGATCTCAGTTTCCTCATCTGTAAACTGCGGATATAATTGCACCTACTATTTGAGAAGTTCAAATGAGAATATTGTATGTATGTGTTTTAGATTTAATATTAGATGTTCACATATATGAGGATGTCTATTATGATTGAGAATACATATCTTCATAAGGTATTTTGCAAACCTTAAAGAAGCTATATAAACTCTAGTTGTTATTATTATTAAGGATATAGGAGGCACTGACTCTGTGATGTAGGATCATAGCCAAGCTTTGTGGCATATTCTTTGTCTAAAACCCCAAGAAATTTTCACATAGTTCAATATACAAGACTTTTCCCACTGTCTTGTACAACACATAGGGACATATAGGGAAAGTCACTGAGATGACCACTCTGCTCAAAAATGTACTGTTGTGCTATAAAGTAGTCTTACCTGGCTCTCTAGCTCTCTCTTATGCTAAGGCACACAGTAAAATAATCCAGCTTCAACACTAGTTTGGAGGTTCAGGATCCCCCTGCTCTTATCTACAGTTAGCCCTTCCACATTACAATTTCCTCCATCATGGTTTCAATATATGTCATGGTTTCAGCATAAGAAATTAAATGGGAATTTGGGAGGAGTTTTGAAGAAATTGAAGATGACACTCAAAGGCCAGCAGATAATTCAGAAAAAGTTTAGGAACTCAGAAATGGAGAATTGCAGAAAGGCAGGCATTCCAGTAGACTATGGTATCATACAGAAAAGAAAAAGTCCTTATATGATTTCCTAAAGGAAAATGAAGGTGAATAATCTACCCCTACAGATTTTACAGGGATTTTCCAGATTGCAGGGGTACCCCTTAACCCCTGCAATGTGGAAGGGATAACTATATTACCAAGAGGCAGTCAGAGTAGGAGAGGTTAATGTCTTTGTTAGGGCTGTTGACAACTAGTAGTCATTTTTCTACCCCACAGATCAAGGGCCCTGCCCTCTTGATTTTGCTCATTTATCATACCTCTAAGGTCCAAAGTGAGGGGAAGTGGGAGGTATGTGATCCTATCTCACTCTGTACTCTTGAGGGTCCCACAAAGTTCTCAGCTTACTAAATTAGGTCAGTGCTAACCCATTGCCTTCTCCTTAGTGTCACCACATATGTAAAGATAGTCATTACTATAGCATTATTTGACCTTATTATGTAGTATTCTGTTTTTTTTTCTTTTAGTGAGACTTTCTTTTTGTCATTGTCCCAAAGAGTTTGGCATTACCAAAGACAATGGCAAAAAAAATTTCTAGATGTTTTCTCAAGGCTTCCCAGGACCAAGCAGAGATTTGAACTTTCAAAAGCTATCCACTTTGGATTCAGAGATCTCACTATGGGATACTTCTGTCCTTTCACTCAAGAAGGTCAAAGACAGAAGCAAAGGTGCAATATAGACAAAAATATTCATAGCAACACTTTTTGTAGTAGCAGAGAAATGGAAACAAGTTGGCTGCCCCTTGTTTGAAGAATAGATGAACAAACATTGGAAAATGAATGTAATGAAAAATTATCATCGAATAAGAAATGAAAAGTAAGAATTCAGAGAAGCATAAAAATACATGTATGACATGATACAGAGTGAAGTGAGCAGAAGAGGGGAAACAATGTTCAAAATGACTGCATCAAGATAAAATAAAGTCACTAAAACGAAGTCAAAGTTTGATTAATTTAAAAAAAACAGTAATGGTCCCAAAAAACCCACAAAGAAACATACCTTCCCCCACTCAACAGAACCAAGGATCTTTGGAAAAGTCACTCTGGGCTTCAGTTTCCTCATGTGCAAAATTAATGGATTAGACTAGATCAGCTGTTCCTGACTTGGGGTCCATAAACTTCCAAAGGATCCATGGATTTTAATGGGTTCATAAATTTCAATGGAAAAGAACTACATCTTTATTACAAAATTACCGTTTTCCTTTGTAATTCTGTTTTATGTATTTAAAAACATTATTCTGAGAAGTGGACAATAGGCTTCATCAGATTGCCAAAGGGGCTCATGAACTCCTGGATTAGATAGCGTCTGAGGTCATCAAGGATCTCAAGGATATGGAAGTCCAATTCGATCCATGGTCCTATGATCACATTAATATTAAAAAGGAAGCTTGTATTCATTGCTAGGTTTGGTCACTGTCTCAAGTGTTTTGGAAAGGTTCGTAATTTAAGCTTCCATAAAGGCAGGAGTTATATTGTCTGTGCCACATATTCACCAATCTCAAAGTACCTGGCCTTGGAGATTTAGTGCCTACCAGGTCAATGGAATGTTTTCCTTCCCTCTGATTGAGTCAGTCAGTCAATACACATTTATAATATACCTGATATATACCAGGCACTGTGTTAAGTCCTGGGGATACAAAGAGACAAAAGATAGCCTGCCTTTGAGGAGCTCACAATCTAATGGGGGAGACAAGAAGCAAATAAATATGTAAAAACAAGCCATATACAGGATAAATTGAAAATAATTAAGAGAGGGAAGATTCAATGATCTTAGAAAAACATCGATAGACTTGCCCAAAATAATGAAAAGCAAAATGAGCAGAACCAAGAGAACATTGCATACAGCAACATTGTTTTAAGAATCACTTTGAGTGAATAAATCATTTTGACTAATATAAATACCCAAAATAGCTTAAAAGGACATATGAAGGAAGATGCTATCCACATTCAGAGAAAGACCTGATAAATAGAAGTATGTATAGAATTATTTTACACACATACACACACACACACACAGACACACACATAAGTATTTGTGTCTGATGGTACAGTAGAGGGGGAGAAAAAAGGAAAAAAATTACCTGATGACATTAGATATTTTAAAAGAATAGCAAGTTGTACATAATAGATTTGCACTTTCATTGCAATCATCTTTTTCATTATACTATGTTAGGGAAATTCTTGTTTTATTCCATAAGTTACAAATAAAATTAATATTTAAAAAAAAGGAAAAGCACCAGAATTAAGAGGGATTTAGAAAGACTTCCTATAGAAAATCAGATTTCAGGGTTTGAGGGAGCCAGGAGGTAGAAATGAGGAAGGAGAGCATTACAGGCTCTCTGGGGGACAGTCAGAGAAAATGCTTCGAGGTAAAAAATGCATGATCTTTTTTCAGAAATAGAAGGGAGACTGGTATCACTAGTGGGGAGTAAGAAGCAAGAAGACTGGAAAGGTAGGGGGTGCAAAAGGATAGGTTATGATGAGCTTTGAACATCAAACAAGATTTTGTATTTGATCCTGAAAGCCATTGAGAGTCAATGAAGTTGATTGAATAAGGAGGGTGATATGGTCAGATCTACACTTTAAGAATATTGCTTTAGCAGCTGAAGGAAAGATGGATTGGAGTGGGAAGAGATAAGTTAGGTAGAACCACCAGCAAGCTATTGCAATAGTCTAAGTATGAGGTGATGAGGGCCTGCACTAGGGTGGTGGCAGCATCAGAGGAGAAAAGATATCTTGCAAAGGTAATATCAACCAACCTTGCAAACAGATTGGATGGGGTGGTGGTATGCTGAAAGATAGCAAGAAGTCAATGGTATTTCCTATGTTGTAAGCCTCAGGGAGTAGAAGGTTGATGTTGCCCTCAACAGTAATAGGGAAATTGACAGTGGGAAGGGTTTAGGGTGGGAAAGATAATGAGTTCAGTTATGGATATGTCAAGTTCAAGATGTTTACTGGATATCCAGTTCAAAATATTTGGAAGGAAGTTGGATTGGAGGTCAACAGAGAGGTTAGGGTAGGATAATTAGATTTAGGAATCATTGGCACTGAAATGATAATTAAAATCATAGGCATTGATGAGATCACCAAGTGAAAAATGATAGAGGGAAAAGAGAAGATAGTACAGGAAGAGCCATGTGGGACACCAGCAGTAAATTAGCATGCCCTGGATTAGGATTCAGCAAAGAAGACAGAGGATTAGTCAGATAGGGAGGAGAGAACCAGGAGAGAGAGATGTCCCAAAAATCTAGAGAAAAAAGAATATCAAAGAAAAGAGGGTGATCGATAATGTCAAAGCTACAGAGAAGTCAAAAAGAATGAGGATTGAGAAAAGACCATCATACTTAGCAATTAAGAGATCAGTGGTAACTTTGGAAAGAGCAGTTTTGGTGGCATGACGAGGTCAGAAGCCAGATTGCAAGGGGTTCAGAAGTGAGTGGAAGGAGAGAAAGTGGAGGTTACTATTACCAATTGCATTGGGGGATGGATTGGAGAGGGAAAAGACTTGAGGAAGTAAGATCAGTTGATAGTAATAGTAGTAATAACAGTAACTGGCACTTTGAGGTTTGCCAAAAGCTTCACATATGTTCTTCTCATTTGGTCTTCCAATTAGGAGGCCGCAGCAATGATCCAGGCAAAAGGTGATGAGGACCTGTACTAGGTTGGTGGCTATCTGGGTAGAAAGAGTGAATCAGATGTGAGAGATGCTGAGGAAGTAGAAATGACAATATTTGGCAACTGATTAAATATGGGAGATTACGGAAAGTTAGTAATCAAGGATAATGTCATGTCTACAACCTGAGAGTCTGGTAGAATGGTTGTGACTTCAAAAGAAAGAGGAAAGTTTGGATAAGGGCTGGGCTTGTTGGAGGAGAGGTGGCAATAATGAGTTCTCTTTTGGACATGTTGGGACATACAGTTTAAATATCCGATAGTCCAGTTTCTGTTGCTCTTGTGGCATCCTGAGGTCCTCCTTAATGCTAGCTTTTACCAACCTCATGGTTCAGACTACACACTACCATCAGCATGACCCAAAAGCAGATATACTATTCAGTCAAGTATTTTGATGAGTACTATGAGTATTGGCATGTTATGTTACCTAGAAGACTTTCAAAACAAGTATAAAAAACTCAGCTGATGTCCAAAGAGAAGAGGAGACTAGGTGTCCAGCAGATGCTTAGATATCTTCATTATAAAATTCATGAGCCAGAACTACATATTCTACTCTTTCGAAGACTTCTTCCAAAAGAATGACAAAAATGAAGTTGACCCGAGATCTTCACTTACTTTTTTTTTCAGTTGGGTTTCGTGTGCCTATATGGTAGTAGTCAGTGGATACTCATACTTGCGAATGAGCTATATTTTTCACAGAAGCAGGGCTCAGTTAAATGTCACTGTCAGCAGATCTTTATAGTGCTTACGAGCATTTTCACTAGTCAGTTTTCTCTTAATATAAATACCTATTTGACTTCTCCCTGAATTATCTTTGTTTAATTATCTTTGTTCATATATTGCATATAAAAGGGAATGCCCAATAGGAAATTAGGAATGTGGGGTTGAAGTTCAAGGGAGAGCCTGGGGTTGATTATATAGATCTGGGAGTCATATACATATTATAATTAAATCCATGGGAGCTGATAAAGTTACCAAAAGAGAAAGAGAAGAGTAGAGAGCTTCAAGTACAGAGAATCTTATGGAATAACCATATTTAGGTGGTATGATATGTATGATAAACCAGCAAAAAATACTGAAAAGGGGTAGGAGACCCAGTACAAAACAGTATCACAAAAATCGAAACTAGTTTCCAGGAAATAATAACCAGGAAGACATAGTGATTGAGTGTCAAAGACTGCAGAGGTCAAGGATGAAGACTGAGGAAAGTCCCAAATTCAGCAATTAAGAAATAAATTATTGGCAGTATTACAGAGAGCAGTTTCAATCAAGGGATGAAGTCAGAAACCAGATTGCAAAGGGCTAATGAAAGAGAGGAGAGAGAGGAGAGGCAGCAAACATAGATAAGTTTTTGTAGGAGGTTGGCCGAGAATGTGAAGAGAAATACAGGATGATATCTTTGAGAGGCTGTTAGGGTCTAATGAAGGTTTTTCTTTTTTTAATGAATGATACTTGGGAATCTTTTATAGCTAAAGGGAAGGAGATAGCAAGAGAGTCAAGATTAAAAAGGGAGAGAGAGAATGACTGAGGTTACAATCTTCTGGAGAAGAGAGGAGGGGTTTAGGAATAAGGTCACATGTAGAGGTCACATATAGAGGCCTTGGCAAGGAGAAGAGCCACTTCTTTGTCAGGGACTGGGAGAATGGAAGAGAGAGCCAGGAATCATGTTAAAAGGTTTGAGATGGTAGAGAATGAGGGAGAGGAAGCTCATGGGGAATGACTTCAATTTTCTCATTAAGAGGGGTCAGATTGGAGATATGGGGAGCTTAAAGAGAGAATAGAATATTTGTGAAAGTTTTTGTGGATAGTAAGACAAAGAATCAACAGGGGAAGAATAAAAGGATTGCTTTGATGCAGGAGGAAGGAGGATGATATGGCCACGACTTTTCCCACTGTGTTATACAACACGTGGGAACACATAGGAAAAGCCACTGAAATGACCACCCTGGTCAGAAATGTACTGTTGTGCTATAAAGAAGTCTTACCTGGCTCTCTAGCTCTCCCTTATGCTAAGGCACACAGTATAATCCAGTTTATCAATCAGATAACTTGAATTCATAAAACACCACAAGTTGGAAAAACACTCTCTACAATCTTTTTCCATCGCTCAGTTGTCTTTCAATTGTGTCTGACTCTTTGTGACCCCATTTGGGATTTCCTTGGTAGAGATAGAGTGGTTTGCCATTCCTTCTCTAGCTCATTTTACAGATGAGGAAATGGAGACAAACAGGGTTAAATGACTTGCCCAGGGTCTCACAGCTAGTAAATGTCTAAGGCCAGAGTTGAACTAAGGAGGATGAATCTTCCTTGTCTCCAGGTACAGCACCATATCCAATGTGCTACCTAGCTGGCCTCTTTATTTAGCCAACATATCAATTTTATTAGAGTCTCTAGGACTACCAAGAGGAAAAAGAAACTAAAAACCATAGTGCCTGGGTGGAACTCTTAGGATACTGAAATCATTGACTGCCACCTCTAACACCAAGACAATGGGGAAGGTCTTACAAGACCTCAAGGAAGCAGTTGTCTCTGACCTTATGATTAGGTCATCACTTTGATTATGTTCTATGTTTTAATTCATTTGCAAAGCAGCCCAATGACCAAGGCTTTCCCCAGAGACACAGAACACAAGGGAACACAAGCAAACAAGCAGGGAAAGTCAAACAGGTAACCAGACTGAGCATCTCTGCTTTAAAAGGGTCTCCTATAGCTCTCTTACCCTCTTGGCTTTCAAGAAACACAAATATAGCGCTACCCTATAAGCCACATCCAAACACAATCCCAGAAACCTTCCTGGCTCTGCTTTTATCTATAAATCGTGGTTTAATAGGCCTCCTTAGAGTAAGAGCAAGACACTTATTCTGAAGGTTACTGACAACTGCTGCCTTCCTGTCCCGCAGACTGACTGTCCTGATTGCAGCATTTTGGAGAACAATCTAGAATTACGCCTGAAGAGTCATAAAACTGTGTACCCAGCAATACCACTATTAGGTCTGTTTCCCAAGGTGATCAGGGAAAATGAAAAGAACCTATATGTTCCAAAATATTTATAGCAGCCTTCTTTGTGGTGGCAAAGAACTGGAAACTGAAAGGATGCCCATCAATTGGGGAATGGTGGAACAAGTTGTGGTATATGATTGTGATGAAATGCTGCAGTGTTGTATGAAATCATGAACTGGCTGATTTTAGAAAAACATGGAAAGACTTGTATATAATAATGAAAATTAAAGTGAGCAAAACCAAGAGAGCATTAGGTACGATGACAGCAACATTATTTGAAGAATATTTGTGAACAACCAAGTTCTTCAGAGTGCTGTATTCAGATCAATGATAAAGGTCCTATGAAGGAAGATGCTATCTACCTCCAGAGAAAGAAATGATAAGTAGAAATATGCATCGAAATAAAAATAGAAATGGTTTTTCATATATTTATCGATATGTGTCCAATGGTGGCCTTCTTGGTTGGGAAGGGAAAGAAGGAGATCATTCAAAGTTTAAAATGTAAAAACAACAAAACCAAAGAATCCCTCATGGAACCCTGCAATTGAGGGGAATTCTCTAATAGTAAACCCCTCAAACTATATATTATGTGTGTGTGTACCCTACATAATCTAGGGAATAGGGCTCCAAAATACAAAAGAAAAAGAGCATCTGGCCATTCAAATGGAAGAACCCTTAACCTTCCAAATTTGGCTGCAAGTTCCCTTCTTACTCCAAAATCTTACCAAAGTCCCAGAAGATTGCCACCAGCTTCTCTCAAAAATGAAATGAATGAATTAGTCCTTAATGCGAGGGATGAAACCCAGCAGAGAAGAGAAGAGACTATATTAAGTTTCCCCTTGGAAGAGTAATATGCAATACTAATATAAGATGAAGCTAAGCATTTCTTTTTACTTCTTAACTTAATTTTATTTTGTTAGAGTGAGGCGAGGTGATTTTCTTTCCTATAGTAGGCGATGGCCAGACAGAGAGGGGTTTCCCTCTCTCAAGCTGTATATAGCCCTGAAAAGCAAGGAAGTCTTTCCCCAGCCAGTTCTTCAAACATAGAAGAGCAATCTCCTGTCCTCCAATCAGATCCCAAGCCGCGTGACCTAGTGGAAAGACCATTAAGTATAGAATAAGAAGACTTGGACAGAAGAACCATCACTTCCTAGAGACAAGTCACTTAGAGAGACTGAGCTTTAGTTTTAACACATGTTAAAAAAGAAAATGACAATACTGGACCACCTACCTTGGTAAAGTGTTATCTAAATGGGAACTATTATCATCATTTCAGAGGCAGGACTTGAAGTCAGCTCTTCCTGGATCCAAGGTTGGCATGGGCTCTGGATCTCTAGTTTCATTAATTCATAATGATACATATATGGAGAAAATATATTAAATATGCATACATGTAGCAGTTATAGAGAGAGGAGAGGGTGTGGCCACATAGCATGATGTCCTAACCCCCTTTTCTCTCTATGTGGGCTGGCTGGCTCACTTGTAACTTATAATCAAAATGGTAGATCCGATAGGTTTTCTCAAAGGAGGAGCTTTCCACAAGTAGTGACATCACTATAATTTATTCTAAGTGCCCTAGGGGCAGTTGTGTTTTAGTAAAAGTTCAAGAACAAACTCTCCAAAAAAATATGCATAATACACTTCTAAATTGAAGCTGCGTTATTAATATTTTCTCCATCACTTTCTTAAGTCTAAACCAGGGGTGGGAAATATGTGGTGTCAAGAGCACATGTGGCCCTCTAGGTCTTCAAGTGTGGCCCTTTGACTGAATCTCAACTTCATAGCACAAATCTCCTTAATAAAACTAATTTTCTGTAAAACTTGGACTTGGTCAAAAGGGATTTGTTTTTCACACTGGAACTACATTCTGCCCTTTGATGGCTGGATTCCTTCTAGGATAGGGGTGGGGAACCTGGAGCCTTTTATTAAGGAGATTTGTTCTATGAAGTTTAGATTCAGTCAAAAGGCTGCACTTGAGGACCTAGAGGGCCACATGTGGCCTTGAGGCCACAGGTTCCCCACCCCTGGTCTAAACAATCAACGAAACAATAAATCAAAGCTTAATCTATACTGTGTACCAATTTCCCAAGTATAATTGCTCACAACTAAAATTTGAATGTGACTCTCCAGAACTGGTTTGAGATACTTAATCTAGGGGTAACACTGGTGTAAAGAAAACACACATCTATATTCACAATTGTAGCCCTTAAGCCCCAACCTATGTGCTGCTCATTTACACAAATTAATTGCAATGACTCCATTTTATTCATTTTATATTTTTTTTGGAGACTATGTCTCTTTATTTCATCCAGACTAGAAGTGCAGTAGCCACTCATGGTTCCAATTTTACTGTCAAGTGACCTATTCCCTTGCCAATATAAACCAGTTCACCCCTCTTTAGGCAGCCTGGTGGCCCCAATTCTCAGGGGCTTACTATATTGGTGCCAGAGGACACATACACATACACACACACACACACACACATACATACATATATATATATGTATATATATATATATATATATATATATATATATATATATATATGAAAAATCAGATTAACCTACTGCAACTCAGAACCCCTGAGCTCAAGCAGTCCACCAGCCACTGCCTCCCCAGCGACAGGGATTACAGGTATATGCTGTTTTGCCTGACTCCATTTAGACATGAAACATTTACTAAATGAGAACACAAAATCATATGAATAATCATAATTAAACATGTACTAAACAGATGGGAGGAAAGCATGAGTAATCAAAATAGTTCACCCATAAACCTGGGTCAGATTCTTCCACAAATGCAATAAGTATGAGGGAAGAGTGGGCATAAACTTAGAGAAACTTAGCCATGAAGCACATGAATGTGCGGATTCCCATTTGCCTCTGACAATTCCTGACTGTGGACTGAAGACCTGGATGTCTATAGTATGTCTAAGGCATAGTCTGGTCTGTAGCCTATGTTTCCTGCTTTGTAAAAACACTCTTTTTCTCAGGCTCTCCCCTGTTCTATTAGATAAAGCCATTTCTCTGCTAATCTTAGACTACTGAACCAGTGTTAAGCTCTTTTAGATAACCAGCAGCCTTAAACCTGGAAATTTGCAGAATTTCCTAGTTACGTCGTCTGGGCTGGACACTGAGGCAGTATTACAATCTTTAAGTCAAAAGCAGCTCCTTTTTAAGTCTGAGATGTGCAAAGTGAGTTGTTCTCTCTTTGGACTTTGGGGGGATATTTCCTTCTTAAGCAGCAGAGGTTAGGGGACGTATGCACACCTGAGAGGGATTTCACTCTCTCAAGCCGTATATATCCCTAAAGAACAAGAAAGTCTTTCCCCAGCCAGCTCTTCAACCATACAAGATGGATTCTCCTCTTCTCCAATTATATCAGCTCTCCATCTCAATTACAGAGCCTGCCTTTCCACAGTTAGCTGGTCTCAGCTTCTGTCAGTCTTTCAGTTCTCTTGGCTTTTCAGTCCCATGGTTCTATATGTTCTGTCTTCCAGTGTCTCGGCTTTTGAAAGCAATTATCTCCTGTTGGCTTCTTTGACTTCTCGATTGTACTCAGCTCCTTCTGTTGCAGACTTCTGACTAGCTCCAAACAAGGACTAAATTTACTACTCTCAATGAGTCATAAATCATCTACAAATTAGGTTGAAAAATTCAAAAATATGCATTTCTGTCAAATATTACACAAATAGTTGACACTCCTTTGCCATAGTCCTCAAACAATTCTTTGATTCAAAGTTTCCCAACAGTCACCTCCAAAATACTGAAAACAAGTCAAATTAGCTTCAAGTATCCACTGAAGCAGCAATAATAACTAGCATTTATATGGAATTTGAAGCACTTGCATATATTATTTCATTTGAGAGTCATAACAACTCTGTGAGATTGGTGTTATTACTATCCCCATTTTATAGATGCCAAAACTTAGTCTGAAATAAGTCAAGGGACTTGCCCAGGGTCACACAACTGGTACATATTTGAGGCAAGGTTTGAACTCAGGACTCCTTGACAATACACTATCCCCTGCACTCATGTAGCCTTTTCTACTATCAGTCAGTACTTTTTACTCTGGGATACTGTTCTCTCTTAGGTCCTCTCAAAATTGTCATCTGAGGGACTTTAGATTCTCAGCATAGTCCGTATTTTCCTCTAAAGCTACTTTTTTTTCTATTCATATAAAATGTCCCTTTTCTTCCACTTTCGATAAATAAAATATCAACATAAGAGGTAGAACCTTGCAGGCATGTGTTATGTTTTATACATATATATATGTATGTGTACATACATATATATTACATACATACAAACATTTGTATATGGTGCTGCCTTTTCTTATGTAGACATTTAATTTTTTAAAAAAAGGAAAAGTATGGCATATGTACATGAATGTATGTAATAAAACACATGTGAAATGTATGTAATTACACATGTATTATTGAGGAAAAGACACTTTCCCTTTCCCCAAAGCCTTGAGATTTCTGGGACTGACAGGAGGCATGAGGTGTGCTAACGGTAACACTTCTAAGCAAAGCTTTGGCGTTCCGACATATCTTGTGGGAATCTTTGTGAACCAGCCATGAAGAGGGGTGCATAACAGAGAGTGAGGAGCGATCTTGGCAGCCAGTCTGGAAATCTACAATAGAAAAACTAGAAACCTACTAGCTGGGTAATCCCACTGTAGTGAGTTACCACACAGAAATTGACATGTACAGAAAGAAAGGCTTAATCAAGTGTGGGGAACACGATGCTTTTCCACCCCATTGACAAAGAGAAATTTTCTAGTTTCCTAAATTCCTTTTCAGGCTGGTATTCTAGCAGAAGTCAAATCTAAAGAGTGTCCAAAATCACCAGTCCTTTTCTTCCCCCATTTCTTATAGTAGCCAGCCCAATCGTGTGTTATATACACAAATGCTACTCATGAAAGCTGTATTTTCAACCTTCCCTCGACCATAATCAATAACTGGTTGTATATAATCAAGACAAATGTTGCATAATAGGGCCATGTTTATTAAGTCAATATATGGCTTGTAGTGGATTCCTTGGCATTGTTTGTACGCGGTATAAATATTTTAAAATTCTGCCGGTAACAGAAGTTTCTGTATACATTATACAGAGTACTCTTTTATCCGGTTAAGAGAAGCAATATGAAGGAGCGGATGCAACTTGTCCAAACAAACATGTGTTTCTTCCTCCAGCTGGGCAGATTGTCATTATTTCCTTTTGGAACCTTTTGTCATCTTTCACAGCCATAGCATGTACATACAGGTACATATGTTGGTTTAAAGTATCCACTATTTGTAATTAGAAAACCAAAATTAAAAGATGACTTTGTAGGCAGAGGCACAGAGGGGTATGGGCAGGAGGCATAGAGGAGGTCAAAGCAGTATATGTATGGGCTCAGCAGGATTTTAGCTTTAGGTTGCTTTATGTAGCTAGCATTTAGATAGTACTTTAAGATTTGTGAAGTACTTTGTAAATATTATCTCATTAGATTCTTATTCTGACACGTAACAAAATTCTCACATTTTAGATGACATTTTGGTGCTGCTGCACTATCTATTATAAATATGATAGGGGACAGGACACTGCCCACCAAATATTCCTGAGATTAGGAAAACAGTCCTTTAAGAATTTACTGTTCTCACACAAGTACTGTACTATCATATGACTGGCATTTAGGGATGGTTAAAGTCGGGTGGCTTGTGAGAAAGAATGGTTTAGTCAACGAGACAAACCTGTGCCAATCCCTTTGTGGGGTTTGATTGCAAAAGACTAAAGGTCCTGCACATAGTTTGGGCATCTGATCCTTTGGTGTTGGCTCCTGACATCCTCAAAGTCAGCAATATAGACATTCAGCCAGGGGGATCCTGACAACCAACAAACCCCTCTGAAAAAAACTCTAGCTCTGAAAGCCTGCCCATTCAAGGGAAATAATACCAGCTGCAAACTTTATTAGGTGGAGGGAGTGGGGAGGAGTTTTATTGTCTCATAGAGTTTTACTTCATTGTTTTCTTTTTGACCAACCACTGCGAAAAAATAAAATTTACTATAATATATCTTGATACCCATCCAATTTTTATATATTGCAATACATTCTACACCAAAAACATATTATTTTCAAATTTAAGATTGTGGAAGGAGGTGCAAGCCTGGTTGCCTCTGAAAGAGAGAGAGAGAGAGAGAGAGAGAGAGAAAGAGAGGGAGGGGGAGGGAGGAAGGAAGGAAGGAAAGAAGGAAGGAAGGAAGGAAAGAAGAAAGGAAGGAAGGAAGGAAGGAAGGAAGGAAGGAAGGAAGGAAGGAAGGAAGGAAGGAAGGAAGGAAGAAAGGAAGGAAGGAAGGAAAGAAGAAGAGTTGAGAGAAATAACTGTAGTGAATATAATGTGGATAGTCATTCTAGGTCCTTCAGTTTTCTACTCAGCCCTATGTCACTCCCCCAAATGAGGGCAATTAAAGAAAAAAACGAAAGAAAGTAACATTTTCCTTCTATAGAAACATCTTTTAAGACCCCTCCCTTGCCTTCTCTCCCCTTCCCTTTTCCTACCCTCAACTCTGGACTGTAATAGACTTGAGTGGTCATCTCAGTACCAGTACTTGGCTCTTCCAGCTTCCTTTGGTCCAGGTCAGGTATAAGCCAAATGTGATCCACAGCTAATTAAAATTATTCTAGAGAACCCTCTTCTATGGGGGGGGGGGAGGGAGAGGGAGAGAATAGCCCTGGTTTTTCTGATCCAGTTGGGGAAAGATTGACTTCCAGAGATGGGATGGGGAGAATGATAGTGGGGTGAGATATGTTCCTTATTATTCACTCATTGACTTTTTCCTCCAAGTAAGCGTTTATATAAAAGCACCCTACCATGGCCAAGTCTCCAGCATTCTACAGTAAACTGTTCCATCTGAGCTCATTTCCTAACTTTTCTATAAGGTAATGCTATGCTAAAATTCTTTTTTTTTCTCTGACAAAAACATAATCATTTTTTCTTCCACCAGGAAAACAAGGAAGCTTCTTCTTGGTGAATAGTTTAGCAATAAATCAATCAACCCTAGATGGAGTTCCTAGAATTATCTGGAAAGAATCTTGGTCAACGGAAGGTGCTCTTAAGTGTAATAACTATTTCTCTTTTTATCCCCTTTGTCTTTGTATCTGTCCCCCAGTGATTTGCCCAAAGGTGGTGCATCATAAATATTTGTCGAACCAAAACCCCTAGGACTTCCAACTTTTTTAAAAAGGGCAAAGGGAACTGGGGAAGCACTGCTAACCAAGGAGTGAAAGCAAGGGGGAAAAGAGAAAAAAAGGTGAAAAGATAGCTGGGGGAAAAGGCAAATGAAAGAGGGCTGATCTAAGAACCAGGAATTTTTTTCATTGACTAACTTTCCAAAACAATTCTCTCCCATAACACTGATAGTGTCTATCTCTCTCTATCTCTGTCTCTCTCTCTTCCCTTCTCTTTTCTCTCCTCTCTTTTTCCTTCTCTCTCTCTTCTCTCTCTTTTCTCCTTTATCTCTCCCTCTCTTTCTTTGTCTCTCTTTCTCTAACTCCCTTCTCTCCTCCCCCTTCTCTTGCTCTTTCTCTCTCCTATTTCTCAATATCTGTCTATATGTAATACAGTACATATATAGTATGATTTATAGTATGTATAATATATATCACATAGCAATATCTTCCATATCAAATAAAGTAATGTACATTTTAAAACTAGAATATATTTTATATAATTTAATATGTAGTATATGTGCATATTATTTATACTATATAGTATATATCCTGCTGTAGTTCTTAAAATGTTATATGGCCATATGAATGTGTGTAATTCAGCTTACTTTCAAGGGGATCAATTTTTTAAAAAACAAATTGAATTCTTGGTTTTCAGTGGCTTTTAGCTTATCACCAGATGACATCTGAGTATCCAGAAATTTGTAACGTACCAGCCAAGTGGGCACCCCCAGTACTTCAGACTGCTTTGGGGAAGGCCAAGGAGTTTGCTCCTATCTGAGACTACCTTGAAAGGAGCAGACTGATGGCTTTGCCTAGGAATCCATTCACTTCCAGTCCATGTAAGAAATCAGAAAGGCCTTGGGTCCTGAGCAGATGGAACCAGCCCAGGAATAAAAGCAGCCGTTAGACCCCCTCGGATCTCTTTCCATAGGCCTAAATATTAATAGTTTGAGCAAATGTTTATTAATTATTTGCAGCATAGCACCACTGGAGAGAAGGGCAGCTGTACAGAGGCCTATTCAAGCTCAGAACAATGGCCCCCTCTCTTCAGGGGGGATAGGCTCAGAGAGAGAAGGAAGGTTTCCCTTGGCAACTAAAGATGGCCTAACCTAGGAACTCCTGATTGACCAAAGCTCAAGTGTTTTCTTTAAATTACTCCCCAGAGGCAAAGAGCAAAAGGAGCAGGTGGTAGGAGTGGAGACTTCAGGGGCACTTCAGAGAGAGGGGGAGAAAGACAACACTGAGGAGAGAAGAGAGAGCTGGAGCTTGATTTCTAGGCTGTCTCTAGGACTAGGGTTCTTCTCTTCCTCAGGTAGACCCAAAGAGTCAGTCAGCCACAAAGTCAGTGACTAAGAGATGCAAGAAAGAGTCCCAGGTGCCCAAGATAAGAGTTTCTTGAACTCCCACTGCCTATATGCAGGGAACCAGCTGGGTATCGAGCTGGGTTGTTGAAGAAGGGAAAGGGAAGAGTTTATGTTAACAATTACTTTAGACAAACCTGATCACGTGAAGGCCAATTAAAAACCAACATGTATTTCTGAAGTGATTAGTATGTATGCTGCACTGCGTAGGCACTAGGGGTGTGGTGTGGAGGTGGGATATAAAAGAACAACGTACAGAGTAATACAACAAAGTGACTTATTTTTAAACAAACATATAGGAACTTAAACATTCAAACGAGTGTCGTACCCTTAAAAACAGTCACCGTGGGAGACTGTTCTAACCACATCACCACTGTTATATTATTGCAACTTCATTCTTAGTACTGCCTTCAGGACCCACTGTATACTCTTGGAATATCAATGGTGGTGAATCCTGATATTTTAAGGAGGGCTTTGGTATTTGGAAGTATTTGGAGTCAAATCTGGTGAATGAGGCGGCCTAATTTATAATATTCATGTAATAACTGAGATGAATAATATTGAACATGAAGTAATGGTAGCAAAGAAGCCGTATGCTTTAAGAGTAATGAGTTTGGTTTTCTCAAAAGAGGAGCTTCCAAATATGAGTTGAGCGATGTTAATGTCATTAAAATGAACATTTGGCCTCTTGAAGTGACTACACTGATAGACAAAACTCATTTGAATGTATAAATTCAGATATGTCTGTTTTAAAAAGCCGGTCTGACAAAATCACTGAAAATGAATGTTGCAAAGCTATAAAAAATAACCTTGGCCCCAAAGGAGAGATATGAGAAAAGACCACACGGCCCCACTCTTTTGCAAAGGAGGGGGGGCTCAGGGGTGTAGAACACTGCATAACTGGAAGGGTTTTTGTTGTTGTTTTGATCGATTTTCATTTTTTCCCTTTTTTTCTTAAAAAAGAATTTCTTTGTTCTAAGTGACGGCTCTTTGGGAGGAAGAAAGAGGAAATTCAGGGGGAAATTTAGGTGACATAAAAACAAAAGAAATAAAAATGTATTTTAAAATGTTACTTTACTGTCATATTTCATATAATACAAGGTCAATGTCTTCAAAGAGCTTATTAACTATTAAAGAATAACAGATATACCTGGGGAAAAAATGAAAGAAAATGCCTATGAGGTCCAGCTATACAGAGAAGAAAGCGAGATCATGTAAAGCAAAGCACTTTGCCTGATAGACCACGAAAAGAAGGCTAATTACTAGTGAAATCAGGCCAGGCTGAGCACCGAGCTCTGCAAGCCAACATCAAAAATGACCAGAGCCAGAAAACTGCTCAAAGCTCTTCTTTCCTTCAGCCCTAGCCTCCTCATCCCACATTTTCCTTCATCTTTAGATCCTAGCACCCAGAATGACTTGTGCTTTTTCCCTGGATATCTGCACACCACTGGAAAGTGGTTGCTGGCCACTGAAGTTACCTCCTCCCAGCCTTTCTGTGAGAAGTAACTTTTCATTTTCTCAATACCAGGAGTAGGAGGTGAGGCAGGGACAGATGAGATGGTGCTGGTAGTAAAGAGAGGGTATTACTGACCATTTCAGTACTATCCCAGAGGGACAGGGGATAATGGTGCTGTACTCTCCAGGCAGGGGATACTCAAAAACCCTCTAGACAGAGGGAGGTATAGTAGCAGCAGCAGCTAGCTTAGTCATCTCCCATGTAAGGCTTCAAGATAGCAATAATTAAAATGTATACTTATGTCGTACCTTGTTTAGGGGGAAGGGAGCCCATACTTAAGAATTTATCAGAAGAGAAAACTCTTGGTTTGGAAATTCCCTCTACCAATGCAGATCAACAACTCATCTATAACTTAGAGTCTTAGAGAATAGCCTGGGAGCATCTCAAAGTGAAGTAACGCTACTGTTAGAGGCAGGATTTGATTCCAAGGCCAGGTTATGCTTCTGCATTTTACACAGTGCCTTACAATTTGCAAAGCTGTTTTTCTTGTTTGGTTTTCAGTCCTATTTGACTCTTCATGACGCCATTTGGGAATTTTCTTGGCAAAGACACCGGAGTGGTTTGCCATTTTCTTCTCCAGCTCATACTACAGATAAGGAAACTGAGGCAAACAAGGGTAAGGGACTTAACCCCGGGTCACACAGCTAGTAAGTATCTGAGGTCAGATTTGAACTCAGGAAGATGAGTCTTTCTGACTCCATCCAGGTCCAGCACTCTGTGCATTGTGGCGCCACCTAGCTGCCCATAGTTTTCAAAATACCTTCTTCAAAATAATCCTGTAAAACAAGTGACCCAAGTGTTTTTATCACCCCCCCCCCATTTCATTTTATTTTTTTGGTCCACACTTTTAATTTTATAGTGCAGAAAGCTCCCCATAGGGCAAATTCCACCTACCAAGGCAGTCCAGCAACTCCTCTGTAATGTATATCCTTAGTTGTAACCTCAGGCACTAAGTGGCTAATTGATTTTCCCAGCGTCACCGGACAGTACGTATCAGAATCAGGGTTTGACCCCAAGTGTTCCTGAGTCCTAGTTGCCCCTACACCATTTTAGAGATGAGTAAAATGAGGTTTTGTTAAGTTCAATATAACCATAATCATATAACTAGTAAAAGTGAAAGTCATAACTTGAACCTATGCCTTCTGATCTTTCCACTACCCTATGCCATGCTCAAATCTACCAGTAGGTCCTGGGAACTCCTGACATAAGGGAAATGAGTCTAAAATTCAACATTCCATCAGATGGTCTGAGATGCTTTGAGGCAAGGCCCCCTGACTTAGAGATGAGGAAGCAACTGGGACCTGGTTTTAGCTAGTCTGCTGCTTAAGAATTATATACAAAGAATAATCAGAACTGTCTGGAGCAGGTCACTTAAGCAAGAACTCCTGTAAACCTCAGCACCCAAAATGGACCATTATAATGATGTCATAAGAGTTGGAATCTTCCTGTACCACCAGGATGTTGTCAAGTGTTACAGTTCCCTAAGGGGAAAGGAGGTCCTTTTGCCCCTACAACTAAATATAACCATGCTTGGGATATATATTTTTAAGTTTTCAGATCTGATTGGATCCCCTGTCCCCAGAGCTTAAGGTCTAGAATCAATCAAGAAAGAGTTTTCTTCACACTACTTAGTTTCCTAAAATCTTTTTCCCCTAGGGCTCCTCAAGAGAAGCCCAGAGCCAGAAAGAAAGTAGACTGCCAGGTAACTAAATGCATCTGATTGCGGGATAAAACTATCTACGAGTTACAGTTATGAATTAACATTTACAAGACAGAAGCAATCTCAAGATTCAGGTCTATGCATTTTATTTTAACCTCAACCATTAAATCCTGTGGGGCATCTGTCAAACTTTATCCTTCAATTCTGGATTCACCTTCAGTTTGGAAATGGAAGCGTCTTCATTTTACATCACAGAGAAAAGGGATGTGGATGTGTGTGTGTGTGTCTGTGTGTTTCTGAAACTTAGTAATCTGGGAAAAAGCATTTAAACAATTAGCTTGTTCATATATTTCTGTCATAACCTGGGGCCTACACATGTCATCTATTATGCAAAAAGCAGTCAATTGGTGGTCGTAGAAACATGGGGGCTGGGAAGAACCAAATTATCTTCTGGTTTTCATTAAAACTTTCTGAGACAATGAGCATGTTGTTGAGTATTTGGACCTATAGTCTTTTGGCCCATTTTTATTCTATTTTCCCCAACTTCACATAGTAGGTGCTCAGTAGATGAATGAATGAATTCAGTTCTTTTCAAGATAGCCTCTGGACACACTCTTTCCTTTAAGGAAGGCAGTAAATTCTGTCTCCTTTCTCAGAAGATTCTTCTCTAATCCAGCACCTAACCCTTAGATGCTTCATTAAGTAGAATTGTGCAGAAACACAATTTTCTGAAAAGCAGAGCAGGCAAAGTGTCAGATTGCCATTTTCAAGGCCTCACCTGTCAAACTAAAATGAAAAGAAGGCACCTATGATACTCCTACTCCTTAGCAAACTATGAAAGACCAAGAAAGCATCAGAAAGCAAGTAAATAGATTTATTAAGACTCCAGAAGGTTTGAGAGGAGATAGGGCACCCTGTACATTCTCACTGAGCCCCTCTGAACTGCAGGGTTAGGGGTGAGTGGTCTGCTGCAATCTCACCATCATCATCCTTTCCCCTTCCTCCTTTAGAATACCCAGCTCAAGGGAGGCTAGGTGATGCTGTGAATAGAGCAGCAGCCCTGGAGTCAGGAGGACCTGAGTTCAAATCCGACCTCAGACACTTAACATAAAAACTAGCCATGTGACCTTGGACAAGTAACTTAACCCCAATTGCCCTACCTTTCCCCCCCTCCAAAAAGCAAAAAAAAAACCAAAACTCTAGCTCAGCCTCTTTATGTGGTATTAATGTGGAATATTCCTAGCAGACATGCGCTGGCCTTCGGTAAATCATGAACCCCCTCTGAGCCTCATTTTCTTCACATGTAACATGAATGGGCTATAATGATCTCATAGGTCTCTTCCAGGTCTAATACCCTAAGACTTGGACATTATAACTATCTGCTTCCAGGAAGATCATGTGGATTCATAAATTGGTGTAAGGAAACTTTAAAGCAAAATTTCTTAACCTTCTTGGTGTCCTGGATCCCTTTAGCAGTAGCCCTTTTCAGAATAATGTTAGTTTGGTTTTTTCATTATAATCATGATTATTGTTATTAATATAATAATGACAGGAAATGCTAAATTTCAGTTAGACTTAGTGAAAATAAAGATGCATTTTTTTTCCATCCAAGGTCACAGACTTCCTGTAATCTGCCCATAGATCCATTCGGGGATATAAGCCCCAGGTTAAGAACACCTGCTTTAAGATCATCCAATTCAACCCTGTCATTTTTTGCGGATGAGAAAACCAAGAAGTAAGAGAGAGATCCAGATCCTCTACCTCAAAAGTCATTATTCTTTCCACTGTCCCACACCATCAGCCTACATATTACTATCTTACATATTACTGTTACCTTTCCTGTGTGTTAGTCTAGCCCAGACCGATTGAGACAAAGAAGGTCTGATGGAAAACACTGATAAAGCCTGGATTTTGTGTGAAATTCTGCGCATGATTTATAATGCCCAATAAATGGTGTGTGCAGGGTGGGTGCATAGATTTACCACGTGCACACAAAATGAATGCTTGTCCTGCTGCTCCCTTTCTCTAAACTTTCCAGACTTAGCTGTATGGTGGTCAATGCTGGTCAATGAGGTCTGTGCTGATAGAAGCAATTGATGCTGCCCTGGGGCTAATTTACAGAGAAAAGAAAGAGAGGCCAGGTAGGGGAGGAGGGGCTACAACATGCTGGGCTGCTAATTAAAAGACCCAAATACCAAAGTAATCTTGGGATCACAGCCCCAGGGACACATCGTTTGGGCCTTGGGGATAGAGTGACAGCTGTCTCACCAACAAGCAACCTGTGCCATGGCCTAACCCACAAAGTAGCATTGTTCTTCTGTGAGTGTGTGAGCAGGATAAAGAGGGAGGGCGGGGAGAGGGGAGGAGGAGAAAGGGGGCTCTAGTGCTCAAGGCCCCAGCGCTGAAGTAGGTTAAGGCAAGGGCAGACTATTTCTTGACTTGGCTACAAAGTGGTTTCCCAGAGGAAAGCAGGAGGTGGAGGAACAGGACAAGAAATCAGGACACAATCTCAGGCCCCAATTTGCTTCTTAGAAAAGGCATATCCAGAGAAAGGATTTTTTTCCCCTCTCCTTAGGAGACAATATGATTGTTGATCATTTGATCCAGATACTTGTATTATAATTAACATTTATATAGTACTTTAAAGTTTTCAGGGCACTTTACATACATTATCTCATTTTTAATATTACTTTACATGCATTATCTCATTTTTAATATAATGTGTCAATATTATATTTAATATTATTAATATTAATATTATGTTGGCAACTGGAGACATAAGGACAATATCCTCAAAGAGCTTACGTTTTATTGGGGGACACTGCATGAACATTAATAAATAAATAGAAAGTGTATTTTAATGGAAAATATATACAAGGTAATTGGGGGGAGAGATGCTAATAGTTGGGGGGATTAAGAAAAACTTCATATAAGTGATGATGTTTGACCTGAGCTTTTGAAGAGAGCTAGGGACTCTAAGAGGCTGAGTAAGGAGGGAATATATCTCAGTCATGGGGGACAGCCTAAGCAAAGCACAGAGACAGGAGGTGGAATATGCTGGCCGTTCTCCATACCTGGGACACTCTTCTCCAATCTGACTACTAACTTCCCTGGTTTCCTTTAAGTCCTGGCTAAAATCCCACATTCTACTGGAAATCTTCCCCAGTCCCTCTTAATTCCAGTGCCTTCTCTCTGCTAAATATTTCCTATTTATCCTGTATATATAGTTCGTTTGTATAAATTTGTTTGCACATTGTGTTCACTATTAGATTATAAGCTCCTTCAGGGGCAAGGACTGTCTTCTGCCTCTTTTTATATCCCCAGTGCTTAGCACAACGCCTGGAACAATTTATTGATTTGATTTCTTCATGTGTGAGGAACAGCAAGGAGGCCAGATAGGCTGGACTATAGATAATCTGAAAAAGGTGACGGAGAGTCCAGGATTCTAAATCTCAGCTCAGTTTAGATCTACCATGGATTTCCAGTGACTGAACAGCTAAATTGTATGTTCTAAATGCTGTATGCTCTACCCAGTAACTTCTCAGGCTCAAGAGCTTGGAGAGAAAGCAATGATCTTTGGGAGACTATGGGATTTCAATCCAGAAAGGACCTTGCAGATCATTTCATCAGGAACACACACACACATCCCATTGCACAAATGAGGGAAGAGACCCAGAATGGTTAAGTGAGTTACCTACCCACAGTCACATAGGTAGCTGAGATGGAATTCAAAGTCTGGTCCTATTGACTCAAAATTCAATGCTCTCTACATTATACAATGATGTCCATACAAAATTGAGACTATTCTTATCATGATCTTTTTAAATTCTATTTTAGTATTTCAGGAGAGTAGGGCAAAGTGCATAGTCACAGGTCCTGCTGCTCCTGGGAGGGCAGGCAGGGTTTGCCCTCTCCTAGGATAATACTGAAGTTCCGTGCTGTTTCAAACAGTAGGTACTGTTTGACTTTAGGGGAATCTGACCTCCTGAGAGAGGAGTCAACTTCCCTTCTCTCACTCTATGACTCATTAAGCCAGGGGTTCCCCATCCCTGCATTAAGCCCCAATTTTAGGTTTTGTTCTTGCTTCCCCAAAAGGGAGTAGAAAGGTATTCAAAACTATAATATCAGGATAGCTCTTTCATCATCACAAAAGAAATGCTTGAAACATAAAAACATGAAATGACAAAAACGCAAAATATTAACCCATAACTCTTTTTATAGTTGATACCTAAAAATGTAGGAGGAAATGCTAACTGCCTTTTAAGGTCTCACAAAGCTGTTCACTAAAAGAAAAAATACAAGCAGGAGGTGTCCCTCTCTCTGACAGAGGCCTGCCTAGGAGGTCATGGGCTGGTGGCTTGCATTCCCCTCATTGTCTTTCTGAGCTCAGAGAAGCATGCTCCTACTTCGAGGTCAATAGGAGGAAGAGGCATAAGGGGCAGTGAGTGCCCCTTTAGTGTGTCTAGGCAGTTCTAACACAGAAGTCAATTAAAAGTCATCATGGCCAACAGGAAGCAATCGGAGGATGTCTATACCTGCTCTGGGAGGACAGGGAGGGAAAAAGGGCCCTCTACCACACACCCCCAAGGGAGCACTATCAGAAGATGTGGTAGAAGTTGCTTCTTCCTTAAAAGTCATCTAGTAAGCAAGTTTTCCTGGCTCAATAACCAATTCTCTTTAATACACCTGTTTCTGTCATATGAACCAAAGGATTGGTTCCTAATCATCCAAAGTCATTCATTGCTGAAGATGTATCCCTTGAAGTGGGGAAGGGAACAAGTATTTAGTAAGTGCCCACATTTTCCAGCCACTGTATTAAGTGCTTTACAAATATTATCTCATTTGAGTCTCACAACAATCTTGTAAGTTAGATGCTATTACAATCCCCATTTCATAGATGAAGAAACTGCGGCAAACAGAGGTTAAGTGACTTGCCCAGGTCACACAACTACTAAGTGTCTGAGGCTGGATTTGAACTCGGGTCTCCCTGACTCCAGGCCCAGAGATCTATCTACCTATCTGAGCTCATCTCAGGTCCACACATGGTCCACGAAGTACACTCTATGCACATAACTGATAAGAAACATTTCAGAAAGTACCAAGTCTTCTGAAATATGTAGAATGAGGACTGAATATTTCATGTAAACCCAAAATATTTTCTCCCTGCTCTCCCTATTCTCTGAAGTCTGATTTAAAAATAACTGAGGTCATAATAAATGTGCAGGTGAAGAGTAGACATATTCAAGCAATTTCCTTTTATCTTCCAATACCGATGTGAATTATAGTACTAGAGCTGGAATGAACATTAGGAGACATTTTTTCCAGTCCCTTCACTTCATAGAAGAGGAACCTGAAGCCCAGAGATATTAGTGCCTAACCTGATATCACACAGGTAACAGAGTTAAAGCCAGGTCCCCTGACTCACAATCCAATATGTTTTCAACTCTACCATGGCAGATTCTCTGCTGGAAGGACTGCCTCCAACATACAGATTGAAAGCCATTTCTATCTCATCCTATCCAACTCCAACCATCTCCACCTCATCCTATCCAATTCTTATCCAGGTACATCTACAAATCCTCCTAAGAGGAGCTACCCAAAGAAGTGGTGACATTCCTCGAAGTATTTTCACATTCCTTCAGCACCAGTGCAGCCTTCTGGGTACCCATCTCTTATCCTTTGGTCCTGCTACATGTTTGGGAGACCCCCTTTTCCAAAAGTGTGCTTTCTGGATAATATCTCATTGTTGGCCAGATATTGTAGACTCCCCTCTCCCCATCACAGTTAATCAGTCACTAAATATGCATATATTCAAGCCACCATGCCTTAATGCTATTTTGCATTTTACCAAGTAAAAATGTATTTACAATCATCACAAAATAAACAAGGTGGGATCCATTATTCTTTACATTAGCAGTTCTCAACCTGTGGGCTGCGACCTCTTTGGGGGTCGAATGACCCTTTCACAGGGGTCGCCTAAGACCATTGGAAAACACACATTTCCGATGGTCTTAGGAACCGAGACACTGCTCCTCTATCCATCTCCCGGCAGGTCCACCCACATGCAGATACGCCCACATGCGAGTATTAAAGGGTCAGGGTCATGGCATTAGGAAGGTTGAGAACCACTGCTTTACATCTTTTAGGCAATTACATGACTATGAATAATGTCTACTGTGGAATACCATTTTTGAAAGTCCACTTATTCCTGTCACATATTTTCATTAACAAAACACTTGACATATGTGTAGCTCATTCTCATAATAAAAATTAGGGAGTGGGTTTATGGGTCAGTTCTTAATCTTGTCTTTTTATCACCTTCTTAAAGAAATAATTCCATCTCAATAGTCAATAATCAGTAAAATGTTTCTTAAGTACCTACTGTGTGATAGGCACTGGGCATAGCACTGAGAGAAACAAACAAGAAAATAAAAGATAGTCCCTCACCTCAAAGGGCTTACAATTAAATGGGGGAAGACAAAAGAAAGTTGAAAAGATGGTGGTGGAGCACCAGGGGATGTAGAGTCAAAACCAAGCAGAGAAACTTGTGGAAAATGAAGTGCTGACCTGGGAGGTTCTGAGCTTTCTAAAAAGGAAAGCATTGGGAGAAGTTTATTACCAGAATCTCCAGTCTTCCAGTCAGAGTGGATAAGCAATTGAGGGTGCTAAAAAGGTACTGAGTATCAAAGCTGAGTCGATATACATAATGATGAGTTTTCAGGTGATGAGCTTCCTTAGGGCAGGTTTGTTGTTCATGGAGTGAAAACCAAGCAGAGCTGATAATGGAAAATGAAGAAGAACCTGGAAAGTTCTGAGCCCTCTATAAAGGAAACCTCTGATTTTCTCCCCAGCTATTTGGTATCTGTCCTTTTTCATATATCTTAAAAAATTAATACCTCAACACTTTCAAATTGTGATCTATTTGGCATATAATAAATCTGGTCTTTCCATCTTTGCCTTCTTTAGTACAATTTTCACTTCTTCATAGAACTCATCAGTTACTGGAGTTTTGTGGTCTAAATTTCCTCATCATTTCCTACCAGGTTTAAATTCCAGTGAGATCAAAGAAGGTGGAAATGGATCCATATGTTCAAAAATATTCATAGCAGCTCTTTTCATGGTAGCAAAAAACTGGGGTGGAGGAGGTGGGATACCCATCAATTGGGGAATGACTGAACAAACCATGGTATATGAACATACTATTGTGCTATAAGACATGAAGAAAGAAATGATTTCAGAGTAATATGGGAAGATATGTATGAATAGATGCAGAGTGAAGCATGCAGAACCAGGAGAGCAACTTATACTCTTAACAACAACAGGAAAAGTAAACAAAACAAAACCTAAAAGTAAAACAAAAAAAGTTTAAAAAAACAACTGTAAAAGTAAACAAGTTCTAAGGTCTTTTTACAAATATTATTTCATTTGATCTTTATAATAACCCTGTGTGGTTGGTACTGTCATATCCATTTAACAACTTAGGAAACGGAGGTTCAGTGACTAGCCCAAAGTTACACAGCTAAATGAGGATTGGAAGCCAGATTTGAATTTGTTTCCTGATTCCAGGACCAATGTTCTATCTGCTGTGCCACCGGCTGAAAGACTTAAGAACTTTGATAAATGTAGTGACCAGTCATGAGTCCAGAGAACCAGTGATGAAGAATGCTACCCACCTCCTGACAGAAGGATGTTGGACAAATATACAGAATGCAACACTCATTTTTGGACATGGCTAATATGGAAATTCATTTTGCTTGATTATGCTTATTTGTTACAAGGCATTTGTTTTTTTTTTCCAGGAAGGAAGTGGAGAGGGATGAAAAGGACAAAAATTTAATGCTCAGCAATTTTTTAAAATACAATTTAATTTTTTTAAAATAATACTTTCAGGGACAGATAGTGGATAGAGCACCAGCCCTGGAGTCAGGAGGACCTAAGTTCAAATCTGACCTTAACTGGGTGCCCCTGGGCAAGTCACTTAATCTTGATTGCCTCCAAAATACAAAAACTAACAATAATTAATAACAATAATAATTATAACAATAATGTTTTCATTACTATCGATATTGACAATTCACTGACAGGTAACAAATTCCACTTTCCATTTGTTGTCTACCTTCCGGTTTCAACTAGAAAAAGAAACAAATGAACAAAATAGCACCTTGGCATGATCTGGCTTCCCTGGGTTTTATGCCAAACTTTCTCAAGGTTAATATTCCTTTCCATTGTTCTTTGATGTCTCGTGAAGCAATTCTGTTTATAATTTCCATAATCCTTGTCCATAATATTCTGAAAATGAGTTTATATTCCAAATCATTGTTCCCTTTGGCTGCCTCATCTCTCTGGTAAGACTATCAACTACCATCATTGGGGGCAGAAATTATCGTGGAAAAAAAGAGCCTACTTTCCTTATCATCACCAGCAACAACCACTGGCCAACAGGCAGATCAGGCAGCACAGGAGCTCTGAGAGTGGCAGCATCCCCAGACCACCGTTCCCGCTTCCAGACCAGCCCTTCCATCATCCAAGGAAACAACTCCCAAGGAGAAAGGGCCATCCATCCCCTCCAGCTGCCAGCCAGCTGCCACATATACAGCAGGCAAGTCAGCCTAGCTGAAGTACCAGGGCAACCCGAGGAAGAGACAGGAGGTAGTGTGGACCAGGCAAGTAAAAGCACTATCACCAGCTGACCTATCTCCCCTCAGACCCTGATGGAGACAGCTCAGGATCCTAAGCCCAAAACCCTTGGGAAAGTATTATTCTATCCCAGAGCTATCAAACATCATCCTGGAAAGCCACCTCTATGGAGATGCCCCAACTACTGCTTAAGATATTAGAGCTATATCTATTGAAGATTAAAAAAAAGTTCTTTTTCACCAAAGTCTTTGGCGCTGTCAGATAGCTCAACATCAGAAACTGATGTGGTGTTATCAATGGAAATGACATTAAAGAAGAAACATTGCCGTCTGCTTTGCCACTGTGTCTTAAGGGCCTTGGGACTTTTCTATCTCACTTGTGGCTAAAACTTCCGGTATGTGTTTTCTCCCCCATTAGGATGGGTGTTCCTCAAGAAAAGGTAACCTATTATTTGTCTCTTTGCATCTCCAGAATTTCCACACCATGTTTTGCATTTACTTAGCACTTAATAAATGCTTCATTCATTCATTAAAATATTTACTGGCTAAGGCAGTATCTGTGCTCTTTCAGCCTCCTCATCATGGTGATTGCCTTACATCAGTTAAACTCGGTAGGAAATGACGACAGGTCAATTTTTCCTTATCCATCCCCCCTCCTTTTTTTTTTTGTTTGTTTCAATAGCTTATTTCAATAGGTTAAATTGACGCTACTGTGATTACCCATAATGCCTTCTCACTTTTATATTTGCTTCTACTTTGCTGATTTTGATCTTTATTCTAAATACTCATGGCCTTGTTTTGCATAAGCAGCTGATTCAGAAATAACTCCCACATTTGGTAAGAGACAAGAAATGATAGAAAGAATCTGATAATGTATCTTGTACTATTCTTGGGGAAAAGATATGAAGACTAGATAGGAATATAATTACATGTAACTAGCTTAAACTCAAAGTAATTTTTAATGGTTCAATTTCAGTTGGTTAAGAAGTCTCTAAGAGAGACCCCCAGAGATCTATACTTGGCCACATGCAATTTAAAATTTTTCTCAATGTCTCGAGAAAAGGCATAAATGGTAGGCTTGTCAAATTTGCCTATAACGCAAAGCTAAGAAGAAAAGCTAAAATATTGAATGATATCTAAGCAAGAGCACTTAGGTGACTCTATTAAAATGAAATTCAATGTAAAGTATTGTACTTGGTGCAAAAAATATTTCACAGGTTCAAGTCAGGGAAGGCATAGTTAGACAGCAGTTTACTTAACAAAAACCTGTGTCTTTTGGTGAACTGTAATCTCGATATGAGTCAGTAAGGTGTATCAGTCACTAAAAAAGTTAATGTGATCTTGAGGGGAAGACAGAAGAAGAGGAAAGAAAGAAAGAAAAGGAAGGAAGAAAGCAAGGAAGGAAGGAAAAGAAGAAGGGGGAGGAGGAGGAGGAGGAGGAGGAGGGGGAGGAGGAGGAGAAAGGTAAGAGTCTCTCTGTATTCTACCATAGTGAGACTATATCTCATTCATTATGTTCAGTCCTATGCACCATGATTTAGGAATGAAATTTATAAGGAGGAGAATATTCAGAAGAAGGCAACTATCCAGAAAACAGTGAAAGAGTTTGAGGTCATGCTATATGAAGACTTGTCAAAGAAAATGGGAATGTTTAGTTTGGAGAAGAAAGATTTACAGGTAAGTGGCCCCCATGTCCAAGCAATTCAAGAGCCATCATGTGAAAAAGGGATTCATCTTATTCTGTGTGAGTCTGGAAATAAAAAAGGTTTGAAGAGGTAGCCAGGTGGCACAGTGGGTAGAATGCTGGACCTAGAGTCAAAAATCCCTGAGTTTGAATCCTAGCTCTGAGACATATTAGCTACGTGATCATGTGCAAACTTAATTGATACCTGTTTGCTTCAATTTCTTGATATGTAAAATTGGGATAATAATAGTCCTACCTCCCAAGATTGTGGTGAGGATAAAATGAAATTGTGTTTGTAAAGCACTTTGGAAATCTACAAGTGCTATATAAATGCTAGCTATCATTATTAGCCCTTATTAGCATAAAAGTAAAATTAGATTTGATATCAGGAAATATTTCCCCATAACTGGAGTTATACAAAAGTGGAATTTGCTGTCTTAGGAGGTTGTGAATTCAAGGTTTTTAAGCAGAGATTGAATGACTTATTGGGTATGCTATATCAATCAATCAATCAAACAAACAACATGTGTACCAGGTACTGCGCTAAGTGCTGGGGATACAAAAAGAGGCAAAAAAAATAGTCCCTGACCTCAAGGAGTTTACATTCTAATGGGGATGACAACATGCAAACAAAGATAGACAAAGTGAGCTATATACAGGATAAATGGGAGATCATTAATAGAAAGAAGCTGTGGAATTAAGAGGGATTGACTCAGTAGTATGGGTTGGATCACAGGCAGCGTGGTGTAGGGGATAAAGAATTGACCTCAGCACTGGCAAGATTCGATTTCAAGTCCTGCTTCTGACACAAAACAGCTGTATGACTCTGGGCTAGCTGCTTAGCACCTCAGTATCTTGGGTAACGCTCTAAACAGGAGAGAGGAACCTGCAGCCTTGAGGCCACACGTGGCCCTCTAGGTCCTCAAGTGCAGCCCTTTGATTGAATCCAAATTTCACAGAACAATGTAAAGTTTGGATTCAAAGGGCCACCCTTGAGGACCTAGAGGGCCACATGTGGCTTCAAGAGCAAAGGTTCCCCACCGCTGCTCTAAGACAATACATTGCAGAGAAGGTGCCAAATTGCAATTTTTTTCACCAGGGAATGACTTCTTAGACCACTAAAATCATAAGTCCAGTCCCATCACTGAGGAACTACAGAGAGTAGCTGTACTGCATTGGTAGGAGTGCCTTCCTCAGAGAGTTCAAGAAATCACAGGTCCAGTTCTTCTCCTACACGGTCACTGAGGTCCCTCCCAATTCTGTGATTCTGGGAATATTAAAAATATTTCACTTTTTTTAATATTGTTCAGTGCTCAGCATATCCAATAAAGTCTAACTCTTTTTTTCTTGAAGAAATATGCATGATATGTAGGCATGAGTCTTCTGAATAGTCCGCAAGACTTTGGTATTTTTCATTTCTTAAACCTGAACCATATTTTTTGAAGTATTATTGTTGCCCTCTGCTCTGCCTACCTTAATGACAAACTCACCAAGTATCAGTGTATACTGGTTTGGTTTATAGACCTTGTCAAGTTCTTCCTAGAATTTCTCCAGCTCTTCACCCTCTGCAGCAGATGCTGGTATATAAGCTACATTTAGCTCCATGGTGGTCTTCTTTTGTTGATACTCCTGATGCTTCTATAAGGCATGATGACCAAGAATCTCATAGAATGAAATTTATTATTGCTTTTGAGCTAAGGACAAAAAGAATCTCATAGACTCCTTTATTTGCTTCTCCAAGGAAACCCTTTTGAGCCATCCTTCCATTAGCTGCAATTTCCTTATGTCTTATTTCATTCATGGCAGGAATGTCAATATTGATATGATTCAGTTCCTCCAGTACTTTATCAAGTTGTTGGTCATTAGACAAGGATCTCACATTTAGAGCACCAGCAATTAAATTCATGTTTATATATGGTCTATAAACAAACCCCTCTAGATTTCCAAATATCTCAATGTAGAAACATAGGCATACTCCTATGTAGTCCTAAACATTGTGCAATTTAAGGAGCTGACGCCGGAGGGTTCTGGGAAAATACCAACCAGAAGGCCAAAAGGGGAGTAGTACTGCTATTTGTTACATAGAGAGAAATGTCACTACACTAGCTAGAAATATTGGAAATTTATACAGTGCATACAACCTATTCTTTCCCTCTTCCTTCTACTATTAGAACATAAGCTCCTTGAAGGCAGGGGCTATTTTTAGTTCTGCCTTCCCTAATGCCTTGCACAGAATGGAAGCACTGGATCACAGGCTTGTAGTTTTAGAGCTAGAAACTAGCAGTTCTCAACCTATGGGTTATGTTCAATTTGTAACAATGAAAATACATCCTACATATCAGATAGATTCATAACAGTAGCAAAATTACAGTCATGAAGTAGAAATGAAAATAATTTTATGGTTGGGGGTCATCACAACATGAGGAACTGTATTAAAGGGTCGCAGCATTAGGAAGGTTGAGAACCACTGAGAGGGTTCCTTAGAAGTCATCTAGACCAGCCCCTTAATTTTATAGATGAGGGAACTGAGTCCCAAGCAAGGTTAATTGACTTGCTTAAGGTCACATTGGGCATAAGTAGCAGATTATGAACCCAAATCCCTGGACTCCAAATTCCTATTCTTTCAATTCTATTAATGAATATTTGTTCCATTGGATTGCTGAATGTATCCTACAGACACTCATTAATTACTTATTGACTTTGTCCCCAGGAGCCTGAGTTCTTAGTTATTTTCTCATCTACTTCAAATCTTTGAAAAGATAAGTGTTGGGGAAAATGTTATGTCTTTGTGACAGATACAGTTACTGAGATGAAAACAGATGAAGTGGTTTCTCAGACAGGAGACAGTAACAATCTAATTGAAAATGTTAATTGACTGGAAGGAAAGAAGGCAACAGAGATGGTTATATCTTGGGGCAGAGATGGTTTCTATCAAAAGTATAAACTTAGATAAAAACAGTCCTGAAGAAAAATGGACTGAACTTTCAAGAAAATATTCTAGATCAGCAGTCCTTCACCTTTTTTGTACCATCAACCCCTTTGGCAGTCTGGTGAAGCCTGTGAACCCCTTCTCAAAATAATGTTTTTAAATAATTGGAGGAAACATGCAATTGTATTTAGAGGTTAATGAAGACAAAGATGTCATTTTTCCCATCGAAGTTCATGGACCCCTGACATCTATGCCTGCATATCCCAGGTGAAGAGCCTCCAGCCTAGTGGAAAGAATCAGAATAAATAAAACTGAGAAGGGGAGGGATGAATCAAGCAGAACAAGAGAGATTATTATCAGGATTGTCAGAACCCTGATGCAGACAGGGATCACCTAGAGGAGAGGCGAGCTGAAAAGATTCAAGGTCAGAGTTCATAGTAGAACCAGTACACAGATCTAGGGCCAGAAGGGAGCAGTTTCCACCAGAATTCGAGGGTCAGAGACAGAACCACAGTTTCCATTCACTAACTGTGTGACCTTGGGCTAGTTGCTGAACCTCTCTGGGCTTCTGTTTCATTATCTATAAAATTAGAGGGTGGGACTAAATGACCCCTAAACTCCCTTTCAACTTTAAATCTACAATGAAATCAATTCTTGTCTTGTCATATCTACTGTACCTTCCTCACAGACAAGCCATTCTCTCTACTTTCGTGCAGACAGTCCCCTGGTTCAGGCTCTCCTCACCTCTCCCCTGCACTACTTCAAAAGCTTCGTATTTGTTCTCCCCATCTCAACTCTTTCTCCAATCCATCCTCTGTGCAGCTGCCTAAGGGATACTCCAAAGCAAAGAGGTGCCCATGCCATTCTCCTGCTCGTTAAACTCTGGTGATTCCCTTCTACTTCTAGGAAAAAAAAGGCAAACTTCTCTTTGGCATTTAAATCCTGGCTCCAAGTTACATTTCAAGATTTAGTATGGCACGAAGCCAGAAAGGGTCTCCTCCCCCCACCTCCCAATATTCTGCATGGTGAATTGAAACCAGACGTAGATTATCTGGGCATTCTTCAAAGAATGGCTCCTTTAAGTCAGTTCACCCATATCCCACTTTTGTGTTTACACATTGTGTTCCTCAATAGACTATAGAGTACTTGAAGATAGGGACTTTTTCATTTTTGCCTTCTGTCCACAGCAACAAGGGTGCTTTTTACAGAGTAGGTACTAAATAAATTCATGTTGATTGACTAATTGATTGAGCAATTCCATGATTTTTATTTCCTCAGGGCTAGGGCTAAGAGAGCTAGATGAGATGGATTAGAGGTAAAGCAAAGGAGAGCTCCGGAAAGAAATCAGTCATGGGATAAACTGAACAAAGTCAAACTCTCTAACTGACACTTGTCAGGTAGAAGATGCTACAGTTGTTGGTGCCACGTAGACCCTTCTCCACTCTTCTTCATATTTCATGCCTCCAAGAGTTCTCAGAGGGTCCAGAGGGTTCTATATACTGGTTAGGTCCATCCTCAGGCTTCCTCAATTTCTAGAAAGAATCATTTAAAGTAGGATACTATCTGCCCCCTCCCCACTTCAAGGCAGAGACTGATATCCAAATGAGAAAGCAGGTTGAAATTCAAACTCCAATACATCAACTGATACAATCAGTCTCCTGCTTCATCCTTCTATTCCTCACAGTGTTGGCAGAGCAAAAACATTCCCCAGAAAGCTACCAGCATATACTGTACCCAGTCCTTCCTGAGCTTTCCTCCACCCTTGATCACCACTTAGCAACACAGTCACTTTCAGAAAGGGACATTTGCTATTGTAAATAATTTTACCCTCTTTGGCCCTTCTTCACACGATCCCACAACGAGCCCATAGTTCCTGGGATTTCTTGAGCAAATGAGACAATTTAAGAGTGTATATGGTCTCCAAGGACCAACTCCATATGAATTAGCTACAGAAATGTCATTTCCTTGGGGGACTGCCATAATAGCAACAGTTTAGAATTTGCATTTTGAACAGAATGGAGATATGAAGGTGCAGAAAATCCCTAGCATGAAGGAGTAGGAAGACAGAAAATGTCAGAAGAGCTAAAAGGCTAGGGTGATGGTATAGAGAGTCAACCAGTTCTGGGACTGGGACCAAGGAGACCAAGATAGGCAGAAGCATTTCCTAATAGCCAAACCAAACCAACCTGGCCAAAACAAGGCTGCTAACACAGATTGGTTGTCAGGATTAATGAGATAATGTCTGTACAGCTCTCAGAGATCCTGGGATGAAAGGAGTTCTACAAGGACAACGTATTATGATAAATTGATGCAGGATTGTAACAGATGGAAGCTGTTTAGGCTCTTTTTTTCTCTCTTTTTCTCTTCCCTCCTCCGTTTCCAACCTCTCCCCACACACGCACCTTTTAAAAACAACAAGGGGAAGACTCCCAGCTCTACTACATCAGTTAGAAGCTTCAGTCTATAACACTAAAAAGAGAGGGGAGGGGGTCTATAAGGGAGGCAGTGCCATTCATTTGTAGCTGCAGCCTTCCTAGTTAAAGACTCTCTCGCTTGACAGCAGCAAGTGGCAAACTTAAGGAAGCGATGGGTCATGGGAAAGGTCCCATTAGATCAGTGGGAGCACACACTAAACAAATACAGCCACATGGAAACACACATTAAAATACTGCCCAGGGGAATATGTGGACATATGTTCAGTGTAGCTGAGGAGGGGAAGCTTTAGGCCTCTAAAAAGCTATGTAAAAAAAAAAATTCCATCAATCAGTCTCTGGTCCTGTAAAGTATGAAGATGAAAACTGCAAAGGAAACATGTGCTCAGCTCTCTTCACCAGCTGCCCCATTAAGCCACATCACGCAGTCACACTGCCTGGAGACAGATTTCAATCCCAGGCTGTCTAGGAAGAGAGGAAGGGGTGGAGGGAGCAGAGGGAGTGAGGGGATAAAGAGGAAGGTGAGGGAAGAAGGGATAGTGAGAGAAGCTGGGAGAAATGGAGAGAGGGGAACACCACTTAGCCTTTCAGCGGTCCTTTTCCAAAATGACCTCTTCCCATTCCGACATTCAGTTAAACCTTTCCCTTTTTTCTTTTATTTGTTTAGTTTTTCACCACCCTGGTAGAGGAACAGGATCCTGGGCGGTCCTAGTTTATAATAATAGAGTAACAGTAGCTGGTCATTACAGTATAGAACAGTCAGATAGATTGTTCTTACTGATGGTCATAGAGGATGGTAGACAACTTTGACACACAGAATCTTGAGAGCTAAAATCAGCCATAGAGATCACCCTATCCAACTCACTTACTTGACAAGTGAGAACATCATCTATTTCACAATCCTCCCAAAGTCCAGCGCCATGTCAGAGTGTTTAAATACATATGCAGGAAAAGAAGTATTCATCAAGTAACCCCAAGTTAATCCATTGAGTTCAAGAATAAAAGAATAAAGAAGGGAGAGGTGGAAAAGAATTTATAGATGGAAAAAGGAATTACATCATGTGGACTGATAAATTGTGTGGCTTGGTGGATTTGTTCCAGAACATCCATAGGCAGAGCACGGGTGAGTAACACTGAAAGTCCAGCGTGACCAAAAAACATACTACCATCACCACTTGAATGTCATTTACAAAGTGCCTTTTCTACGCATTGTTTCATTTGATCCTCACAGTAGTACTGTGAGGTATGTGAAGCAGATTTCATTATTCCCATCTTTCAGACAAGAAGATTGAGGTTTGGAGAAGTTAAGCAGCTAGATTTAGTCTGATCTCCACACTGCTTGCCAAAGTGATTCTTTTTAAGCACAGATATGACCACGTCACTCACCCACTCAATAAAATCCGGGGGATCCCTATTGCATCTATGATCCAATAGACATGCCTCTATTGGGATTTTAAAGCCCTTAAGAACATAGTCTCAAATCTTTTTTCTAGTCTCACTATATGTTACTCCCTTTATTGCACTCTGTTTGAGGTCCAACCAAACTGGACCTTCTTACGATTCCTCCCACATGACATTCCATTTCCAGGGCTTTCCATTGGTTTTTCTCCATATATAAAAAGCAATCTCTTCTCATTTCTGCTTCATAGAATGCCTTACTTCCTTCAGAATGCAGCTTAAACCCCACATCGTTCTATGTGAATCTTTCCCCAACTGCTAGCACCCCCACTAAAACATTTTTATGGATTTATTCTATATGTACTTACATATGAACTTATCTCCCACAACAGAATGTAATCTCCTTTGAAGGGTAGGGATTTTTTCATTTTTATCCTTATATCCTCAGTGCCCAGCACAATGCTTGGTATGCAGTAGGTGCTTATTAGTTGACTGATTGGATTTAAAGACTCAGTCAGGGAAATACATAGACTAAGTGTTCGGGTCTAGGCTGAATGTGATTTCCACACTCTGTAATGGCGAGTCCATACCCGGAATATTTTGTCTAGTTTGTATCTTAATCCTATTTTAAGAGGACCGCTGACTAGAGGTAATCAAGATGAAACTGCTACCAACCTCATTCTGGAAACTTTTTAAATAATCCATTACATTTGGTATGCAATCTACCCAGTCCCTCTCGGGGTACTTGGAATAGCAATACCATAAAATCTTTGTTGCAGTAGTATAATGTTGCTTAAAAGCTGGTAGAGGAACAGAGATCCTGGTTATAAGAGTATTGTTATGGTACGGGCCGAAAAAATGGTTAAGACATTTTTGTCTGTTACTGTCTAAAACATGGTGGCAGTATTGCTGATAGGTTGGCAATACAGAAATATAAGAATATAATGATTGAACTGAAAAATAATTAATTCAGTAGTCATATATAGGCAAAGCCTTAAGATATCTTCTTTATATCCCTAACATACTTCCTATTATAAATATAAGGAAACCTACTTCCTTCTTGTGCCCAACACTGTGTACTGCTAGGCATATATATACATATATACATGCATACATACATACATACATACATACATATATACATACACACATATACATATACACACAACTGATAACCAAATGCCAAACACAGTACACAAGCCAGCCTAGCTGATACAACAAGCCACCTTGGGGGAAAAACAGGATACAACATGGGGCAGGCAGCTCAGGCATCTCTCATTGGACTTTGTTGTGGACTGCCCAGAACCCTGAACCCCAAATTCTTGGAAATGACAATGCTTCCAGCTCAGAGCCCTCAGACATCTTCCAGTGATGAACCGCCTTTGTAGATGTAGCCTGACAGCTGTTCCTGCAGATGCTACAGCCACATCTGTTGGAAACCCAGAAAGTTCTTGTCACCAAAGTCCTTGGCAATGTCAAATGATTAAACATTGGAAAGAGATAGAATTTTTTCAATGGAAATTGCATTAAAGAAGAGGCATTATCATCTGCTTTAGTTCTGCAACCTATAAGGACCATAGGAATTTCCATCTGACTTGAGGCTGAATTTTCAATATGTATTGTCCTCCCTATTGGAATGGGAGCTCCTTGAGAGTTGTTTTAATTTTTCTATTTCTTTCTCCAGTACTTAACACACAGTAAACACTTGGTAAATTGTTTAATCATTTATTCAATTTTAAATATGAAGAAAACTCTGACTCTTCATGTCCCTCAGTCTTACCAATTTTGTAATTGGCTTGAACCATTTATACTTTAGAAGCATGGGGAAATACCTATTATCCCGAAAAACTCTATCAACACCCTGGTATCAGTTTGCTTCAAAGAAGTAGTCCAACTCTCCTCTACTAGGGAGGTTTTAATTTCCCATGTAAAGGCATTTAGCTAGAAAAACATGATGGCAGAATCTCAGTAGAAGGGTAGGGCAATGAATCAATAAAATACATTTATATAGCTACCTAAGATGACAAAAGAGTTTCCTCATAGCACACCTATGAGATAAATAGTACAAGTATCATTAGCCTCAATTTTATGAATGGGGAAACATGAGAGGTGAGAAGATTTGCCCGTGGCACTCATAAGTGCCAGAGGTAGGAGGCCAACTTTATATTATGGCCAACTTTCAGAGAAAGAAAAAAAAAAAAGAAGTTTCCCTTCATTCTATACAAATGCAATTAGGGTCCAGACTCCATTCTTTCACTGCTATCTCTGTAGTTTTTCTGAATTCTATTTCATACCTAGAACAATCTTTTTACTCAGAAACCAAACTTACCACGTAATAATATCTTCTAAACTCTCAAAAACTCTTCTACAAAACATTTTTTTGACTCCCTCCATAGAAAACTTGGCTTTGGTGGGGAGCCACAACCTAGCCAAGAATGATTCAGCTGAGTGACTCTTATATGTTACTATACCTCACCAGGCAAATTGCCTATTCTTCTCTTTTGATATCAGAACCCTATTGTTATCTGATAGATCTCACTTAGGCATAAGTTCATTGGGTTAGGTGGGCCTTGAGCTCAAAGTTTCCTACCCCTATATCTAAGTTCTAAGCCTTAGAACAGTGGTTCTCAACCTTCCTAATGCCACGACCCTTTAATACTCGTATGTGGGCATATCTGCATGTGGACAGACCAGCCTGGAGATGGATAGAGGAGTAGTGTCTCGGTTCCAAAGACCATCGGAAATATGTGTTTTCCGATGGTCATAGGTGACCTCTGTGAAAGGGTCATTCAACCCCCAAAGGGGTCGCAACCCACAGGTTGAGAACTGCTGCCTTATAGCTTTATCTCATATGTCACACCTGAAATAATACCAACATTTCCCCCCACAAAAAAAAAAATTCAGGGACCAAAGTTACGATCTTTCCTGTCTCTGCCTCTCTCCTGACTATCTTTTTAATGTATTAGATACATAAAACAGCTATGTTTAACTAAAGCTAAATGTGTCACTGACCAAGTCTCATCTGGTTTCTTCCTCTACGTTTTTCTTTTCTCCCCACCAGCTCATAAGTGAGTTTTCTCAGGCCTGAACTGAGAATTGTACAGACCTTCTCTTCATTGCTGTCAGATGCCTTGGGTGATACAGAAAACCTCTGAGAGAATAGGAATCACAATTTAATGTTGAGCAGAAATGTGTAGTAAAATCTGCCTCCAAAAAGAATTGTTGCAAGTGGAGATTTCCATTACTTGACTATAAGTCCTAAACAATCTTATTTCCAGAGATATCCTTAAGTGTTTCATTGCCCTCTCCAGAGCAGTACAGGGCTACGGCATTCACTCACACAAATATTGGGGACCCAAGTATACCCCAGATGGCCCTGCACCTCCTTCCAGAGTGTTGACTGCCAAGTAGCATCCACAGTATCACATAAAAGGAAATATAAAGGAGACCTATATCACCTGTAAGCCACTATATCATTCCTTCCTCTTAACCTACTTGTTCATTCCCACATACCTCTACATACTACTTAGTAAATAGCTCCAAGGTTGGAGCTATTTTTGACATTTTTCACTAGCTCCTTTCTCTCCAGTTGACTCCCTTTAATATATGAACTACCTACAGGACCCTGGGGAAAGTACTGATATAATCAGTCTTCTGTATCATCCCGTTATTCCCCACTGCCTTAGCAAGGCAGAAATATCTCAACAAAAGCTACCAGCTTGTATTATTCCAAATCTTTCCTGAGCTTTCTTCTACCCCTGATCCCCATTTGGCAACACATCCACTAGAATACCAGGCTGAAAAACTTCTTTGTCCCTGCTTCACACAATCCCATGATGTGTCATAGTTCCTTGGGATTTCTTGGGTAAATATGACAACGTGAGAGGTCTCCAAGGGTGTACTTGATGTGACTTAGCCACAGAAATGCCATTTCCTTGGGGGAACTGCCACAAGAGAAGCCATTTAGAATCTTACATTTTCTCCAGCATCTAGCATGGTGTTCTCTGAACAGAGTAGTTACTCAGTAAATGTTGTTTGCATGAAGTAGTATCTTGTGGATAGAGCATTGGATTTAGAGTTAAGAAGTCCAAGCTTTGATACCTATTAGCTGTGTGTCTACGAGCAAATCACTCAATCTCTGAGCCTTGGTTTCCTTATCTACAAAACAGAGACAGTAACTATCTCTAATACATACCTCACATTTAGGAAGCTCAGTTAAGACCATGTGTGTAAAACACTATATCAACATCAGCTACTTTTTTTCCTACCATATTTGAAAGTCTCCAAGCAACTGATTCATTTCTTAGGTGAGATAAGATGCCTTTCATCAATGAAGTAAGTCAGCATAGATAAATCAATAATAATAAAAGGAACAATAGCTCCAATGATGAATGTTGCTTATTCTAAAGATAAATCAACCAATCAGTAGCAAAGGCAGGGTCAGGCATCCTAATTGTATATAGTAAAACAGTCAACCTGAATCTAGAATGACAACAATGTATTGTAACCATTTTCTTGCTGATAGGTCTAACTAAAGAGAAATGGTCGCAGAGAATCTATTATTGATTTCAATTCCCTACTTATTAAAAATTGGACTTTGGAAGACTGAAAGTCTATGACTATGTCTTCAGACTCTGAAAGAAACAAAACAAAGCAAAACATCTTTCATATTTGGTGGTTCAATATTATTCACATGTGAATTCAGAAATCTTCTATAGTAGAAGTGATTCGGTAATGGCAATTTAATGAGTTAGATACACAAGCTATTTCTGATACTCACTATGTGAGCTTAGCTAAGTCCTTTTAATTTTGTGATTCCTCAATTTCCCCCCTGCGACTCCCCCAAGAAGCTGAAACCTCTTTTACCCTCCATATTCATTTCCTTCTCCTCAGTATGGGTCATATAAGATCACACACTTAGGGAAGGAAGAGATTTTTATAAGTTGACCAATCAAACCACACAATTTACAGATTAGGAAAGCCCATGGTCACATATTTAGTAAAAAGCAAACTGAGATTTGAAGCTAACCCCAAGTCTTGTGCATTCTGGTGTCTCACTGGAGAGGAATTACTTCATGCAAAGATTTAGCCCCACATCTATAAGAACTGTTTTCTCAGGCCCCAGTTAAAACAAGACCAAGGGAAGGAAAAGCTGTAAATGGACCTGGGAAACAGTATCAGAATGACACCAGGAAAAAAAGTCCTTTGATCTAATAGTTTGAGAGTCTGAATTATGGCCAGCAGTGATCATTTTTGCAACTTTTAAAATTAAAAAAAAGTTAGGCTGAAAGGCCTTTTGACAGCAGTAGAGAGAGAGATGGAGAAAGAAGAGGAATGGTAAGGGGGGGAGGAATGAAAACTGAGGGCAAAAAGGTCAAGATGGAAAACTGCAGCTCCATGACAAATATATTTTAATGAGTTCAGCTGTGCTGTATTATGCCAAAGATCAATAGGCAGCAGTTTGAGTAGCCATTGATGGGTAAAGGTAACAGCTGTTGAATGCAGTGGCCTGAGTGAGCCTGTCAGTCTGTGGGTAAGACTTTGCTGTTGCTGCAGAGATTTGTCACACATGACAAAGTGACATCACAATGCCCAATCCCACACGTCAGAAAAAGGTAGCCTCAAAGCTGCAATATGACAGGGGGAGCTCAGCAGGAGGTCGCCATGGTCTCCTGTCCTTGAAACCAACTAAGCCTTAAAGACCTGAGACCCTTTCACAGTGAGCCTGAGACTCCCCTCGAGACAAGGGATGGGAGGAGAAAGCCTAACACAGAAAGCAACTGCAGGGAAATAGTCAGAGTGGCCACTGGACAAAAAAAGTGAATTAATGGGAGTTCAACCTTATTTCAGGATGAAGAAATTCCGGATGAAAGAAGGAAGGAGAGAGGGCTTAAATCCATCCACAATAGTTAGTTACCACTAAATAACAAAAAAACCATGCCCTTCATAGCAAGCCCATGGGGTAAGTTAGTGTAAGTGTTAATAACATCATCCCCATTCTACAGATGAGGAAATAGAGGCTCACAGAAATCAAGAGATTTGCCCCAAAATCATAAGTGTCAGGGCTGACATTTGAACCCCAGGTCTTCTGACTCAAACCTTGGGCTTGCATCTACTTTCGACACAGTGTCTGGCCAGGCTCCCAAATGAAGCAGTGATATTTCAAGCATAGGACGGAGTGATGGCTCCCCAGCAACACAATACAGGATATGTCCCACAACAGTGTCCTGAAGAAATCCAGATCAACCAGATCCATGTAGGAAATAGACTTGAGTGTTAAGTTGAAAGGAAAAGGTTGACATTGCTTCCCCTGGGAAGTGTATCAGGCTCTTGCTGAAATTATAAGTGAAAAGGAAAATGTAAAAACAAAATTATTTCTCCCATTGGGACTTTTTATTTCTATTGGTTGACAGAGGTGGTTATGCATTTTAGGCTTTGGGGTTTGTCCTAACTCAGCGGATAAGAGAACCTGAAAGCTGGGAGTCTCTGCAATATATCAGTTGAACTCTGTCATCACAGGGAAATGTCTGTTGGTCTTTCCCAACAGCTGTCTGTAACTAGGCCTTGTCTTCCAGCTGTTTTTCTAAGCCACAGAACACTTGATTGGCAAATAAGCCTTCGAATTATAGAATGAGAGCTGGACCATTGAAACCAAGATCCTTGTTGGATAAAAGGTTGAGTAATTTGACTGAGTTTTTAGTTAGAGTAAGAACTGGAATTAGAACCTTGGTCTCTTTAATATTGCACTCACTCATTCACTCATTAAATACCATTTATTAAGCACCTACTGTGTTCTGGATGCTGTGTTAGGTGCTAGGAATACAAAGACAAAAAATGAAATTGTCCCTGTCCACAGGAAACTTACTTTCTATTGTAACTTCTATTATTCCAGCAAGTCATATAGGCAAAGACTCAATTATGGTTGCTGCAGATAAAAAAAAAATCACAGAGCTGGAAGCAGGGGTGTGCTGTACCTAGTTTATGGTTTCTAAGAGCTGATTGTCAAATTTTCAGCGTGAGCATTTATACCCTCCAAAATCAGCCAAGACAATAAATTAGAACCGGATTTATTATTCTATTGATTGTCTAAGAAAGTGATGGAGGAAATGTCAGATTAAACTTATAAATTTGCACTAGAGTAGAAATGGAATAATATACAATATTAAGATATTTCATTAGGGATGGAAGGGATTCTTATAAGTTGACCAATCAAACCCATACAACTTACAGATCAGGAAAGCCCATGGCCACACATTTAGTAAAGAGCAAACTAAGATTTGAACCTAACCCCAAATCTAGTGTATTCTGGTGTCTCACTGGAGAGGAATTATTTCATGTAAAGATTTAGCCCCATATTTATAAAGAACTGTTTTAGGAGACCTGGTTGTTAAACATTTGCCAACACACCCCTGCCTGGAAGTGCCCTTAAGAGGTTATTTCATCATGCTCCAAATTCTTTCCAACTGACAAAACTGGTTTCATTTTAAATAGTTTGAAGAGAACAACACTTCATGCTTTGAAAACCAGACCCTTGAAATGATTGCCATAGAATATATAGGGTGCTGTCCAACTCCTTCAATAAAAACAGAAGAATGATAGCAGGGTCTGACAGCCCCTCCATCTGCTTTCAAAAGCTGTCTATAAGGATGTTTTTACCTAATCAATCAATAAGCAATTATTAAGTGCCTACTTTATGCTAGGTGTTATGCTGGGTGCTGGTGATACAGACAGGGAAAAAAAGGTCTCTATTCTCAAGAAACTTAGATTCTACCAGATTAAATAAAGTTATAAAATCATGATCTTGACAATGTATGCATTTATCATATCTTTAATTGTTAGCTAGGCATCTAGGTGATGCAGCCTTTAGAGTGCAGGGTCTGAAATCAGGAAGACCTGAGTTCAAATCCAGACTCGGTACGAGCTTAAGAAATGCTTACTGATTGACTGATGTAATCATAAAGTGAGTGAGCCAACTGACCTGAAGGCCTTGAGATGCTTGCTAATTAGTGTCCTTAAAAAATAAGAGTAATAATAATTCATATTAGTGCTTTGTCAGTTCAGACACTGTCATCTCATTTGATCCTCACAATCATCCAGTGAGGTGAATACAATAGGTATAATTATTCCCATTTTACTGATTAGGAAACAAAGACACTTTTAGAGGTTACATGACTTGTTCATAGTCACATAGCTGGCAAGTAGAAGATCTATGATTTGATGTCCAGCCTTATACTTCCCTAATCGACAAGCATTTTCAACTAGACTTGGAACAAGACTTATACAAAGAAGTAAAGAATATGATGATGATGATGGTGGTATATGGCAGGCCAAGTTAGGGGAACTCTGCCTTCTGTGGTAGAGCTGAGAAAATGTGGGGGCTGAGAGAGAATTGGGAGCCCTGCTATTCCACAGCAGGCCTGAGAGAGTTGTCTACCCAGAGACTACAAGAGGATGAGTTAAAAGAGAGACAGGAACTCAAAGAGTGGTGAAAAATAGTCTCATTTATTGTCTTTAAGTGCAAGCCTTTTATAGAACGCTTCCTAATGGCTTTTCCCCATGGACATTGTACACTTCAGTGTTCCCAGGCAGGGGGCGTAAACAGTGCACTTTATCTTGAGGATCCAATCCTCACACCTGTGTGCTTGAGTTCTTTTTCTGGGGAATGGGGAACCGATCCAGGCCTGGCAGCAAGCCCTTCACCTGAGGGGGCTTATTCAGTCATCAGGGTTAGAATCCCACTACCCTGTGGTCCTCAACAGTGGTGGTGGTGGTGATATACTAACACTAGCTAACATTCATGTAGTACTTTAAAGGTTTGTAAAACATCTCATACGATGTTCAAATAGCTAAGATTATTAAAACACTTGGAAGATATGATCAAAATTTTAAATCACCTTGTGAAGTTGGAAAAATCAGTCTTATGAAGCAGGATGAGGTTAATTTGGAACAATGCACAGCAGTACGCTAAAGACAAAGCAGCTGGAGAAAGACCAGTTAAGAACAAGCATAACAGGAAAAAGCAAAAGATACTTAAGGATCGTGCCTGACTTAAAGCTTTGAAAATGAAGCATGCTTGGAAGAACAAAAGGTCAGGAATTTCAAAGAAACTAACAGGGGAAAAAATGTAATGGAAGGAGGTTTAACAGTACCAGATCTTAAACTATAAGGCAGTAATCATCAAAACAATTTGGTACTGACAAAGAAATAGAAAGGTAGATCAGTGAAACAAAGTAGACAAACAATACACAGTAGTAAATGATTATAATAACTTTGTGTTTGACAAATATAAAGATTTAAGTTTTGGGGATAAAAATTCATTATTTGGCAAAAAAAAAAGTCAGAAAAACTGGGAATCAGGCTGGTAGAAATTGAGTATAAACCAATATCTTAAACCATTTCCCAAGACAAGGTCAAAATGACATATGACCTAGATATAAAAGGAGATATCACAAGAAAATTAGAAGAATATGGAACAGATTACCTATCAGATTTATGGGTAGGATGATAATTTATGAACAAAAGATAGAGAGCATTGTGGGATGTAAAATGTATTACCTTAAATTCAAAAGGTTTTGTACAAATAAAATCAATGTAAACCAAGATTAGAAGGAAAGTAGAAAAATGGGGAAAATGTTTAGACAGTCTCTCAGATAAAGGTCTCATTTCTCAAATACATAAAGAACTTTGTTAAATTTGTAAGAACTTGAGTCATTCCCCAACTGATAAATGGTCAAAGGACATGAAGAGACAATTTTTGGTAAAGAAATTGAAACTATAATCATTACCGATTAGAGAAGCTATGATTTAGAGCATTTTTTCATATGATTATATATATAGTTTTCACTTCTTCATCAAAAAAGTTGAATATAAAAGGACCAAGAAGTAATCCACTCCTACTCTGTATCTTTCAGAACCCAATTATTCAGTTTTATTTTTTTTAATTTTTTAAAATTTTTTACTTTTGGAGGGCAATTGGGGTTAAGTGACTTGGCCAAAGTCACACCACTAGTTTTTTGTGTGTGTGTGTCAAGTGTCTGAGGACAGATTTGAACTCAGGTCCTCCTAACTCCAGGGCCAGTGCTCTATTCACTATGCCACCTAGCCGTTATATTTTATAATGCTGTTATGTTTTAAAATATATGCAGTTATATTTTAAAATTCCTTACTGGACTTTTTAACTCAGTATCAGGTGGTGCAGTAGACAGAATGCCAGACTTGGAGTAAGGAAGACCTGAGTTCAAATCTGGCCTCAGAAACTTACTAGTTGTGTGATCCTGGGCAAGTCACTTAACTTCTGTCTGTCTCAGTTTCCTCATCTGTAAAATGAACTGAAGAGGGAAATGGCAGTGTCTTTGCCAAGAAAACCCCAAATGGGGTCACAAAGAGTTGAACACAATTGAACAACAAAAAGACTTAAAAAACAAACAAACATAAAGAGGTTTACTTTTCATATGTTTTGCATTTAGCTATTTGTGCACTCTCCTAGATAACATGGAATATTTCCTATTTAAGAGGAACCAGGAAAGCCTGGCATCAAGGCCTGCCTCTTCTAGATACTGACTGTTCGATGCTGGACAAGTTATCTAATCTTCCAGGGCCTGAGGCAACTCTCTAAGGCTAAGATCACAGACCTCCAGCTAGAAGGAGCCTTAGAGGTCATCTAACCTGATCCCTACATTTTTCAGATAAAGATATGGCGGCATGGAGGTTAAATGACTTGCTCATGGTCACACAACTAAGTAGAAGAACCCTGCCCTCTGATTCTAAGTTCATCACATTTTCTACCATACCAGGAAACCAGTAAAGCACCGGAATTGTCCAGTGATTGCGTCTTGCTCATTCTACAGCCCGATTTCTTATCTCCTACATGCACAACATTCTATATTTTTCCTTATCACTAAAGGATTAGGCAATGCTGACAAAGAGAATTAAGTTCTTTAGTTATAAGATGTTGAAATAGGCAGATGGAAAATGAAAAACTTAGTCAATCAACCAACCAGCAACCAGAAAACATGTCAAATCTGGGCCATTGAAAACATAGATGCTTGATTGAATTTTTTTTTTTCATTTGGGGCATGTGTTATCAGTTAACAGAGTGGTAAAACGTAAACTTCATAAGGACACTGCTACTCTTTTGTCATTCACTGGTAAAAAGATGACTGAATTATCATCCATATCCCATCCCCTCCTTCTTCTATGGGTACAATCCAGGACTTGTTTCTCATTCTATTCCATTCTAGTCTAGTCTACTCTATTCATTCTATCTCTCTTCCCTTTTATCTCTTTTTCTCTCTTCCTTCTCTTTTCTCTTCTCTCTCTTCTCTCTTTCTCTGTCTTTCTTCTCTTTTCTCCCTTTCTCTCTCCTCTCCTCTTTTTTATCTTTCTCTTTTCTCCTCTTCTCTCTCCTTTTCTTCCTTTCTCTCTCCTCTCCTCTGTCTCTTCTCTCCTCCTCTTCTCTTCTCTTCTCTTCTCTTCTCTTCTCTCATCAGCTTCCAGGAGTTCAACCATCATCTCTATTTAGAAATAGCACCCCCTCTGGGAGGTATTCATTCAAATTCATAGTTCAAGTCCCCAGGGAGGTAACCTATCTCCAAGACATAGATTTCACATTCTTATAAATATGACTTGTGATCTTCCTCCAGTGAGGTTACCTTTAATAACTGGCCTGTAGACATGAGGAGTTCAAAGCAATAGTACTAAGGTGGCATGTTAAACATAAACCATTAAAAATTTCCTCCATAAATCTGGGGCACGTACTCTCAAAGATACACATAGTTCCTATGGGAAGAGAGGACTCTAAATTGGAATGCAAAGGTACCAAGACACACAGAGGGGACACATGTGGCCAAGGCCTCTGGGTCCTTCAGGGCCCTGATGTTCTTTCTTGTGGTATGCTCACATTGCTCCCCCCACTGAGCAGGTCATTCAGCTGGGTTCCCTGGAGCTTCTCCTCTCCTCAGTTCAGCTCTCTCTTTAATCCATATTTAGCCTCTTTCTCTAGAGCCAGAGTTCTCATTCCTTGAAGCTCCGTTCTTTTCTATGTCTGCGACTGTCTGGCAAGCATGTGTTTCTCTTCCCTGACTTGAATTACTTGATTCTCTGAATTTCTCCCTTTCAGATGTGGGATCTTCTACCAGGATAGTAGCTCCTGTGGCCTTGGGGTAGGGGGGAAGGAAATAAAAGTATACATCCTTTGCCTTCTGGTAGAGGTAAAGGGGCAAGGGGCACACCCCACAATGCTATTCCCTGCCTTGAACACCTCAGATTCTAAAACTGATCAAACTACTGCTTGGAGTTGATAGATTTGTCTTTTAAGGACCACCCAGGATGTGGCCAATCTATGTACAGTTGCTTCAAGGCAGGCATTATTTTGTTTCTATCTCTGTTTTCTTAGTAGTGTGTTATTACTTTATTACTTCTATAATCTGTCTCTTGCCTTACACCACTGGTTCTCAACCTGGGGGTCAAACGACCCTTTCACAGGGGGTTGTCTAAGACCATCAGAAAACACACATTTCCAATGGTCTTAGGAACCGAGACACCGCTCCTCTATCCGTCTCCAGGTGGGTCCACCCACATGCAGATACACCTACATACAGGTATTAAAGGGTCACAGCATTAGGAAGGTTGAGAACCACTACCTTATACTTTTATATCACTTCATGAGCAGGGGAAGGTGAGGAAGAGCAAATAAAACCCTTCTGCTACATAGATGGCTCCCAAATCTACATATCCAGCTCTTTCTCTTGAGTGCTAGTCACTAGGGCGATAGGTGGTACAGTGAGTAGAGCATTGACTCTGGAGTCAGAAAGATCCAAGTTCAAATCTAGCCCTAAACACTAGCTATGTGGCCATAGATAAGTAGACCAGTTGAGCTAGAATATAGAGTATATGAGAGAGTAATGCAAAATAAATCTGGAAAGATAGATTAGAGCCAGAGTGTGCAAGGCTTTAAAGGTTAAGTGTAGGATTTTTAAAAACTTTATCCTGGAGGATATTGGGAGCCACAGAAACTTGAGTGGAGGGATGACACAGTCATACCTGTGCTTTAGGAATATGAATTTCAACAAGATTTGGCAACTCATCATATGTAATGGATGAAGGAGAGCAAATAGTCAAGAATGACTTGGGTTGTAAATCTGGGTGCCTGGAAGGATGGTGATGTCCTCATAACACAGGAAATAGGAAATCCAGGAAGAGGGCTGTTGTTTTGTTTTGCTTTTTTGGGGGAGGGAGGGCAAAAATGAATTTCATTTGAATCATGTTGAGTTGTTTATTTGATGTCCAGGTGGAAATTCCAATGGTCAGCTAGAGACGGAGTACTAGAGTCCAAGAGGAAAATCACACTGGAGATCTGTAAATCTAGCTAACTAGCTCAATGTACATATGTGTGTGTGCGTATATATGTTATATGCATACAAGCATATGTATTCACACACATATATACTCTATATACATATATATTTATATATTATTATATTCTGTGTGTGTATGTTTGTAGATTTGGAGATTATCAGCGCAAAAGTGAACATTGAACCCAAGGAAGGTAATGAGATTACAGAATGAAAGTATAGAAAAAGGACAGAGGGCACTGGACAGAGTCTATCTATAAATAAGGTGTGGGGCATGAATAATGATGCTACAAAGGGAGACCGAGAAAGAGCAGTCAAAAAGATAGGAAGAGAACCAGGAGAGAGCAGTATCACAAAAACCCATAGAGGAGAAGGTACCTAGGAGGAAGGTGGTGTCAATAACGACTAACGAAAATAGGTGTTTTTCTTTACTCTCAATTAAATCTTAATGTAGTGTCCAAGCGTTTTGCAACAACACATAATATTGAGTACAATTTAACCAGCAAACATATTCATGGAGTTATGAATAGATAAGTTTAGCTAAACTATAGGAAATATACATGGTAGATTGATTCTGAAGGGTTTTCAGTTAAGTATGAATTGAAAAGGGCTCAGTATTGCCCATAGTTGTTAAGTCCACTTTATCACCACCTCATGCTACAAAAGAAAGGTAATTATTTCCTCCTAATACTGGAAACTGGTGAAGTAGTCATGGTTAGGAAGTTGACTGTGGATGTTCAGAATGAATGTGTTAGGAGTAGAGGTAGCATATGTATAGAACTGCGTACAATACTGTGGTTTGAGTGACTGTGTAGAGTCTAAGTGAGAAGGAATCACTGAATATGTAGGTCCTTGGAAGTATGGTGTTTTGAATGGGTATGTATGGTGTTTTTGGGTATGCATGTATATGTGTGGGTATGTGTGTGTGTGTATGTGTGTGTGTGTGTGTTTACACACACACATATATCCTGGTATTTTGTGGGTGATTTGTCTGAGGTTGTATATGACATAATGAGATTTGTGCCTTAGGAAGATTGATTTAAAATCTCAGAGTAGGATGGACTGGAGTAAGATGTGACTTGAGGCAGGGAGACCAATAAGCAGGCTACTGGAATAGTTCAGGTAGGGTCTGCACCAGGGTGGTAGCAGTATTAAGGGAGAAAAGGGAAAATATACAAGAGATGTTACATAGAAATGCCAAGATCCAGCAACTGATTAGATTGTGGAGGGGCAGCTAAGAAAGAGGAGTCAAAAATGACATTAAGGTTTAAAACCTAGCACAATAGTACTGCCCTCCACAGTAATGGGATGTTTCATAGAGGGGAAGGTTTGGGGAGAAATAAAGTAAATTCAGTTTTGGATATTTTGAGTTTAAGATGTCTAGGGAACATACAATTGGAGTTGTCCAATGGGCCGTTGAAGATGTGAGACTGGTGGTCTCCCTATCACTTTGAGTATCAAATAGAATTCCTCTCTTTGAAAGCTCTTCACAAGTGAACAGAACCAGAGAACACAGTATACCAAAATAGCAATGTTATGAGGATGATCATCTGTGAAAGACTTAACTACCCTATTCAAGACAATGATCTAAGACAGTTCCAAAGGACCCATGATGAAAACCACAATTCACTTCCAGAAAAAGAACTGATAAACTCTGAGTGTAGATTGAAGCGTCTTTTTTACTTATTTTTCTTGTTTTGTGTGTCTGCCTATTTCACTTTGCAACATGGCTAATATGGAAATATGTTTTGCATGACTTCACATGTATAATTGACATCATAATTCTTTCCTTCTCAAGGGCTATGGGAAGGACAGAAAAGGGAAGGAGAGAATTTGGAACTCAAAATTTTTTTTTAAAAATGAGTGTTAAATTATTTTTACATGTAATTGGGAAATATTTAATAAAATAAAAATATTTTTTAAAAAAAAGAAAACTCTTCACAACCTGATCCCTTCCTGTCTTTACAGTCTTTTTGCATATTCTTCTCTTCCACATTCTCCACAATCCAAATTGATTTTAGTCTCCATGACTCAATATTCTAATGTGGCTGATAAAGAGGTGGTGTCCTCTTAGATTGACATAATATGATTGTTATACCAGAATAAAGGCACATTTCCTACTGTCTTCTGCACTGATCAGCCTACACATAGATTATTACACTCTATTTTGGCACTGTATTCCAAAAGGGATATTTATAAGTTTTAGTGCATTGAGATGAATGCCTTTCTATTTCCCAGCTCCTCATCAGCTCCTACTCATCAAATGTCACCTCCTCCAGGAAGTTCTCCTAAATACCCCAAACCAGAAGTTCTCTCTCCTGACTGAATTGAAATATTTGTATTGTATTCTTTCATTAACACTTTATTATCAAACTTCATATTATACTTATCTTAACGTAGCTAGGTAGCACAATGAATAGAGCACTGGGCTTGGAGTCAGGAAGACCTGAGTTCAAATTAGGCCTCAAATACTAACTGTATGACCCTGGTCAAGTCATTTAACTTCAGTTTGCCTTAGTTTCCTCAACTATAAAATGGGAATGATAATAGCATCTACCTCAAAGTGTTACATTATTAGGATCAAAAGAAACAATATTTGTAAAGCACTTAGCACAGTGCCTGGCATGGAGTAGGTGTCATATAAGTGATTATTCCCTTGCCTTTCACCCTCTCACCTTCCTCTATCTTTATATGTGTTATATCACCTTAGTAGGCTATAATCTCCATCACGGAAGAGACCGTGTCTTTTCAAAACTTAATATCTTCTTTCTTTCTGGTAGCATCCAGAGAGTGAAGGTCTCATTCACACATAGCATGGACGTCATGAACCAAACTCATTTTGGAGGAGGGATGCCGTCCCCTTCCACTTAGGCTCTGAAACACTGAGACTTAGGCTTTGGATTTTGGTCTGTTACGGTTGTCTTTTTCAGTTCCAGATGCAGATGTTAGAATTCCTAGACCCAAGAGTTCAAGCCATCATGACCTAGAATCCAGGATTCCAAGCTGGACATTGCTGCCAACCAATGGTGTGCTGGTAAACATTTAGCAACCAGCTCAGCAGAAAAAAAAAGCACAGATAGCACACTTAAATTCAATCTGCATTAATAGCATTTCTCCATCACATTTTTAAGTTTAGATAATCAATGAAACAATAAATCAAACCCTAATTTGTTGCATTTGTCAATTTCCAAGGTATTATTCCTCACACTGAAAATTTGACAATTGGCTCTCCCAAGCCAGTTAGCATGTCCCTGCTGCCAGTCCACTGGGGCAGCCCTGAGAAGCCAGAATGCCAGCGTATACACCCAGTCTTTGGACTTGGACCATGGTGGGACTGTGCTATATAGAAATTAAGTTAACATGTAAACCTAATACCTCTCCCATCCCCAGAGACTGAGAATAGGAAAGAATTATGCCTCCTGCAAGTTGGGTGAGAATGTTTATTTATTTTCCCCATACCTTTGAAGTAAATATTCCTTTGTAAAAACTGAATAATAACAATAGTTATTACAATTACATAAAATAAATAAACTTTCAATCTCCTCCAGTGGCTGACATATTACTCTCAACATAGCAGGTACCTACTAAGTTTTTATTTAATTGAATTGACTTACACATAGGAATGAACAAATGAACGAATGAATGAGCCAGTGATCTTCTATTAACCTACATGTTGTGCTTTGAAAGGATGATTCAATAAAGATTTCTTGAAGGAAATCAGGGAAACTATTATAATCATGAGGCTTGACCAGAACAGAGGAGGATGCTTGAAACAAGAGGACTGGGAAGTTGACCTGTTTGTTTCCGTTTTTTATTTTTTTTCCAAGAGACAAACATGTGAACATCACCACACTGAGTTCAATAATTATTCCCTTTGTTCAAGGAGCTTGGAGATAACTGGTTGCTTACTTATTTCCAGCTGCAGGTAGTTAGGTGATGCAATGGATAGAGCACTGGGCCTGGAGTCAGGAAAACCTGAGTTCAAAACCAGCCTCAGGTACTTACTAGCTGTGTGACCTTAGGTAAGTCACTTAAAAAAAAAAAGACCTGTGTTTGCCTTGGTTTCCTCATCCGTAAAATGGGGATAATAATAACAATTACCTCCCAGGGTTTTTGTCAGAATCAAATGAGATATTATTTGTAAAGTGCTTAACATAGTGCCTGGAAAATAATAGATGCTAAATAAATGCTAATTATCGTTATTATTAATTCTTTCTTCCTTCTCAGTGAATAAAAAAAATAAATAAAAGAGCATGATGTGTTCAGTTTGGGGCAACTTCTTAGAGAAAGAGGAATTTCAGTTATGTTGTTTCACTTTACTGTAGACTTGGCTTCAGAGGCCCGGAGTGTGAGTCTGTTTGTTTTTTTAATCCTTCAAATTGACCACTTGTTTGCAAGCCAAAGATTTCCATCCATATGCCTGTTGGGTGAGGACTCCAATGAAGTTCTACTAATATTTCTCTTCACGCTACTTGTTAATACTTGTTCCTATAGGAAACAATGGGTATGGTGAGGTCTCCTATGTGGGTGGGGCTATTTGTGTGGTCAGGACCATGGAATTAGGGACAAAGCAGGTAAAAAGAGCTTGACATGACAATAAAGGCCCTCCGTGGATAAGCCAAGGTGTTTTCCATCCTTTTTTTATGATAGACATGAAAGACACCTGGAAATACTTCATCTTTACAAATTACTTCAGGATGCTGTTTTCCTTTCTCTAAAAACAAACACCAGATGTTGAAATAGAAAAGTGTTTACTGAGGTCTAAGGGACAAAGTAGGAAACATCCTCACCCATCATAAAGGTAGGCCTTGTGGCAACCGCAGAGAATGGCAGTCAGTACAGATCAATAAAGAATAGCTACCAGCTGTGGTAATATGCCTTCCTATGAACTGCAGCCCTGGCCTCACGTATTGCTGCTCATTCTCCGCTGGCAATGAGAAGCAAATTCATAGGAGAATATATTTTGAGGAGGAAAGATATGTTGTGTAATTGAAACAACTCAACTCTGGCCTAGTCAAGAGAGAGAGGAGAGAAGAGGGAGGAGAGAGGGGGAGAGGAGAGAGAGCAGAGAGAGAGAGAGAGGAGAAGAGGAGAAAGGAAGAAAGGGGAGAAGGAAAGAGAGGAAGACGGGAAGAGGGGGAAAGGGGAAGAGAAGAGGAGAAAAGAGGAGAGAGGGGGAAAGAGGGGAAGAGGGGGGAGAGAGAGGGAGAGAAGGGGGGAAGAGGGGGGAAGAGAGGGGAAGATGGGGGGAAAGGGGGAAAGGGGGGGGAGAGGGGGGAAGAGGGAGAGAAGGAGCATAGAAAGTCATAGAACCATTCCTGACTCTAAGCCTGACCCCTTCTCCATAGTATTTCTCATTGGAACATACATTTAGGACTGGAAGAGGCTTTACAGATCACATAATCCCTCTTTTTTATAGGTTGAGGAAACTGAGACCCAAAGAAGTCATGACTTGACCAATACCACAGAATCATAAGATCATAGATTGAAAGCTGAAAGGGATTGTAAAGACCATCTAGTTCAATCTCCTCATTATACTTCAGCTGTTTCACTCATGTCTGACTCTTCATGACCCCATTTGGGGTTTTAATGGCAGAGATACCAGAGTGGTTTGCCGTTCCTTCTCCAGGTCATTTTACAGATGAGGAAACTAAAGCAAACAGGGTTAAGTGACTTGCCCAGGGTCACGCAGCTAGCAATGTCTGAGGCCAGATTTGAACTCAGGAAGATGAGTCTTCCTGGCTTCAGGCCTAGCACTCTCTCTACTACAACATCTAATGGCCCTCCCCACTACAACATCTAATGGCCCTCCCCATTGTACACTGAGAAGTTATGTCTTACCTGAAGTCATACAAGTACTAAGTAGCAAGGGTAGGATTTGAACCCACACCCTCTGACCTCAGACCTAGCCCTTTTCCCATTCTACTACTTATCCATCATTGAGTGAATTAGATCAGAACTGGGAAGAGAAGCCAGCAGTTGTTCTACGGTGCATATTACTCCATTTTTCAAATGGAGCTTTTGTGTATTGGGTTTTCACTCATAAAAGACAAGACGTACTATTCAGAATAAAACAAGAGCATTCTCACAAGCCTCAAGAGAGCTATTTCCATGTAATTGAAAAAAATAAAATACTATTTTAAAAAAAAGAAGCATTCCTAATGCTAATCACCTCTTGCTTCTCAAGTCTGGTCTCATTTCCCTGTATGCCCTCTGATGTACATGCACAGCCAGCAGACAAGCCCCATTTACAGAAAAAGATAATGGCAAGATAGTGGTCCCAGTGGCTCCCCTGTGTGCTGAAAGGCAGCCAGAATTCACTCAGCCCCAGGCCCTGGTCCCTTACTATAATAAAACACCCAGGCTAGAGATTGTAGCCATAGAAATCCCTACCATAATTACAGAAATGTCATGGGCGGGAACAGGAATAGCAAGTAAACCACATTTCTCATAGCCTTTAGCATGAGAGGCTAATCTCCTCCTTTTTGGCAACTAGGATATTTACTACAAAACCACTGGCGGTTGTGGTTGACTCCGTTTCCACAAGATGAAAACCAATGCGCTACAATCATCTTATTCCCTCCCTGCACCCCCATTTGTGGTGGGCCACAAAAGGGCCCAGGCCTACTAGGACACATGATCTCTTCCATGCTACCAGCATGGGAAGATTGGAAAGGCTTCCCCCTGGGGCTGGAAAGCATATGTTGGAGACTCAATAACCAAGAGGTTAAAGCTATACCGAGCAATACCAAGGAGCCATAGGTCTGAGACAGAAAAGGATTTCTTTGGGGTTTTATCTTCCACATATCCCCAGCTTGCTTGGTGATTTCTAGAAATTTGCCTACTGTCTCTTTTCTTTTAATAAAATATTACTGAGTGGCTAGGTGGCACCGTGAATAGAGCATTGGCCCTGGAGTCATGAGGACCTGAGTTCAAATCTGACTTCAGACACTTGACACTTACTAGCCGTGTGACCTTGGTCAAGTCACTTAACCCCAATTGCCCTGCCTTCCCCCTGTAATATATATATGATATATATTTATCATATATAACATATTGAATATAATATATTATATAATATATATAATAAATATATTATATATTTATATAATATTCCTTAACCCAAAATGATAGATGCATCATTTCCCATGAGACAACACAGCATAATAAAAAGGGCTACAGGGTTTAAAATCAGAAAACTTGGGTTTAATTTTAGACTTTGCTATTTATTGGTTGTCAGTCAGTTTTTCTAGGCCTCAATATCTTCATCTGTAAAATGAGAAGAATTGAACTAGATAGTTTTGAGGTCCCTTCTAGCTCTAAATCATATGATACTAAGCTTCTTTTGTTTATCTCCTCTTGAAAATTGGGATAATGATGCTATTTGCCTCAGCTACCTACCTATCTTTCAGGGTTATTGCAAGGAAAAGTGCTTTATAATCATAAGTCACCATATAAATTGAGTCTCTACTACTACCATTGATATTTGGAATTATGGTAATGAAGGGAAAAAATTAGTGCTATGTTGTGGGGGAGAAAAAAATTGAAATCATTTCACTTTCTTTGGGTAATAGACCCCTTTTTGACAGCCTGTCAAAGAGTATAAAATAATGTTTTTTAATGAAATACATAAAAATTTTAGGATTGCAAAGGAAACCAAAGTTAGCAAAATTAAAGATCTCTTTTTTCCCCATACAAGTTCACAGACCCCCCCCAAAACCCTTTGAGAAACCATGGACTCTGGTTTAAGGACCCCTATACTAAATAATGAGTGGCACCCCAGTGAGGTAGTCTTCTCTGTAGAGCCCCAGAGAAAGAAAAAAATCAGCCAAAGTCATATCCAGTGTCTCCTCACTAGCATCTGAAAAACTCTTGGGTGTGTGCTGGCCCATAATGAAACAGTGTGAGAGGCTGTCCCTAGGGGAAATTGCTATAAATGAGGAAGCTTAAGGTTCTGCTTTAACAGGATGACCTTTCTGTCTATCTCCCCACCCTCTTCATGTTGACAAGAATGACAACCCAAGAGGAAATTGGGTAATATTGGCTCTGAAACAGGTTAAAATCTGGCACATCTCATGCTTTTAAGTACCTAATGTGGCTTCTTATCTTTCATTCTTATTATAATACATTCCATAACTGGTGCCAGGATTTGGGCCCTGACCTCAGGTTCCCACAGCTGCTTCATCCTAAGAAAATATTTCTTAGAGAATTGGAATGGCCTCAAGGGGAGATTTTTCACTCTGTCCCTAGTCTCCATTTAAATTGTCTCCTATGTATTGTGAGGCAAAATTATTCTGGATTTATTACTGACCCTGGAACCAAATAACCAGAGTGTTGTTTTTTTACAAGTTGGCTTAATTTTCCCATTGACTCTCAAATACTCCTGAGAACTAGCCAAAATGAAGAACCCCTTACCCCTCCACACACACAAAAAAATTATCATGCACATAAATAGTAAATGGCAAATATATGATATATTTCCACTGGGTGAATAGCATATGGGTAAATATCCAAGAAACTCTGAAACATTGAGATAATATAAACATATTAATCAATCAACCAGTATTTATTAAGCACCTATTTATGCCAAGCACTAGCGACACAAAGACCAAAATGAAATAGTCTATGCCCCGGAGAAGCTTACATTCTAGTGGGGAAGATAGCATATAGCATATAAGGGAAAAGGATAAGGATTGGGTTTGTGGATAAGGATTGGTCAAGGTATACTTCAATTAAGGAAACTCCCTTTAACAATGCAGGTTATTGCATCTATTCTAAAAGAATCTTAGAGAATGCTAAGAGCATTAAAAGTTTAAGTGACTTGCCCAGGTACTTCACCCAAGCCTTCTTTTGAGATGACCTCTCCTATAAGAGTACTTATATAGTTATATAAGTATATACAAAATAAGTATATCCGTATGTGTACAAAATAAATTAATAATTTAAGAGGAAATAATTAACAACTTGATAGGTTAAGAAAAGGTATTATGTATAGGGAGGCATTTGAATTGAGTTTTGAAGGAAACTAGGAATTGTAAAAGGCAGAGGTGAAGAGGTGTGTCTATTCAAATCACAGAGACAGAAAATGGAGTGACACATGAGAGAAACAACAGGAAAGCCAGTTTGGTTATACCAAGCAGTGGCCATCTTGAACATCCATAAAGAGCCCTGCTCTTTAGGCACAACTAGGTCCTTCACTGCCTTAAATATTGGTGTTCCATAAGCCATGTCCTCAGTCTCTCATAAGTCCACCCTCTCAACTCTGGAAGTTGCCTCATACTTTTGAAGCTCCTATTTGTGTCTCCAGAAAAAGGGAGAGCTTCAACACAGGTTAATTTTAGAGCTGTTGGTCCATGAGTTCCCTTTAGATCTTCTCCATTGTGTAGTCCTCTCCCTTGTAGCAAATACTCAGAACTCAATCAAAATCAGTTTATATTTATCTGGAGACAATACCCATTATAAAAATACATACAACAAATAAAGTTTAAAGAGAGCAGGAAACTCCCAAGTCTAAGCATCACTGAAGTTCACCAGTCAGTAATGAGATGGGAGAGGGAGGGGAAATGGATAAGGGTGTAAATGCATCAAGTCTCAATAATAGCAACAGTCAGGGAAACCACGAAATTCTGTCTTGGCAGATGACTTCTTATTTAGGTCAAGGAGTTAGACAAGGCTCTAATTGCTCAAGATTATGTTCAATTTGGAATAGCAATGCCCTTTACTTGCAATCAGATAGCCACTGGTACCGGCACATTTACACCCTTTTTTTCCCATTCCTTCTCTGACAGCTCAAAAGTTTTCAGACTTCCCTTGTCCCTTACAGCTTCCACCTCCCATGATCTTTCAAACCCTCCTTCTAGATGGGAAAAACAAAAACAAACTAACTACACTTCCCATGAGCCCCCTTGCCAAGAAGAGAGACTGCAATTTACTGAGAAAAATGAGGCTTCTCCCCTTTTATTCATTCACTGACATTCTCCCCCAATCCCTCTTTTTTTCAAACTCCAGTCTCTACTAATGAGGTAACCCGTCTACTCACAAAAGGCAACTATTCTACCTTTCCTAATCATTCCTTAATCATTCTTTTCTTCCTTAATCATTCTCTAATTTTCAATCCATATCTACTGGTTTCTTTCCTCTGTCTCCAAACATGCACAAGTCTCTCTCATGCTTAAAAAAATACTTCATTAAATCCTTCCATCCATTTTAGCTACTATATTATACTTCTCCACTTCTCAGTCAAGCTCCTAGAAAAAGTTGTTTATATGCTTTATAATGCATCTGCTTCTTCTCCTCTCAAACACTTATCAGCCCTTTGGAATCTGACTTCCACCCTCCTCACTCAATGTGAAACTGCTCTCTCCAAAGTTACTAACCATCTCTTAAATCTCAAATATGATAATCGTTTCTCAGTCCTCATCCCTCTTGACTTCTTTATTGCATTTAATGCTGTTGACTGCACTCTTCTCCTTGATACTTTCTCCCCTCCAGGTTTTCATATTAAATCCCTTTTGGTTCTCCTTGTCACTACTTCTCAGGCTCTTTTGTTAGCTCTTCATCAATATCATCCCTACTCCCCCCGCCAAAAAATGGTGAGTATACCCAATGGTGCTGACCTCTATGTTCTTCCACTTCATAACCTCATCAACTCACATTTGTTTCATTATCATCTCTGTATTAATGACTCACAGATTTCTTTTTTTTTATTTTAGTTTACATCATTCATTTCCATGAAATTTTGAGTTACATATTTTCTCCCCATCTTTCCCCTAGCCACCAACCTGAAACAGCCATCCCAGTGTATCCCCCCACCCCCCATCTATTCTCTCCTTTGTCTTCCCCCCTCACCCCTCTGTCTTTTCGGTAGGGCAGGATGGATCTACCAACCACAGTGCCTGTGTATCTCAAGTTCCAGTTGGATGTAGTTAATAATAATAATAATAATAATTGTATATATATATATATATATAT
>CM053584.1:328261984-328273821 GCA_028627135.1 Pseudochirops cupreus | reverse complement strand
TCACAGGCCTCTCTCCTTGCTGGGAACAAGTGGTGGCCTGGTTTTTCTAATTGAGTTAGTTATTTTTTTTCCTTTTATTTCTAGTGCGGTGGGTGGTGTTTCTTATTACGACTTCTATGAAGCTTTAATGCTATCAGGTCCCCAGAGAGTTCTGGCAATGCTTTCAGGAGGAGGAAGATGTCTAATTGTTTTTGTTAATGACTTTGATGTGACCAAAAAGCTAGCCACACAAAAGGGGGACCTTCGTGCATGCTCTGAGTTGTGAATTCAGTTGTGGTAGTCATGAAAGTAGGAACATAGTCAGAAGGACTCATGGGTACCTTCTTACTAATACATTTGTTCCAATCTTGTCCTAATTCTACACTTAGGGGGTAGGGAGAGGATCTTCTATCATTCTCATTCAGCAGTATAGACAGTACTGGGCCAGATACGTCTACGTTAGTCTTTCTAGTTCCTTTAATTATTCTCAATGGGAGCCATATACCTAACTCAGAATTTCTAAGGAAAATTGGAAAGGTATTGTGATGTAGCAGAGTGGGCTTGTTATCAGAAAACCTGGATTTAAGTCTGAAACATAACTAGCTATGTGACTGGCACATCCCTTAATCTTTCCATGCTCCAGGTAGTACTTTAAAAACACAAGTTGCAGATGAGTTCCTGATCTGATCTTCATTAAGTAAGTATAAGAGAATTTCCACTATGGGAGTTCTCCAAATTATACTATTAAGCACACAGTAAGAGATTAATAAATGCTTGTTGACTGATGGAATCACAGGTCCAAACAAAATAATGATAACAATAAAACTTATTATTATATAAAAGCCCCTCCACACACACACACACACACACACACACACACACACACACACACACTTAATTTTCATTGTGTCCAAAAAAATTATTCATTAAGTACTAAATTGCTTGTTGCTATGAAAAGAACTGCAAAGCCCTAAATCTCCCTCTTGGACATGGGCCCTGTGGGGCCCATGATTGTGCCACAGAACTAGAAAATGTCCTCTACCCCCACTCTCCCCACTCCTCATCAGATGATTTTATCTCATACCTCACTAAAAAGTGAGACTGGTTATTACAGCATCCTTCTCCTCCTCAATTCCACTCTTCAGATCACCTCAAGGTCATTTCTAATCTCCTCCATCTTTGCTCCCAGCTCTTCTTGCAAAGCCAACCAATGCTACTACCTGTGACCTTGAACCACGCCCCTCTCATTCCCTCCAGAAAGTTGCTTTCACCCCTTCTCTCACTTCATCCCTTTCTTATTATCCATTCACTTTTCCCTTCTGCCTTCAGACTTACTCAAAGCTCCCCTAACATTAAAAGACCTCTACTTGGCCCTATTATCCCCTCAGGCTCTGTCCTCCATCTCTCCTCCCATTAGCAACCAAGTGAAATAGAAAGAACCTTTGACTAAGAGTCAGAAGACCTAGTCTGGCCACATTCTACAGCCTGATCAAGTCAAATCCTGATTCTGTCCCTTAAACCTGTGTGACTGGAACTATGGAGTCTGAATGCAGATTGAAGCATACTATTTTCACTTTTTTATTGTTTTTTGTGGTTTTCCCTTTTGTTCTTTTTTTTTCTTTCACAACATGACTAAGGAAATATGTTTACATGATTGCACATGTACGACTCATATCAGATTGCTTGCCATCTCGTGGAGGGGGAAGAAAAAAACATGAAAATCTTATTGAAAATAAATGTTTGGGGTGGCTAGGTGATGCAACAAATAAAGCACCAGCCCTGGAGCCAGGACGACCTGGGTCCAATTCAGCCTCAGACACTTAACACAAAACTAGCTGTGTGACCTTGGGCAAGTCAGTTAACCCCAACTGCCCCTCCAAAAAGCAAAAATAAATAAACAAACAAACAAATAAATGTTGAAAACTATCCTTGCATGTAATTGGAAACAATAAAATTGTATGTGCCAGTCTGTGTGTGTGAGAGAGTGTGAGAGTGGGTGTGTGTGGGTGTGGGTGAGGGTGTGGGTGTGGGTGAGAGAGAGAGATAAAGCTGTGTGGCTGTGGCTAGTTATTTACCCTGTCTGGACCTCATTTACTCAAATATAAAATGAGGTAGCTGAAACAAGTAACTTTTAAACCCACTTGCATCTCTAAGCCTACATTCCTAACCAAGTTATATGTACTTGTCTCCACTTCCTTATTCGTCAACCCTTTGCAATTTGAGTTCAGTTCCTGGGAACTGAAAAACCTCAGTGAACTCAGGAACTCAGTGAAAATTGTTCCATGAAAGGTCACCAATGATCTCTCTCAGTCATCATCCTTCTAACTTCTCTTCTGTAGTTGAAACTGCTACCCTTGCCTGCTTTGAGGATATTCTCTTCTCCCTGGGTATTTGTGACATTGCTCTCTTGTGGTTCTCTTTCTAAATGAGGAGTTAATCCTTCTCACACAGACCCTGTGAGGGTTCAACATCCATATCCCACCACTTTGACTCTGAAATCTACTTAACCTTACCTTCTATTCTGCATTTCCAACTGTCTCATTGGCATTGCCCACCACCTGAGTTACCCATAAGAATCTCAAACTCAACTTGGCTAAAACAGAATTCATTATCTTTCCCACTAGACCAACGGTCCTTAAGCTGGTACTCCAAACTTTTTTTTAATCTTTTAATCATTGTATTTTACTATAATTGGTTTCCTTTGTAATCCCATGTGTTTTATTTTATACATTTAAACGACATTATTCTGAGAAAAAGTGCATAGGCTGAAGTCCAGATAGCAAAGTAAGTCTGTAATACATACACAAAAAGGTTAAGAGCTCCCTTCTCCTAACTTAGAAAGCACCTCTAGCCTCCAAGTAACCCAGATTCATGACCTTGGTAACTTCCCCATATATCCAATCAGGTACTAAATTTTAACATATCTATCTCCAAAACATCTCTTGAATCTATTCCTTTCTCTCTACTCATATGGTTACCACATTATTTCAGACCCTCATTATTTCTCACCTTGAGTATTACAATAACTCCTGAATCAGTCTTCCCTGCTCAAATCCTTCTTCTCTCCAATCCTTCCTCCAAACAACTGCCCAAGTGATTTTCCTAAAGTGCAGGCCTGATTGTGTCACCCTCCTGCACAACAAACTCCAATGGCTCTCTGTTACCTCCAGGATGAGATATGTGGGGAATTTTAAGCCCTTCACAGCCTGACGGTGACCTACCTTTGCAATCTTTTTATATATAACTCTTTCCCACACTCTATAATCCAGCCAAACTAATCTTCACACAAGAGCCTCCATCTCCCATCTCTGAAACTGTACTATTTGTTCCCCATGCTTAGAATGGACTTTCTCCTCATTTCTGCCTCTTGGAATTACTGAATTTCTTCCAAACACAGCTCAAGTACCATCTTCTACATGAAACTTACTACTCTCCCCATGTCTGGTGTCTTCCCCCAAATCATCTTATATTTATTATGCATACACATATACTATTATGCATGTTACACATACACATAATTGTATGTATATATATATATATATACACACATTATATATTTCTGTATTTTGGTTTCCCAAAAAGTCTTAGTGTGGTGCTAATCTGTTAAAGCTTAAACTGCACTGAGACTTTTGGGACACCTTTTTTTAATACATAATCTCCCCTGGTAGAATATAAATGCCTTGAGGGTAGGGACTCCATATTTGCTTCTGCATCTCCAGTGCAAAATGACTGGTGTGTATTAGATGCTTAATAAATGCAGATTGATTGATTGATTGACTGAAAGGACTCCCCACTACCTTTAAGTTAAAAACAAACTCTCTCTTTGGCATTTAAATTCCTTACAATCTAAATCTAGTTACTCTTTCAAACTATTTCCCCCTTTTTCCCTCTCCTTCTATTCTATGTTCCAGGGGAACTGGCCTTATCATTTCCAGTACAGAATATGCTGTCCCAGTATACAACATTCCCAGTACATAACCTATATACTTTAGGACAAGCCATATATGATCATTTGTCCTGTTGAGGTTTAAGGGTGCTGGGACCCCAAAACAGTGACATGCATGTCCTGTCTCAAATGAATTCAACCAAAGCCTTTTCTCAGCCAATACAAGGTTTATTAGAACACTGATAGAAGGTGGGCATGAGTCTAAAAATCTGCCATATTGGCCAGACTCTTAAGGAATCTGAGCATTTTAATGGAGGCAAGATGGATCTTTTATACAAAAGACTGTGGGAAGAGAGAAGGGGTCTAGATGGAATTAAGGGAATGGTGGTCTAGGGTGGGGTCAGGTACAGACAATGAAAAGGTAGTTAATTAACTGGGAAGGGTTGATTACCTTAGCTGAACTCCAGGGACCTGGGCCACATGGGAAAGTTCAGGAGCTTTTCCTTTTTGGGGGTCCAGATCCCAAAGACATGGCCTTTTCCTTTTGAAGGTTCAGATCCCATTCCTATCAGCCTTACTTATTTATTCACTATTCACTCATTTGTTTATACTAAACATTGTCACTAACCTTAAATTTTTTTTTTTGGCAAAGTGAAAAAAAATGTGTTTGTGTAAAAGTTAAACAAGAACCAGGTTCAAATCCCTCTATTAACACAAGCTGTGAGACTGATGGATTGTGGAGAGAAGGTACAAAGATACCAGACCTGTGGTTTCATGGGTATGGTGAACTCTCAGTGAAGAAGCTCCCTCTCTCAAAACTGATTAGCACCTGTTCCACAACTTACAGTATTAGTGCTTTGGGACACTGAAAAGTTAAATGACTTGCCCAGGGTCACTCAGCCAGTATATGTCAGCAGCAAGATTTAAACAGAGGCTTTCTGGACCACAAGACCAACTCTATTCATCATGCCACACTGCTCTTATCTCAGTCATTTCATCTAGGTGAGCCTCAGTTTCCTTATCTGTAAAAAGAGAATAACATTACTTGCACAAGCTATTTGACAGGATTTTTGGATCAGGTGAGATCCTATAAGTCAGTGGTTCTCAACCTTCCTAATGCCACCACCCTTTAATACAGTTCCTCATGTTGTGGTGACCCCCAACCATAAAATTATTTCCGTTGCTACTTCACAACTGTAATTTTGCTACCGTTATGAATCGTAATGTAAATATCTGATATGCAGGATGTATTTTGATTGTTACAACTTGAACATAACCCACAAGTTGAGAACTGCTGCTGTAAGTGAAAGCACTTTGTAAGCCAGCAGCAGCAACTCTACCAATGGTGTGAAGCCCAGGAAAATACCACTTAGGAAGGTCTAAGCTGAAACTCTCTACAAGTTCATATGCAGCAACTGCCCTGAAAATCATTTTTCTCCATTGTTGATTTTCTCACTCTAGGAAAGGAAGGAAATCCAAAAGAAAGTATAAAAGCAGGCTGATGAAAACATTAAATAACAGAAGATCCCCAAACCCATCGGGTCTTTTAAACAATTGCCCTAGTGGCAATTCAAAGACTCCTACTCTTTTGTCTTGTATTTGGTAAAAACAGAGAAATCTCACTCAGAAAAAATCCACCTACTTTGTAAAGGCGAAAAAATAATAATAATCAGCAAAGTGGGGCCAAGGAAAGTGTGTCCTAAAAATATCCAGCATTGCTTTGGTTTGGGGGAAGGGGAGAGGGAAAGGGATGAAGAGAGAGGAGGCAGATACAAAAGAATGAGATTTATCTTCGAATAGCAGCACTTAAATGCTAAGCCCCAGCTAGGCAGGTGTTTCCATTCCGTGATGAGCAGGTGCAGCCGAAGTGGCTATAGGGACTGGCCATGCCTTCCAGCCAGATTAGAGCATTCATTCAGGGAAAGAAAAGGAATGCGCAAAGCCATCAGGGGATCGACTCTAACACTGGGCCAGTCTCAAGAAGGCCACTGCTTTATAAAGAGCCCAGGGCCACAATAATCAGGGCTCTACTTTGGTCAGCTTTGCATCTGCCTCTATACCTTTATTGACTTGGGAAAAGAAAATGAGAGAGACAGAGACAGAGAGACACAGAGAGACAGAGACAGAGAGACACAGAGAGACACAGACAGACAGAGACAGACAGAAAGACAAAGACAGAGATAGAGAATGAGAGAGACAGAGACAGAGGGACAGAGAGACAGACAGACAGACAGAAAGACAAAGACGGAGAAAGAGAGAGAGAGAGACAGGCAGACAGAGAGACAGAGAGAGAGACAGAGAGACAGAGAGAGAGACAGAGAGACAGAGAGAGAGACAGAGAGAGCTCTAAATATGTGTCTGAAGAGCTACAGGTGACTGTATGTAATTTACTTAGTAAGGTCTAAATTCTATAAAATAAAACTAAAAAAACTTTTTGTCTGTTTTGTCTTGGTAATAGTGGTGGGGTGTTTTGTTTTGTTTAATAGACAACAGAGAAAAGTTGGAATAAAGTTTTATTTAGGAAATTTCTGGGTGTTCATCCCTCATGCAAATACGCCCAAGGATTCAGTACTGCTTGCTTGCTAAAAAGGATTCTTTCTGTTCTTTTTTCCTTGTCTTCGGTTAAAAAAAAAAAAGCAAACAAGTTGGTGTATTTGCAAAATGAAAGGTTTCTCTATTATTTCTATTTCATTTTTATCCAGGTACACATTAGCTTATGGCTTAGACCATAAAACAAGTCACACAATAGACGTTAGTCTCCTATTGCCTTTATTTCCAATGCTTGTTTTATCTGAGCTCACAAATACAGATGTCATTTTAATCCTGCCTGATAGAATCTTTAAAGAGTATAAACTGGTCTTCCTTTTGGTGAAAAGCATCAGACAGAACTGAAAGCTAAACCACAAAATGTTTCACTTTTCACAACAGAGGGATTTCCTTGCCACAGCTGCAACAGAACGGCTATCTGAATGAACTTGATCAGGCGTTGGGAGGGAGCTCAGCAGACAAGAGGAATGGAAATTTAATTCAACTCAATAAACATTTATTAAGTGCCCACTACACGAAAGTGCTAGGTAGAAGAGCTTAAAATGTGGTTCAGGTGTGTCCTGTTTTAAGGAAAAAAAACACTGAGCAAAAATTGAAATTTACAAACCCAATAAAAATTTGGACGCAATTATTTACATTATAAAAGACTTCCCAGCAAAGGTCTTTTAAATTGTTAGCTTCTCTTGTGAATGCTAAATGATTTAATTTACATACAACTTTTTAGAAATCTACTCTATGGCATACTCTTTAATAGCAAATGCTGGGGAATGGGAAAAATCAAACTTTTTTTCTTTTACAGACTGTGTCTCCTGGTCTTACCCAGACTGGAAATATATGGGCTACTCACTGTCTGGTGTCACTACTGGTCAGCATGAGAGTTTTTACCTGCTCTATTTCCAGCAGAGTTTAGTTCATTCATTCCATCTCAGGCAACCTGCCCCACCCCTCACCATATTGGTGCAAGACTTAATGGGAACACTCAATCCCCTTAGTCTACTGAAGTTTAAAAACCCAGGGCTCAAGAGATCCACCAGCCTCAGCCTCTTCAACAGTTATAATTATAGGCATGCACTCTCACACCTGGCACTGGTTTTTTTTTTTTTGAGAAAACCTCAAAGATTAAATGATGTTCTGGATTGAGATAATGTTGACAACAAAACAAAAAGCAATTTGGCATAGTGTTTTAAAGAGCCAGGCCTCAGAGTCAGGAAGATTTAAAGGTTCAATCAGGTTCTGCCTTTGACAGATAGTGTCTATGAGACTGTGGATAAGCCAAAGCTACTCAGTGCCCCCAGGCAACTCTCTAAAATTACAAATTGCTAAAGAGGTGCCAACCTTCATGGGTAGAGTGAGTTTACTCATTGAGAATTTGTTTTGCCACAAAACAAGATTTGTGCAGTATAACTGAAAGGTGTGTTGGGAAAGACCAATGTGGGCCAAAGTGAACAGGAAGTCTTCCTGGGAGGCAGACCTCGAGCTGGAGACCTTGAAGATAGTCCAGGGAGGGAGGAGGCTCAGCCAGGAGGAGAAAGGCTACTCGACCCTGGTGCTGGGACTACTGGACTACTGGCACCAGTCATATTCTAGCCTAAACCACCTAGACAGCTCTTTAGTTTCTGAGTATGCTGAGCACAAAGGTTTATTCCACAAACAAGACGCCCCATCTCATCTCCAGGCATTTTCTCTGTCCTGGAATATTTCCTCTTCTCCTCTCTAATTACTGACCCTCACTGGTTTCCTTTAATTTCTCAACTAAAATCCCACCTTCTGCAGAAAACCTTTCCTAACACCTACAGTGCTTTCTCTCTCTTAATTATTTCCTATTTAACCTGTATATTGCTTACTTTCTATATACTTGTTTGCATGCTGTCGCCATTAGATTGCAAACTTCTTGAGAGCAGGGACTTTTTGCCTCATTTTGTATTCCCAGCACTTGGTACAACACTTGGTACATAGCAGGTACTTAATAAATGTAAATTGATTTGAATTGAAATTGGACCCTCTTTCTGCAGCCTGGCTCCTGACCTCATCATTTAACTGAAATTGTTCTCTCCAAAGTTACTAATGAGCATTCAACTGTCAGATCCTAAGTTCTTTTCTCAATCCTCATCCTTCTTGAGCTCTCTGCAGCTTTGACACTGTTGACCACTCTCTTCTTAAGGTCCTCTTGTCTCTGCATTTTTGAGACATTGCTCTTTCCAGATTCTCCTTTTAACTGTCTGAAAACTCCTTCTTTGTCTCTTTGGCTTGACCTTTATACACATCATGCCAGCTAACTGTGGGTATCCCCCAAGGCTCCCCCATAGACTCTCTTTTCTTCTCTATGCTCTTTCTTTTGTGATCTGATCCATTCTCATGGATTCAATGATTATCTCTATGCAATTGATTTTCAGCTCTGTTTAAGCCTTAACCTTGTTCCTGAACTCTGCTTCCACCTCACAAGTTGCTTACTAGACATCTCAAACTGGATATCCCACAGCCTTGATGTGAAACTCAGAATATCCTAAACTTAATTTATTATCTTTTCCCCAAATGTTCCCCTCTTCCTAAATTCCCTAATATTTTTAAGGGTACCACCATCCTCCCAGTCACCTACCCCCACAACGTAAGCACCTTTAACTCCTCAAGTTACACTGATCACAGATGTCCAGTCAGTTACCAAGTCCTCTTGGTTTTGCCTTCATATCTCTCCTCTGACACTACAATAATCCTGGTACAAGTTCTTATCACCTTACACTTAGACTATAACAATGGCCTCCCTATCTAGCCTCTCCCCACTCCAGGTCATCCTCCACTCAGGTGCCAAAACAATATTCTTAAAGAGCAACTCTGACTTTATTACTCTACTACTCAATAAATTCCAATGGTCCCATATTTTTTTTAGATCAAGTATAAAATCCACTATTTAGCTTCTAAACAACCTGGCTTCTTCCCCCCCTTTCCATTGTTTTTTAAATTTATTTCCTCCCATGTACTCTATGACCCTGAACATTGGGCTGTTTCTCAAAGGAGACATGACATCTCCTGACTGTCCATTTTCATTGACTGTCCTCAATACATAACTGCATCTCCTTAGTTAAAAGTCTTGACACCATACTCCAGCCATATGCATGTTTTGTTTCTAACATGGTCCCATTCCTAATGTACATATGGACTATGGCACATACCTATGTTAGACCTTTTCAAGTTTATATTGATCTGATCAATCACAGTTGTATCTTGACCCCAACATAGTGATGTCACTTTGGTCCTCTTAGAGTATAAGACAACCAAACAAACTCCTCTGAGCTACAGCTGTCTACCTGAGAGATCTTCTGAATGTGAGTGTCTGAACTGCAAATGAGATAATAATTATAAAGCACTTAGCACAGTATGTGGCACATAGTAAGCCAAATGTAAAATCTATTACAGTTATCTTCATTATCAGTCATTATTATTATTCTTTCCTTTATCTGAGGTAAGTAAATTAATAGGTATGGTTCTTGCTTAAACATAAGCAAGGATGGTATAAAATCCTGTAGCCTTATTCTTGGTGAAACTGTATGGTTTGTTCTAGTAGAAATGAAACATTTTGCCTCCATTGAGCTCTTTGTATAAGTATGCAATTCCTGCTCTCTTCAACAACGGGTGGTTAAAATTGTCAGTCTGCAGTGAGAAGTCATTGAGTGTGTGTCATGGCAGCATGTCTTTGAGTAGCTTGCTCTCAAAGTCTCAACATTGGTCAGAATGAATCCTGACATGGAATCCATGTAAATGAAAAATGCTTTTTCCACCACATTTTGGCAACAACTGTTCCTTTGTGGATTTGGGTTGAATATCTTTGGGATGGTTCCTGAGGTTGTCTTCTTTCACAAAGGAATCCTCCTAGATGTTTCTCTAAAGGTTGAATTAGTGAGCTGGTGTCTATGTGTTGTCCTATAAGAGCATTCCCCAGCCTGCTTGTGCAAAGACAGCATTCCTCTATGCTTGCTGAGCCTCTACCTCCATCTGCCTTTCTCTTTTGGTACCGGAGAGGACAGGAATCTCCAAAAGCAAATACCTTATGAGCCAGTGTGAAGTCAGGGCTCCTGTGATAGTCGCTGGAATTCCTCTTGTGCCATTTACATTTACTAGATAACCTCTAAGGTCTCATCCAGCTCTAAATTTAGGACCCTATAGATCTATGAACTCAATGTCTCCAAAACCAAACTCACCGTCACATGACATCATAGAAATTCAGAATTCAAAGGGAATTTCAAAGGCCATTCAGTTAAGCAACTAACTAAGAAAGATTCTTCTTTACTTCACCCTCTCCAACATCTGGTGATCCAATCTTCATTTGAAGATCTCTAGTGAGGGGAAGCTATAGGCATACAGGAACTCTCAAGAGTCAAATGTAAAAATTTTCAGTATGATTACGTATACCTCAGAAATCAGCAAAAATCATAAATCAGGGCTTTGTTTATTACTTTGTTTATTGTCCAGAAGACTTAAGAAAGTAATAGAGAAAATGTTAATAATACAGATTAAACTTAAAAATATGTTATGTGTGTATTGTTTTTTTCTAGAGAGCCAGTTGTTAAACATTTACCATCCTCTGAGGGGAACTCTACCTCCTGAGGTAGCTCATTCTACTTTTAGATAGTTCTGATTGTTTAGAAGGTTTTTTAATACTATTATATTTATTATACAATCATCTGTTTTATTATACTGTGATATAGAAATGCTCATTTTGTTCCATAAATTTAAGATAAAATTTTTTTAAAACCTAAAAATAAAAACCCAGAGATTTTCCCTCACATCAATCTGAAACCTGCATCTCTTCAACTTCTCTTTGGAGCTCCTAGCTCTATTCTCTAAGGCCAAGAAGAAAATGGTTAATCGCTTATCTATGTAAAAGCCCTTCAACTATGTAAAGACAGCTACTTCATCTCTATGTATTGTCTTGTAGATAATGGGAATGTTATAAATATAACTAGCTTTCAATAACACACTTGACAATGTCAAAATAGACCTTTGGCCAAGACAGAGAGATGCGGATTACATGATTTGCAATTACACAGGTTCAGTAATGGGTTAAATAAGTAAGACTAAGAAGTGGCAGCTAGGGAATCAGAAGGGAGTTTCTACAAAATGACTAAGGTTAACACATGGTTCTTTCTTTTATTCTATTCCTTGTTCTATTCTATTCTTTCTTTTCTTCTATTCTGTTCGTATTGTTATCAATAACTTGGGCAAAAATATAAATGGGATGCTTATCGGATGTGTGGTTGACATGGATCTGCAAGACATAACTAACACATTGGGAAATGGAGACAAGATGCAAAGGACCTCAGCAGGCTGGAACAATAGACTCAAGCCAATAAGATAAAAATTAATGGGACATATTTATAAAGTGCCAAGTGGTTACCCATTCGCATTGGCAGATGTAATTTCCTCATGGGGC
>CM053584.1:328209236-328261884 GCA_028627135.1 Pseudochirops cupreus | reverse complement strand
GCTTAGACCTTAGAGCTAGAAGTGTGTGTGTGGGGGGGGGGGGGGGGGGGGAAGGGGTGAGCAATTTGTCCATGTCTGTGTATTTGCATATACATACAAGAATATGTTCCATGTATATGCATGAAGTGGTATGGTACAGTTTTTAAAAAAAAACTAAAATAGCCCTGGATTCAGAGGACATGTATTCAAATTCTGCCACAGTCACTACCTTGTGACCTTATGCAAGTCACTTAACCTCTCTGGGCCTCAGTTTCCTTATCTGTAAATGGAGGAAAGATGTTGGTCTAGTTGGCCTCCAAGATCCTTTCTCGTTTTAAATTTATGACTCTTATCCTACTGTATTTTTTATATGTATATAGCAATAATGTTACTGATTGTGGTGAAATGGCACTACAGAAAAGTTGTCATTTGCACTTTCTGACTCGTACAGGTTAATAAATCTTAATGCATAATCCTGTTGTTTCCTATGATGACCACTAGTTGCTTTATTTTGATTATTATAATTAATGGATCCAGTTAAAAGGAGTCAAAACTCATATTTATGAAGGAATTTTTAGAAGAAGTTTATTGGGGGAAGGGACTAGGAGACAGGATTGTAAAGTTGATCCCATAAACTATGAACTGCTTAATTTGTTCATTAATTCCCCCAACAAACCATTCATTAAGGGCCCTTATTTGTATGTAGAGTATTATGCTAAGTCTGGAAGGAAAATAAAGTTCTACTGATAAGTAGTTCAAATGCTTATGAAACTCACATTTACTAGAGGAATAAAACAGATACAAATAACTATCACATGGTATTAAATGATAAGGGTATTAGTCGTGAGGAAAAGAGTATTCATTGATCTCCGAGGGGGGGCGGTCATTAGCAAGAGGCTTCATGGAGAAGGCAGCCTTTGAGTTAAGCTTCCAAGGACGAGTGAGGAGTTCAAAAGGTAGGGGAGAATAGAGGCTGTAACAAGTTTAGGAAAGAGTGTGAGTAAAAATATCAAGGCAGTAAGAGAATAGTCCAGTCTGGCTTGATAGAGCACATTGAACAGGAATAATATAAAATCATAATATTTAAGTTGAAGTACTGTAGACTGGAACAGTAAGGTTTTACAAGATTGTGGAAGGTTTTTAATGCCAGGCAAATGAGTTTTAACTTGCAGCAGGAAGCAGAGGAAGTTTTTTAACATAACCATAACGCAACCACATCTATGCATAAAGAAAATTATTCTGGCCACAGTATAAAGGGTAAAAAGGAGGGAACAAAGAGTGAAAATGGTAAATGGAACTGTGAAGAAAACACTATTATAGAGGATTCAGTGGGTGGTAATGAAGATTTATACTCAGATGGTGGCAGGATTGGAGATGAAGAGACAAGTAAAGCCAAGTCAGCAAGTCAACAAACACTTATTAATCAACTTTCTATGCTCTAGGCACTGGGCTGAACACTGGAGATACGAATAGCCAAGCCAATCTCTAACCTGAAGGAGCTTACATTCTAATGAGGGAAGAAAATTCACAAACAGGAGATGAAAAAACAGAAGAAGGGCTATCCCTACATTGGAAAATAGTAATAAAGTCCTGAGAATAAAGGGTGGCCACTCTGGGCCTTTCCCCAAAATGGAGCTTCTGGGAGGAATTCACCAGTGGTACAAGAGGGCTACGAAGTCTGGATAAATGCATTAGATATGGCAGAAGTAGAATCAAAAGGACTTTGTAATTGATTGGTTATGAGAAGTGAAAGAGATCAACAATAACCCTGAGTTTGAAACATGTATGACTCAATGTAAATATCTCACCCAACCCCAGACTATAGTTAACTCCACTTACGTTCACAGTTTTAATTGTTTGATTTTTCCCTCTGTTCTGGGTAGCTAAGTGATGCAGTACCATGTTTGGAGTCAGGAAGACTTATCTTCCTGAGTTCAAATCTGGTCTCTGACACTTACTAGCTGTATGACCCTGGGAAAGTCACTTAACCCCTTTTGCCTCAGTTTCCTCATCTGCAAAATGAGCTGGAGAAGGAAATGGTAAACAACTCTAAATATCTGTGCTGAGAAAATCCCAAATTGGATCACAAAGAGTTGGACATAACTGAAATGACTTAACAACAACTTTTCCCTCTGTTATGTCATATTAACTGTATTTATCAGTTGGTTAATATAAATGCAATCTTAAAATTTGCACCTAAACATATACAAAACCATAGCATGTCTCAAAAGCACAAAATTCATATCCTAGGACTCCACTCTTCCTGATATTCTATTTTCAAAAATTGCCTGTCTTTCCTACACTTGCAGACATGACATTTACTTAGGAATGACCTTCCCTACCTCATCCTCCCAACTCTCACCTGTTTATCAACTTATTCTTCACCTGTAGCTTTCATGTTCAAGATACAGAGTTCACTTCAATCCCTATTATCACCTCACTCTTCTATTCCTTTCTGTTTTCCTGTTACAGAATTTTCCACTGAGTTCCAAATCATTGCTTTCTCAGTCTTCCTCTTGTAAGATGAGATTTCAAAGAGCATTGAGTCTAATCTTATCCATCCCTTTCTTTAAAGTCTTATGTACCTTGTTCCAGTTCTGTTTTGTGTCAATGTATATGTCAAAGTGCCTGATTTCATTTTATATTTCAAATGGTCCTTGATTTCATTCTTCTACAGGAATATCCAGAAGAATTATTATGTTAAAAATTTACCTTTTTGCATTAAAATATGTACTCAGTTTTGCTTAATAGGCAATTTTGAGTAAAGACTTTTTGCTATGTTGTATTCCAGTATCTACCTTCATTTCTCATCCCAGATAGGAAATCTTGTGCAGTCTGAATTGGTACTTTTTGCACCAATTTGTTTGTTTCTTGTTGGCAGTTTGAAAAGAACCTCTCTTTGTTTTAGAAGATACAGAGTTTGATGGTGACATATGTGGGTGGGTTAAATTTGGTGCTCCTCTATGTCAGAATCTAGCTGTATTCCATATTCTATTTCTGGAAAATTTTATTATATGATTTTCTGAAATGTGATATCCACACTCTGAAGTTCTCCAGTTCTTAGGAGAGCAGAAAATCTGGCTGACTTACTGAGCTCTGTTCTCCAATTCCCTTACTTTCATTTGTAGAAGTTTCAAATCCAGTTGTATAATTTTTGGTTATTTTTAGTTACTTGTTCTGTCCCTTCTGAAATTTTGACTTTTTTCTGTACTATTCTCAAAGAATCTATTTTTTCTTAAAATTTTTCCACTAGGTATCTCAAACTATCAAGTCCGGTGCTTGTCCTGTTCATTTGTTCTTCTTTCATTGGTTTTAATTCATCTTTTTAGGTGCCACTTGAAAAAAAAAACAGAAAAAATATCTTTATAAAATTTAAAATTAGCAAGGATAGTTTCCATGAAAAATGATATAAGGAAACAAAGAGGTCAAGTAGAAGGACTCAGCTGAGATAATATGCCCTATGTCTGTAGTGGGAAAATATGCAGTGATATTCAGTGGTTCCAGAGGAGGAGTAGAAAAATCAAATGCTGGGTATTAGCCAAGGATGAAAATTTATAAGATGAGAACATCACTGGGGCAAGATGTTTGAGAGTCATAGCTAGCAAACCATTAAAATGACCAGTCATGTTCTGAGATAAGAGGTAGTATAAATCTAAAATATGGTGAGATCTCAGATGTCCATATATGGTTGAAACAGTGAAGGAGGCCATTGGACTTCAGGAGTTTGAGAAATTCTATAAACAGGTCAGATTACAAGCAAAATCCATGAAAACAAAAAGATGAACAGTCCATGCATAGAAAGTTCTTTTTCCTTCCAGGACTGGTTCTCCTCAAATTTTTCACTGAGCTAAGAAGGAACAATGCTAATCTGAAAAGAATGTTCAGTACTCCAGGAAAGCACTTGCCACATTTTCATTAGCACTCCCTAAGTACCTCCTTTCTTCCAAGTGCTCTGAAGACAATTTCAATTATTATGTATAAGATCTAGCTAAAGATTTATGATTACCAGAGAGGTTTTTAACTCTTCGATGTTTGTGCTAGTAGTTGAACTCAAGTCTTAAAATTCCCTGTTGTAGTTAACCAATACAACCTTCTAACAGATAGCCTTTCTCTGAAGTTGCCTTGGGGTGTACTTTCTCCTGGGATGTGTCCTCAAGCTAATGTTATCATCCTGTATAATGAGAAGCCTTCCTTTGAAGTTTATTTTTGTCTGACTCCTCATTTCATTCATTAAAGTTTGAAACTGGTAGTGTCAGAAAAAGAAGTTGGTTCCTTCCAAGCTGGAGGTCCAACACCAAGGTAAACATCAAAATTACATGCAAGATCAAAATAATGAGGAGAAATAATAGCAATGCATATAGTCCTTTGAATTAAAAGGGAAATAAAGAGATGTAAAGGATGTGTAGCACAGTACTTTTTTAACATTTAGACATCTCTATTGTTATCACTGACCAAAGTCTAGGGAGCTAAGAAGAATGGAAGAGATTTCATGGAGAGATGACTACCAATTCACATTTAGCATGGTATATTGGAAACAACACTGTAGGGTCAAAGGATGTTGGTTCAAGTCCTAGCTCTGGTATTTATTTTCTGTGTAACTTTTATTGGGAAGTCATGTCAGCTTCACCGAACTTCAATTTCTTCACCTCTAAAATGAAAGTGTTAGGCATTTAGAGCCCCATTCACAAGCTGCCTTCTACCTATCTTTCCAGGATGCTTACATATTATTCTCCTTCAGGTACCATATGCTCCCATTAAACCAGCTTATTTGCTGTTCCCATATTAGACATTGTATATCCCACCTCCATACCTTTGGATAGGCTATATCTCAATGCCTAGATTGTTTCCTCTCTTAAAACCTCTTGCTTCCTTCAAGGCTCAGTTCAAGCAACATTTTTCTTCAAGAAGTCAATATCAATTCTCCCAGTTGTTGGGTCTTCCTCCTAAAAAAATTAATTACTTTGTGTGTGTGTATATGTATATGTGTGTATACACACATGTACACACATGTGCATGTATGTATATATGTGCGTGTGTATATATAATATATGCTTTTATATGTTGTGAACATATTGTATCCCTCAATAGGATATAAGCTCCTTGAGGGAAGGGAGTGTCTCACTTTTCTGCCTAGCTCAATAAATGCTTTCTGTTTAATTGGCAGATGATCTCTAAGGTTCTTCCAACTCTAAATATTAGGAAAACTCTATTTTAAGACTTCCTGAGAGAAATTACTTGATTTATTCAAATTGTGTGTAAGAGTGGGTGGATAAGGTATGTTAAAAAAAGATAGAAGGAAAGCAAATGAATATGTGTTGATCATTTGATAAACAGACATATTGGCACAACTAAAAGACCAAAGTAGCATTCATTCTTGATACCATCTTCTGTATACAGTATGTCATTTATTACACCACTGGATTTGTTTAAATTCTGTTAGCCTGCAATAGACAAGACCCAAAGAATATCATATACAGATAGCACTATCTACCCAAGACAGGACTTCAGATAACAAGGTGCCCTGATAATGAAAGGAGACCAGTCACTGAGATCTTATTCAATGATAATATTCCAGAGAAGGTCCTCCTCCGACAATGTCAGCTGTGGTTGTAATTGCCATATCAGATAACAGGCATATATTTATTATTTACTAGCACATGGTTTATTGATGCTCATTACAAGTTGTTAATGAGGTGTCTTTTCTAATAGTGGCAGGGGGAGCTGACAGGCAGGGAGTGTAAGGATATAGCTCCTTTGCCAGGGCATTTATTTCTTTGCTGGCTTTTGTACAATCACATTTACCATCAGCAAACAATGGCAGCCAGAGAATACTGTCATCTCATGCATATCTTACTTGACAGGGCTCAGGGCAGGGAGTAGGGGGAAAAAGTGGAAAGTGATGTGGGTTGGGGTGATGGAGGAGAGGAAAAGGGGAAATTGGTAGGGCAAATCGTCCCTGTAGTGCTTCTGCTGGACAGTCAGAGCTCACAGGCTCCAAATAAAGGTTGTATAGCACTGGCTATTGGGAGAGTGCTGGCTTCCAAGGACCTGGGCTCTGTGTCCCCCTTCTGTCTCTTATCATCCATGTGACCTTGAGCAACTAGGATAAACTCCCTGTACCTCAGTAATCTTATCTCTAAATTGGGATAATGATACCTATTTGCCAGAAGGTAGAGGGTTGAAATGATCTCTTTGAGGTGGGTACCTTTCAACTAAGAACTATGGTTACTTTCCATAGATTGCACCTGTTTCACATCCTCCTTTAAGTCTGGTAAGATTCAATTCTTTTTTTTTTTCATTTTTAAAGAGTCAATTCCAGAACAGGACAAGATTGAGTGTTTGCCAGTGGAGGCAACTAAAAATAACTGATTGGGTGGACTCCTTAGGGTTGGAAAACAATGTAGTTTCTGCCACAGACAATTCCAGACAAATGTACCTCTCCTTTCCCTTCATTCTGAACAGTCACTCCCAATGCCAGTTTTCAGGAATGAACTCGGGGACCATTCCCTCTCTCCAACTTCAGCCTCATTCCTGACAAAACATGCGGTGGCAAATTAGAAATTTTATCCCAGAATGAAAAAGACTGGGAAATCTAATACTTACTACCAGTATCATTTTTGACAAGTCTAACCATCTTGGGCATCAATTTCATCAAAATTAATGGGTCAGACTAAATGGCCCCCAAGGTTCCTTCCAGTTCCTGATGTTATGATCCTATGAGCCTTTACAGCCCTGTGAGTCTATCATTTCAGAGATGTGCTAGGCAAATCCCTCTCCATCCTCCTCCCCTTAGGTTCCCAAACAGAGCAGTGACCCACACACAAAAGGACCCCCAAAATATTGCAAATGTTTAAGAATTTCCCTGAAATCCTAAAAGCAAGTGATTCTTTTCCGGAAACCATAGCCATGAATATTTAAAAAGATAAAGTGACCTAGGAATGCTACTTCTATTTAGGATAGTGTGTATGTGTGTGTATATATATGCACATGTATATGTACATATGTATGTGTGTATGCATATACATACATATGTATGTATATGTCTATTGTGTGTATGTGTGTATATATGTGTATGTGTGTATATGTATGTAGTAAAGCATGTTTCTATCCCTCAATAAGTTTAGAAAAGTTCTTCCTCTATGAAGTTTTATAATACACCACTTCTAGTTCCTACCAAAGTGCTAGAAATTTGTCTCGATGTTTTGTTTATCATTGATTGCTAGTCTGGAAACAGGTTATTCAATAATCAGCAAGTCAAGAAGCATTAATTAAGTGGTTACTAAACTTAATTAAACACTGTGTCAAATGCTAAAGATGTAATGAAAGGCAAAAGCACTGCTTTGCCCTCTAAAAGCTCACATTCCAACGTGGAAACAACGTGCAAACAACTACGTACAAACCAGACACATATATTGTGCAGCAAGAGGTAATTTCAGAGGGAAGGCATTATTAGCCAAGGAGGAGACCAGGAAAGGCATCTTGCAGAAGGTAGGATTGTATCTGAGGCCAAGTCTAAATGGCTCTGTATAGTACTTAGCATAGCATCACTTGGAAGTAATACTTAATATTTTTTATGATAACATTCCTGCCTAGCATAATGTCTGGTACATTTGGGGTTAGGACCCAGACTTGTGATTTCATTGATGTTGGTAACTCCCAGTATGGAATTTCTATTCATTCTTAAAGACGGCAATTCATCTGTAGTTTATTAAGTGAATCAAGAAGTTGCCATTCAAAACCATTCTTGAGTTAATGGACAGGTCAGTCCTTCAAATTTGAAAATAAAGACCCCTGGAATCACAGGAATCAATAAGATTTTAGAGCTAAAATGTACTGGTCAGGGTACCCAAACTCTGTCAGGAAATGCCCTCAGGGCAATCAAGAGAATGTTCTTAGGGACATAGCACTCAATGACACCCCTTTCCGCACCAAAGGCAACTATATTAGCTGCCAGGCAGCAGAAAACATGTCCAGAAGTATGCATACTTAAGGTTTCCACCACAGCTTAGAAACTGCCATTTCCTTAGAGAGCAGTGATGGGAACTGGACAGCTGCAGCTGACTTATGAAGGCAAGGCTAACCTCATATGGTCAGGCCTAAAAACAAGCAACAATCCCCCCATCCCCCATTCTTGGGAAACTGAGCGTGTTTCAAATTATATGAATTCTGAATAATTCAGACCTTCTCTGTTGGCCTGGTATACAGGTACCCCTTAGCTGGATCTCATCTCTTTACTTGCTCCTGTCCATAATATGGTCTAGTCTGCTAATCTGACCCTCAAGGTTCCAGGGGTGTAACTCTGAGGGGTTGAGGGGTGCTCTTCTCCAGTGCCATTAACTTGTACTCCACCAGCTGTGTTCCCTCATTGTTAGGGGGCCAATGACTACCACCCCAGTTCCATTTCAGCACTTAATATCAGTTGACTTTTACAAAGGGATAATTACTTCAAAAGTAAAGCAAGAAAATTGCGCAAACATCCCTTCCTCATACCTAAGGGGGCCTCTGCTCTCCTGTACTACCTTAATCTCTGGAGAAGTAGGTTCAAAACCTAGCTCAGTTCCCACTTAGGACTGGTTGCCCTCAGTTCGTGGTCAGATGTAACATGACTGTTGGGTGAACCTATCAGCTATGGCTGTGCTGTGGTCCCAAAGATAATTTGTAAAGGGTGCACTTTGCTTACAGACAATCAGCATTGTGCCAGTAGCCTGCAAAACCAGACATGGATTCTAACTCCTGGTTTCCTGTGACTTCTTCTCTAAACGTTTGGAAACTACCAACATCAGAAAGTCCATTCCCTTCACCTGGAATATTAAGAACAAATGAAAAGGTCAAGAATGAAGGTCTGTTTCTTGCAGCCATGTATTCTTGGAGTAGAAAAGTCCACACGGCCTCTTCCTTTACAGCATGTTCTCTTCCCAGATGCCATGAGCTAGGGAATCATAGAATAAAGCCAAAAAAAGAAGTGTTGAAATGAAGAGACCTTTATGATTGGTCTCTGTAGTCAATCACAGAGCCTCCTCTTCAATCCATGGCTAAGCCACCAGAACCAGTTACAAAATGTCCAGGCATGCTACAAAGTACTTCTATTCCACATCAGCACAACTCCTCTTGAGAGCAAGCTTTTCCACATGGGAAAGTTGCATCAACCAAGAAAGTTGATGGGGTCTGCACACATGCCAAACTCCAAATGTCCAAATGTCCTCAACAATAACTAAGGTGACAGAGAGGAGAGGGAGAGAGACAGAGACAGAGAGACAGAGAGAGAGAGAGAGATGCAGATAACACATATATGGTTGCCAACCTTCCTTGATTGAGAAATTTTCTCACCAGGAGATCATTATACCAGTGAAATCACAGATCCAGGTCCTATTCTATGTCAGAGCTATATATAGATCTAACTCTTTACATTTATGTCTATCTTACTTGTTTATAGGTCGGGGCTTCCATGGTGTATGTATGCGTGTGTATATACATATGAATATAGCTAGGTCCTGATTAGAGAAAACAATTAATCCCATGCAGCAATCCCATTATTAGAATTCATACTATTTGACAGTATAATTATATATGAATTATGAAAATTGGTTCCAATCTAATGGAAATATGCTGTGACATCTTTAAAGTTTTTATTTGTTTATTAAAGTAACATACTAGCAAAGGACAAGAAAAATAAACTTCTGATTCAAGTTTATTACAAAGTAATAAAATAATTATAGAAATAAAAATTTTAAGAATTAAAAAATATTAAAAATCGTACCCACATGGATGATACGATGGGAATGTTGTTACTGTTATTTAGAAATATTTTGGCAGCACAGACTGGCCCGTCTTTTCTTTCTTTAAATTTTCATACATCGGTGCAGTTTTATGTACATCTTAGCAAATTTGCATACTCATATTATCACACAATGAACCCGGTATAAAACTGGATGACCTGGAGATTGTCTAAAATCAATAATGCTTTAAACATGGTATGATTGTCCTTGAAATATTTTTCAACAGCTAGGCTAAAATAACTTAAAAACTAGTCATCAGAAGCAGATTCAGTCATCCATTGACCCACGCAGCTAGGCGGTACCATGGATAGAGCCCAACGTCAGGAAGACCTGAGTACAAATCTGGCCTCAGACATTTACTTACTATGCGATCCTAGGCAGGTCACTTAATCTCTGTTTGCTTTGGTTTCCTCATCTGTAAAACTGCAGGGGGGGAGGGGGGAAAGGGTGTAGGTTGTAATAATAGCACCCAGGGTTGTTTTGAGTATTAAATAAGATAATAATTATAAAATGCTTAGCACAGTGCCTGGCATATATTTAATGTCATATAAGTGTTATTATTATTATTATTAGACTGCCAAAGAATTAGAATCAATGGATGGTGGCAGGATTTTAAAACCAATAAACAAGCATTGGTTTTAAATTTTATATCCCTTTATGCTTTGTTGTTGTTTAGTTGATTTCCAGACTTGTCAGACTCTTTGTGACTCCATTTGGGGTTTTCTTGGCAAGGATACTAGAGTAGTTCGCCATTTCCATCTCTAGCTCATTTTACAAATGAGGCAAATAGGGTCAAGTGATTTGCCCAGGGTCACAGAGCTAGTATGTGTCTAAGGCTGGATTTGAACTCAGGTCTTTCTGACTCCAGGCCCAGCACTCCCAATAAAAGTTTTGGACAATCCTTAAGCATATTAAATTCAGCTTGAGATTTTTTCTTCTTAGAAATGTAAATTCTAGAAGGCATCCTTTTTCAAAATAAACCTATTTCATCCTCGTTAAAAATTCATTGATCACTTTATCTACCTTCTTTGATTATTTTGATCAAAACATTAGAATATTTAGTTGCCATATCCCCATTTACACCGGCAGCTTTTCTGGTCGTTTTAACTTTACACAATTGAATGCGTTTTTTAAAGTGATCAAACCAGCCATCACTTGGAGTAAAAGTTTCTTCAATCCTCACTTCATTTCTATTTTATTTCACTGTCAAATAAACTTCAAGCTTTTGTCTGAATGACTGCTCTGCTAAAAGGAAAGCATTTTTTAATTGCAAACTTCAAGCCACACATCTAAAAGATGCTCTGTTTCCATTCCTTGTAGTTGTTTGCAAACCACAAAAAGTTGGTTCAACTTTGTCCTTTTCTTTTTTCTTTTTTTTTTTGCCTGTGTATTTTATAATATTTCATGCTATAGATTCAATGATTGTGGCATTCTTAATCTCTTATTCTATTTTAGAATTACTGTGGCAAAGTTCACAAATTTTGATTCTAATATGATAAAAAGCTGCTTCTTCTTTTGACTAGCAATATTTCCACTTGAAGTATTTTTCCTTTTGTCCGTTTAGTCAAGGACTCTAAAAAATTAACGCAACGGTTGGTAATATGATGCTTGGCAGCACATCACATTCATATGAGATGATGCGTAAGTGCAGACTGAAGAAATAGTATGAATCACATTGACTATTGGTTCATATTAAATGTTACCTGATTATTTTATAATTGGTACAAAATTGAATTTCATGGTATTCAAACTCACATTAATCATGACCTAAATATACACATATATACATGTGTAGGTATGTATGTATATTGCATATACATAATACACACACATACATATATATATATGCCAATATATGTCTATGTGTACACACACATGCTATAGTAATCCAAGGATATTTTGTAACTTTAAAACTTTCAATCAATTCAGTATCTGTGAAGACATGGTGTATGTCCTCTTCACACTGTCATTATAAGTTAATACCCTCAGAATGTATCCAACCTACTTTTGATAAAGATTTTACAAAGATAATCGGCTAATCACAAGGTTTGGTTGTTGATGATGTCTTTTCGTTTGTCTTCTTTGGGGTCTAATACCATCTATAATTTTATTCATTTCGGGGTGGGGGAGAATCTTCTCTTGAAAATTAATCCCTGTTGTGGCGGCTAGGTGGTGTAGTAAATAGAGCCTGGAGTCAGGAGGACCTGAGTTCAAATCCGGCCTCAAACACTTGACACACTAGCTGTGTGTGTGACTTTGGGCAAGTCAACCCCCAATTGCCCTCCAAAAAGAAAAAGAAAAGAAAATTAATCCCTGCCTTAAAAATTGTGTCATTTCCAGAGTGGATCCCTTCTCTATATATTTGGTGAGACCTGGCTGTTTTTCCTGACTTCATCTTTCCAAGTTTCACTTCTACTTCATTTCATTGCACATTTCAGGTACCAAGATAGTAGAGTCCAAATGTGGCAACACAAGTGTCATTGATGATGCAAACAACTCACTAGAAAAATAGTAGTGAAAAGGGTGTAACTAAGAGTATCCTGATCAGCTTAGCAAGGGTAAAACATTACTTTAACAATATCTTTCAGGGACATCCACATCCAGAGAAAGAACTACAGAGTCTGAATGCATATTGAAGCAAACTGGATTATTTATAAAAATGTAAAATACTTGATTTAACATAATATGGAACTCAAGGAACTGAATGTTGTAAACTAAAAGTAAATGAATAAATTAAATAATAATAATATCTTTTAACACTAAACATAAACATCCCCATTTACACTACATCACAGACCTGAGTATAATCCATTGATGGGGTATATAGAAATACTCTTGTCCTAAGCCCACTGATACTCCGCTTGATGATTTGATTGGATTGTGGGTAATGTAGACCCAAGTCACACCTGTGGTCTTGGCTTTTAAAAGGGCGAAGACAGAGGACAAATGAAGGCTGATGATGGAGACCAAAAATAAGATAGGAACTATATACATACTTGGATCCTTAGGGTGAGGAAACTGGCTTTTCCACAAAGCCTTCTCCAGGAAATCTCTTGGTCCCAGAGACAGTAATGGAGAAACAGACGAAGAACTTGTGGAGTTCCTGGAGGGGCAGCAATGTGGCCCCAGGAAAGAAGTGAACTACATGGCTCAAAGGGTTTACAGACAGGGATAGGAGGACAGGAGGTGAGTGGTGAGAGTTCCTGAGTGCAGCTTTCCAGATACAGAAAGGAGAATTTCTGGGCAACATAAATTTTTCAAGACCAAGAAGGCACCAGAACCAAGGAACATTGAGGAACTGATCTCCAGTAGATGTAATGTGTGACACAGAATCCCAACTCTAGGTTTCTGGGCTGGGTTTGCTCTTGGGAAACTTTCTACAAATCATTCTTTGGTTTGTGTCTCTATATGGGAAGCATAAAAATTTGATTCATTTTGCACCTCAACCAGGAGCCATAATCAGGTCCTAAAAATGTGTCCTATATGAAGATACTCACCCTCTATTTAGGGAGATATCTTCTTTAACCTCTTTAATTGATCAGGCTGTCCTTGATTAGAAAGGATACTAATAAATACAAGGATACTAATGAATACATTGCATTTTGCATCTATTTGCTATGTTCTTTCTAATTTCATTTATAAAATGGTCATGGGATGATGAAATAAGTTAAATAAGGTTAGCTATATTACCATTGCATACAGTGTTTTCTCAACAATAAATAAGTCAACAGGCATTTATTAGGTGCCCGTTCTATGCTAGACACTGTGGCAGATGCTAGAATAAAGCAATCCCAGTTAGCAAAGAACTTGCATTCTAAAAAGAAAAACAAGTATGTACATAAGCACATACAGAATAGATATAAAGTACTAGTCATTGGGGGCTAGTCCCAAAAGGGCTTCGTGTAGAAGCCCTTGAGCTCTGTCTTGAAAAAAATTAAGGAATTCTGAGACAGAGATGAGGAGGAAGTACATTCCAGTTGTGAAAAATGACAGTGCAAAGGTAAGGAAATGAAGTGTTATGTGTGAGAAACAAAGAGAAAGCCAGTTTCTCTGAACTGGAGAGTAATACAGAGGCAGTAATGCAAAATAAGAATGGGGAGATAGATTGGGAGAAAGTAGTAAAGGAATTTAAAAGCTAAACAGAAGGGTTTATATTTTATCCTAGAGGCAACATAGATAGCTGTTGGAGTTTACTTTGATATCTGTGTAAAGAAGAGAATGGGATGAGGAGAGGCTTTAAACAAGAAGACCAATTCTTACCTTTATCCTTTTTATAACTTGGCATTGATAAAGATCTTTGCTCTAACTATTCAGTGATCTGTCTGTACATAGACAAGTTGTTTGGAAATTACTGCCACACCACTAATCAGTTGCAACCTGTATTTTATGGTTTAATTATACAGGAATATAATTATATATGTTTTAACGTGCAGGAATCAATAGAGAGAGATATGAATACAAGTATAGATACAGATATAGATTGAGATATAGGTATAGATATAGAGACAGATATAGATATAGAGATAGATGTAGGTATAGATATAGGTATAGGTATAGATACAGGTACAGATACAGATATAGATTGATAGATTTTAGCACAGTTCCTAGAAGATAGTAGGCACTTAATAAATGGTGTGTGTGTGTGTGTGTGTGTGTATACACATATGCATGTATGTATAATAAACTGGGGACAGTTGCAGAGAGAAGACACAAAGATTATGGAGAAGTAGAAAAGGCTTCTTGCCAAAAGTGAGACTTTCTAAGTCTTAAAAACCAGGAAGCAAGGCTGAAGAGTGAGAACATTGTAGGTATGAGGGACAGCTAGTGAAAATACCCAGAACTGATAGGTAGAGCATCTTGTTGGAAAGACAGCAAACCCAGTGTCACTGGATAGCAGATTATGTGGTATGGGGGTAGGGAATATAAGGCACAAAAAAGATTAGAAAGGTAGGTGAAAGGGGGTACAGGGGTTAGGGTATCAAGGGTTTTGCATACCAAACAAATAATTACATATTTGATCCCAGGAGTGACAAGGAGCCATTGGAGTTTATTAGGAGGAGAGGAAGGGTGTGATATGGTGAGACCAGCACTTCAGGAAAATTCCTTTGGATGCTGAGTGGAGGACTGACTGGAGTGGGGAGATGTGTCAGGCAAACTAACAAGTAGATAATTGCAATATTCAGTCAAGAAGAGATAAGGACCTGTACTCAGGGTGGTGGCACTATCAGAGGAGAAAAGGGAGCAGATTGGAGAGATATTACATACATATATAATTACATATATTATTATATTATATATCATGTATTATTAACACATTATATTGTATTATATACATTATTGTATATATGTATGTTTACATGTATATCTATTTATATATATATATGTGTGTGTGTGTGTGTGTGTCTGTAGATGCCTGGCATATAGTATGTGTATGTGTATGTATCTGTATGTACATAAGCATATACAGAATAGATATAAAGTACTAGTCATTGGGGGCTAGTCCCAAAAGGGCTTCATGTAGAAGTAGAATGTATATGCCTGGCACATAGTAACCACTTGATAAGTGCTGACCAACTGACTGAATAATCCACTAAATGTCAATGTGGATGCAGCTTAGTCCTTCCAACAAAGTATCATTTCACTGGCTATTGAATAGAAATTTTAATCTAGGTTAACAACAGTTAAACTAAAATTTATAGAAAGTCAACATGGCAGGTGGAGGGGGGCAAAATTAAACAACAATTCTTTGAAATCACTAAGAAAATGGAAGCCTGAGGTCTAGCTCTCCTGATTGGTGATATCCTCCCCTAGACCACCATATTCAGAATGACGCCAGCCAGGTTTCACCTCCTCACTCCTGCTGGCCTCCCTTCCCTGGATTCCTCTTCTTTGTCTTATGTGTGTGTGTGTGTGTGTGTGTGTGTGTGTGTGTGTGTGTACATACATATTGTCTTCCCACATTAAAAGGCAAATTTCTTGAGGGGAGACCCTGTCTTGTTTGCTTATTTTTCTATCCCTAGTACTTATCACAATGCCTGGTACCTAACGTATGCATATTGAATACTTTTATCTTTCTCTTTTTCTCCGAAAAAGAAGAGAAGGTAATGTATTACTAAAATAAAAAGACAAATAAGACAAGACCACAACGAAGAGAAGAAGCCAAAAGAATATCAGAACCTACTATACACAATTATATGCTTATAAAAAATTAGAATTTAAGAGAAATGGATTATTTATAAAAATGTAAAATATTTGATTTAACATAACATGAAATAAAGATCTTGAAAAATCCAAATGCAGAAAAGGGAAATTGAAACAACTATAAGTGAACTAAAAAAGTGGAAGAAAACCTAGGTACAGATTGTACAGTATGTACCTTGATATACAAGTGCACCAACGTACGAGATTTCTGAGATACGAGTTGTCACTCGGTCAATTTTTTGCTTTGAACTGCAAGCCAAAATTTGAGGTACAAGCCAGCACTAGTTGGTGCAGAGAACACCACAACCCAACGGCCATCCAGCATCCTGCACCTCACTCGCTCAGTCCACGTATTTACCTTGCCAGTGAAGAAAATTAAGTTAAGTGAAAGTAAAAAAAGATATTGTAGCAAGTAAGTTCAGGGATAAAGTGTAGCATTAAGAGTGTAGCGAGTAAGTGAACGAAAGTGACCAAAAGCGTGAAACAAAAATCCTCTAACCTCCTCCATCTATCTCCTCCTCCCTCCACCTCCACCAGTATCTTCTGTTAGCTTAAGCTGTCTGATATCCAAGGTAAATATACACTTTATAAAACCAGTCTATTTCTTTACATTCTCTTTTATTATGTTTTTATACAATTTTTGTTATTTATAAATACTTTTTCTTATTTAAAAACATGTAACAAAAATACTGGGGTGGCATTTTGGAGGCTGGAATGGATTAATTGCATTTCAATTAATTTCAATGGGGAAATCTGATTTGATATACGAGCAAACTGAGTTACAAGCTCAGTAACAGAACAAATTAAACTCATAAGTCAAGGTCCCACTGTATTTGAGGTGAGTTCTATAAAACATTCAGATAACAATTAATACCCTTAATGTACAGATTTTTCTCCAAAAAATTGAAGAAGAAAACACTCTATCAAACTTTTTATAAGACAAATATGATCCTAAAACAAATAAACCAAAAAAGCAGGAAAGGATAGAGCAAAGAAAGACAACTAATCATAGGAACTTAATAAATGCTTGCTGAATGACTTGTTGATTGACTAATGAATAGTGCATGCAAAACGAATAAAATTCCAGCCAAAAATCTATAGCAATATCGTTCAAAAAATTATTCACTATGATCAAGTTGAATTTGTAGTGGGGATACAAGGATAGTTCAACATTAGGAAAACAATATTAGTCTTTTTTTTTCAGAACTATGATTTTATTGGTATAGGGGTTTCTCAATGAGGAACTTTCTTTCCCAGTAAAGATCAGCAGCTTCTCTGCAAATTAATCTTAAAGAAGTTCCTATTTCACTGAATGATTAAATAACTTAGCCATACCTTCCCCTTCTCCACATGGGCCAGGCTAGAGTCTTGTTTTGTTTTTTTTCCTTTCCTACAAGGTGACCAAGCTGTCCTTGGGTCTTGATTGGCCCAGGGAACAAGACTCTAGCAGCATCTCCCTTACAGCAGCTTCCTCATAGACTTTGGTCACAATGACTTGGTTTCTTCATCATCTAAAGGCATAAAAAGCCTCAAGTTTGGGTGCAAGACAGAGGGAGTCATCACTCCCTTACCACTGACCAGACTTTCCATATAGGGAGGTAGGGCAAGGACAGTCTGAGCCTACACAAGCTAAGTGCTGGAGAATCCTTTGTTGAATATGCTTTCTGCGCTATGTCTTAGTAAATCTCCATTTGTTAACTTTAGAACGACCTAAAAGTGGCCCTTTCGAAATCTAACATGAACTAACAGGCAACTGACCTGAATTAGGCCAGTCCTTATCAAATCTCAAACCAAATGATTATATAGATAGATTCAGAAAAGAACAAATTGGTTTAATTCTGCCCCCATCTGCCATGTTGACTTTCTATAAATTTTAGTTTAACTGTTGTTAATCTAGATTGAGATTTCTATTCAATAGCCAATGAGATGATATGTTGTTGGAAGGACTAAGAGGAATCCACATTGACATTTATTGGGTCATTCAGTCAGTCAGTTAGCACTTGTCAATTATTCTTGTGGTTCATTGTTCCCAAGAACAACCAAACCTACATTTTTGCCAAAGTGCCTACAGAATGAAGTAGAACTAAGAGAAACAATAGCAAAAATTTCAACCACAATATAAACAGAAAGCATACAAGAATAAAACTGAAGATTATATCATTGTTATGACCAAGTTTGTCCCTGAGGAAGAGATGAGATAATTTACTTCTATCAGTTTTTTGCAGAGTTAGGGAACCATGGATGTGGAATACTGTGTTTACTATCAAATTAATAAGTAATATGATTGATTGATGTGTTCATGAGTTTTGTCGAACTGCTTTGTCCATCTCTTTCCTCAGCCTGTTAGCAGAAGTGGTAGGGCCGCCATTTAAATACCCCCCATCACCCCAGATGTGGATGGAGAAAGGGAGGATTCTTGGTCTCCCACAAGGCAGCATGGCTCTGTCCATCATCTGTCCGCCCAAAGTAAGCCTGCACCTGGGATGGGGCTGCCTCTTTTTTTCTTCCCTGAATAGGTGAGCACTAACCTCAAGGTGAGAATGCTTAAGCAGTGTCCTCGAGAGTGTGAAAGATTTAGAAGTTCCAGTAATGGTTGGAACTGCATAGCAGCTTAGCAGTTGAGTTAGAAGCAGTAGTAGTTGATGACAATGACTTCGTTGAAGATGAATTCTAGAAAATAATTACTCCAGGACTGTGCAGCTTTGGGGAACACGACTCTTGCAGCTGAGAGAAATCCTGGCTATAGACTCCAGAAAAGAACCGATCCTTAGAGTCCAACAGAGGCAAAAAAGCCCAACATAGGCAGCAAAAGGAAAAAATGTTGCTTTTTAAAGTTTACTCAGATATGAAGGGAAACATTACAGAATATAGAGGTGGTTGGAGAGGTAAATTTCAGTGACAGAAAAAAGTACACAGAACTGGCACATAAAGTATGAGGAAGGGAAAAGTATGCAAAAGAGCTAGAAGGGGGGAAGAGGTGACATGGTTGAGGGTCATGAACACCAGGCTGAGTCTAAACTCTTTTCAGCTCTCAACCTATTTTTAGAGCAAGTTGCCTTTCAGAAATAAAACTAATATTCGATAGATTGTCCCTATTAAGAAAAAAAAAATTAAAGAGGGGGGAGTGAGAAAAGGATGTCTATCCCTGGAACTTGGAACTACATTGGAGAGAAAACTAGAGCTTAGATGCTTTTCCTGTGGCCTGGCAAATACACACTGGGAGCAGTGGTCATGGGGCGGAGAACGCCCCAGCTCTGTTCATTGTGATGTGGCTGGCCATCTTGAAAAATCCCCATCACCTACTTTGGCAAAATAATAATTATTGTCTTAGGGAGTAGGAGTGGTTTCAGTCTTTGTATTTTTATTGTCAACACCTATCAAGGTTTTCCCTTGGATGTGATCAAGGATTCTTCTCTCTTTGTTGAACTGTTATGTCACTCCCAATGAAATGACTCATTCATTCTGCATTGTCTAGTCTATATTCTCTTATGCATTTCTCCTCTGATTTCTATTTTGCTCTCATATGAATAAATGGGTTTCTTTACTATTCACTATATGTGTTCATTGAGGAACTGGTATTTGGTGAAAAGGGGTCAAGCCTTAGATATAGATATAGAACTTGGGGTTCCCCTACTCTTCAAAATGACAAAAAAAATCAGAAATTAGCTTGAGGCCAATAATATCCCCTGGCCTAGACTAACAATATTTAAGGGAGCAGTTGAATATAATTCTAGTCCAATACCCCTTCTCTCTGAGGAAAGCAAAGTGGCCTTTGGTACCAACTTCTTGCTTCTCCTCCTGGAAAGAATGAAAAGATTAGGACAGGGAGAGGAGAAAAGGCTAGAGATGTCTGTTTTGCCTCTCTTGAAGCCACATAACAGCTCTGGCCCACAAGTGGACCTCACTTCACATGAGGTCCTTTCCCTTACCATAGAGTCTAAAAATGATCTGTATATGTTTCAGCCTCTGTCGCTGTTCACCATTAACTAGCTCTGTGATTCAGGCAAATCACTCAGTCTTTGGGGACGTTTTCCTTATCTCTAAAAGGAGGAGACAAAATTAGATAATTTCTTAGATAGTACACAGGTCTCACAATCTACGATTATAGGATTTTTCTATTAATTTCTTTTTTTCTCTTCTTCACTCTTTGTTGGTCATATTTCTACCTATTTCTCTGTCTCTCCTTCCACCTTTCCATGCATGTATGCATGGAAGTATGTCTGCATACCTACTTACCTATGCCCACATGCATGTGTGTCTATTTATCATTCACTGGCAACCTTCAAGTAATTTACTCATTTGGTTAGCTCCACAGATAGCAAACTCTTGCAAGCACTCCTCCCAGCTCTCCCAATGACCTTTACAGGGCAAAAGTGGCCCATTAAGTGTGAGGTGTTAACTGCTCTCCTGACCACATATTCCAAGATGTTTCCTGCTCATATTTCAGGAGCAGCCTGCAATGCTGCAACCCCACCGGGGCCATTCTGTCAGCCCAGGCATTTAATTAGCTAATTACAACCTGCTGACATGAATACACAGAATATGGTGTTCAGAGAGCAATTTTTTTTCCAATTCATTTATTATTAGCCCCCAGTAAACATCTGATAGGCTCTTCCCTGAGGGGACATCATGGTAATTGGTCCCTTGAACATCAAGTTCTTTGGCTAATCTGTCAGAGCTGAAACCAAGTGTCACCATCTGTCAGTATTTGCACCATACATCCCATTCTACATTTTACATTTGGAGTCACTAAAGGGGAGGAGCAGGAGTTGGGGGAGAGGGGATGGGCAAGGGTCAAAATCTAGGGAAAATAGTATGAACTTGGTCAGTACTCCCCAAGTTGGCAAGTTATCACATCTGCACACAGCCCAGGATGTGCTACTCAGAAGCCAGTGGGGAAATCTCATCTTTCAGCTTCAGTGATAAGTTTTTTTATTCTCTTTCCTCCCCCTTCCACACTCAATTAAAGTTTCATATAGTATCTGATATAAGTATGGAAGTTGTGTTCATTCAAGTGTGTCAAATGAAAAGTCAAGATAACAGTGTTCATGTGATTTGGTCTCAGTCAAAACTCTTCCTAATCACAGTTTCAGGAAATGAATGGAAACCACCTCATAAAGAGACTTGGCTTTACCTAGCAGCGAAAGAATTGCCCTAGCAGCTACCAGTAAATACCATGTCCCTAGAATGAAGAAACCCAATATCTATGGGTCTAAAGGGCCAACAGGACAATCCTGAGGACTCCCTATGAAGATGAAAGATTTTTAAATAAAAAATATACATATATGTCTCAGTGAAGAGAAAGAATTAATAATGAGCTAATCTAACAGGAAAAAATCAATACATGCTTCAGTGATTAGATTTTACAATAAATTCAGATATATCCTCTTAGGTAGAGCGAAGCAGATACTCCTAATTTGTTTATTTTCCAGTTGCACACTTGGGGAGGAGTATTCGGTAAATGAGACCAGTAATTTATCTATTATTTGTTAATGGCCTCTTAGCGAGTAATCACCTGCCAAAGAGCATGCTGGTAGCCTAAAGGAGTTAAGTTTCCTTCCCCCAAAAAATGACTTACTGGTCAACAACTCGATATAGTTATAAGCTGTTCAAATTAGATTCAGAAGAGACTAGGGTCCCAATTCGGTCTGGCACTTATCAGCTGTTTGAAGCAGGACAAGGCATTTTCTGAATCTGTTTCTCCATCGCAAAATAGAGACAATGATCTTTTCACTACCCACCTCATAGGGTGGTTATGAAGAAGATGAATTGTAAAGTTTTCTACACACCCATACCTGTGATTTCATCTAACTCACCTGTAACTAATGAATAAATGATAGCACACAAAGGAGAGTGGTAACCATACATGATGAGTGAGAATTGGGATTATAGGAGAGTTTATCAGCACACCCCATCCAGGAACAATGGCAAAGTTGGTTTTACCAGGCTTCAGTGTCACAAAACTAGGGGTAAAGGGTGGGGGGAGGAGAAAAACGTGTACTTTGAAACAAGGGGTTTAGTAAGGAGGAGGTGGTGAGAGAGTAGGGAATGAAATGAAGCATTTCATTTCTGGGGCTTTCCTGAAATAGTGCCATGAGAGAGGCAGTCACCAATTAGGTGGGAGGGGGAATCAAGGTCACACTACTAGTAGATGACCAAGAGAATACAGATAGCCTTAAAATGTTGTCTAAGGGCATTGAGAGGTTAGGTGATTTCTTCTTCATAGTCAAACTAGGCTACATCTTTTACTAGTAGATAGAGTGTTGGGCTTCTAATCATAAAAACCTGGGTTCAAATCCCACCTCAGTTACTTTCTAACTGTATGACCCTAGATTACCTTGGTTTCCCTCTGCAAACTGGTGATAATAATAGTTCCTAACCCATAAGTTTGTTATGAAGGCTGAATGACATCACATACGTTAAATGCTTTGCAAATCCTAAAGGACAGTACAAAAGTGTGTGTGTGTGTGTGTGTGTGTGTGTGTGTGTGTGTGTAGACTTGAACTCAGACCTTCCTGACTTCAAGGCTGTGTTTTCATTCACTATACCACAACGTCTCTCTTGTTCTGGATCATTATAATTAGGAAGTCATTTACAGTTTGTAAACATATGTAGGCGCATGTGGAATTGAACAGAAAAAGTGAAATAGAATACTCAAGGTAGAAAAATCACAATTTGTATTTCATTTCTGGTTCTTTTTGCAAAATTGATTTCTTGTATGCATCAGTTTTGCCATCTATAATTTAGGGATTAATAGTTGAGCAAAAGGCTCTATATGCATATTAAATATATTTGAGAACTCTAATTCTTCTTTAATTTTTGTCCCTGTGTAAAACAACCTGGAAGAAAGAATATGTTTGGAAGATTTGAGGCCTACTAGATTGTAAATACTTTGAAAGCAAGAAAACACATTTTATTGATTTTATATTCCCATAGCACATAACTCATAGTAGGTGAATAATAAATATTAGTTGAAAAGGAATGAACATTTAACAAACAAATGTTTCCTTTTTGCCTCCAATATTCATAGATATATTAAAATCATTTCAGGCAACACTTTTACAATTCTCCCAAGAATTCCCACAATTTTATGAAACACTATGAGGCATATCTAATTAGACCCCACCCAAAATTCTCTCCCTTTTTTATCCCCTACCCAACAAAACAGCCTTCACTCACATAAATTCAAGACAACCACTTTGGCTCCCTTTTTCAAGGGCCAATAACAGCTCTGCTTGAATTTCACACTTATTCTATTTCTTTAGGCAGGCGATGATAAATATTTATTATCAAGATGGTTCTGAAATTAGTAAAAATCACACCTGAAACTTATGTCATATTTTAAGGTTACTTAAAGTACTTCAAAAACATTATGTCATTTGATCTTTGCAACATGCCTGTTTCTCCATCTGCAAAATAGAGACAACGATCTTTTCACTACCTACCTCATAGGGTGGTTATGAAGAAGGTGAATTGTAAAGTTTATATTTATATATATATATTGGCTAAAGCATAGAGGGGTGGAAAGGGGAGTAATAGGTAACAAGATTGGTAAGGTAGGCAATAAGGTTGAAGGTTGGACATGTATTTTAGGAAGATCACTTTTGTGGCTTTGTGAAGGATGGATTGGAAAAGGAAGACTTGAATCAAGTGAGAAGACCAATGAAGAGGCTATTACAATAGGCAAAGCGAAAGGTTATGAAAGCTAGTAATTGTGAATAGCTAGCAATTATATAATGCTTTAAAGTTTGCAAAAGCACTTTTTATAACTATTATTTCATTTTATCTTCACACAAACCCGAGGTAGGTGCTATTATTATCCCCATTTTGAGGTTGAGGAGACTGAACCCCAAATGGAGACACAAAGAGTTGGACACAGCTGAAAAACAATTGAACTGAAAACAATAGGAAGGATAATAGCTCCGGTCTCCCCGAGTGATTGTGAGGCTAAAATGAGCCTCAAACCAGGCTTTGCAAATCTTAAAGTACTGCATCAATGCTAGTTATTATTATTACTGGATTTCTCATCACTAGTAAAGAAATTAAAAAGATTTTTCATGTCAAACCAGCCTATGTGCCAAGCGCTTTGCAATTATTATTTCTTTTTGATCCTTACAACAAGCCTGGGAGGTAGGGACTCTTATTATCCCCTGTGTACAAATGAAGAAACTGAGGTAAACAGAGGTTAAGTGACTTGCCTATGGTGATACAGGTAGTAAGTGTCTGAGGCCAGATTTAAACTGAGGCCTATGCTGATTTCAGCCCCAGGACTCTATCCACAGCACTACCTAGCTGCCAGTAAGTTAGAAAGTACTCAAATCAGCCTAGTGATCAAACTAGGACTTGATTAAACGGCACTTGGTGACAATTAAGGATTAGCGGAAAAGAATCACCAAGGCCAATAGGAGTTCGGATTTTTTTTTAATCTTTTTTTCTAAAATGACCTCGTCTTTTGAACTCTATACTTCTAACACCACCGTGCTTAGTTCTTTTAGTATTTTTGCATTTGACAAGGTAGTAGGTTTTTTAATACAGATCATTTTTTCATACATATAAACATAATTGTGTATCTAAGCTATCCATATCTATGTTTGAATCCTGATCCTGACACTTTCTATGTCAGCGGTTCTCAACCTGTGGGTTATTTTCAATTTGTAACAATGAAAATACAACCTGCATATCAGATAGATTCATAACAGCAGCAAAATTACAATTAGGAAGTAGCAAGGAAAATAATTTTATGGTTGGGGGTCACCACAACATGAGGAACTGTATTAAAGGGTCGTGGCATTAGGAAGGTTGAGAACCACTGTTCTATGTGATCATGAGCAAATTACTTAACTTCCCTAGGCCTCAGTATCTTTAAGTGTAAAATTAGGTAAATATTGTCTATAGTAGGTATTTCACAGGGATGATGTGAGACTCAAGTTAAATAATATACATGTGATAAGAGCAATAGGTCTCAGGACCTCACCACTAAGCTGGGTTCGCTTTTCCTAGGGGGCTACCCCACACAGCCCAGGCTATTTTTTCCCTTGAAAGGTATTGAAGGAGTTGGGTAGGTGGCACAGTGAATAGAGCACTGACCCTGGAGTCAGGACAACCTGAGCTCAAATCCAGCCTCAGACATTTGACACACTTAACTAGCTGTGTGACCTTGGGCAAGTCACTTAACCCCAATTGCCTTGCCTTCTCCCCCCCCTCAAAAAAAAGGTATTGAAATAATCTACAAATTTAATTGGTCCCAGTGGACTAAGCCTCAAACCATTAATTGTTTCTTGTGTCCTAAGTACAAAAGTCAGTACACTCCTCCCTCAGGCTTCTGATCAGTAGATGAGCATGACTGCTGCAAGGCGGAGAAACTGTTCCCAATGAATCAATGCTTTGTCTCCTCTAAGTATTTTGTTGCTGTTCATTTGCATTCAACTCTGTGACGCTATTTGGGGTTTTCTTGACAAAGATACTAGAGTGGTTTGCCATTTCCTTCTCCAGATCATTTTACAGATGAGGAACTGAGGCAAACCAGGTTAAGTGACTTGCTCAGGGTCACACAGATAGTAAGTGCCTGAGGCTGGATTTGAACTCAGGTCTTCCTGACTCCAGGCCTGCTACTCTATCCACTGTGCCACCCAGCTGCCCCAAGTAGTCTTTACTTGTAACAAAGTGATCTTCCTTTTGTTAACTATTAGATGATCTCCAATTTTTTCATTTCTTTCTCATTCTCAGTCTGAAGCACCAAACTAGCCTATTAGATCCTGCTCAGAATAGTATATAAAGCTTTTTACAAAGTATAAAATGTTATATAAATACCAGTTATTGGTCTTACTATTCATAAAGCCTCATGTTCCTATGGTGAAGCTGTAACTAAGGTACTATTGCTTACCTGATGTCGGCTTGCCATGATAATTTCAGGAAAAGTATCGAAGAGGAAATAATCACTACCGTGAGGGATGGACTTGCAAATGAAAAAAAAAAATTGACAGCATAACCTAGGCAAAGCTATTTCTTTGGCACTCTAAACCTCCCTTGCTTGCTTTTTCTCACCTCAGTGATACCTCTCTCCTCATCCATTTTCCTTGTTTATTCACCATCCTCCCCAATGCTCAGAGGAAAAGGTTTGAAATTTATTCACAAAAGCATAAATCACAGAATCCAAATTATATAATCTCCAAGATGGAAGGGAGCTCATCTATTTCAATAAACCAGACCAAAAATCTTCTCTATAAAGTCACTCTCCTTCTTTCCACCTCTTCCCTCCTCCTCTCCCTTGCCCCAACACTACCAAATAACCATCTAGCTTTTGCTCAAAGGTCTCCAAAAGCAGTCTGGTCCACCTTGGAATTCCTCTCATTGCTAACGTATTTTTTTCTTACACAGCCCAAATCTATCTCTGCAATTTCCATCCGTAGCTCCCAGTTCTGCTCTCTGGGGCAAAGTAGATAGAGTCTTTTCCCTCTCTGACATGACAGCACTTCAAGTTCTTAATGACAGTTATCATGTTCCCAAATGTCTTCTCTTCCCCCTAAGATCCCTAGCTCTTCCAACCAATCATCATATGGCATGGTCTTTAGGCCCCTCACCATTCTGGTCCCTCTTGTCTGGATACTCTCCAGCTCCTAAAAATCCTTCCTAAAATACAGCATTCAGAACTGAACCAGTGATGACTGATAAGGCTTAATGTGTTGCCTATATCAAGTGTATTTACTTTTTAACAAGGAGCAAAGCCTTAAGCCAAAGAAATGAAGTGCTAATTGTGTTATATCGGGCATCAGATAGTGGGTGGAAGAGATATTTTTGGAATCACTGAATCTTTTTTCCAGACCCTGAAGTCTCACTAAATAGATAGATGTGTATACCAACTTAAAAAAAAAAAAGACTGGCTTGTCTACATGAATATCTATATCAATAAGCTCATCTATTTGTATCTAAGATCTACTTTCCTGAACTCTGTAATCCTGGCTTCCCTTGCTTTCATTCATTTATAATACGTCAGATGTAATTTTCAAACATAAGTGATCTTTTTTTAATAGTGTCCCAGCTTTTCTTTTCCACTGAGTTGCTGGGTTGTTTTTCCCCCCACATCCTTCAAACACATTGAAACCCAAGCCAAGGGTGGTGAGAATAGATTTTTGAAAAAGTCATGAATTAGTTATTTTCCACCTTGGCTGACTGTATCACTTGTCAGGACTTCAATAGGAGAGTAACCCCAGCTCCCTCCGAGAGTGCTCACTAATGGCTCATTGCTGTATTGTCCCCTTTGATCAGACACAGGTGGATGACAAGCCGCCTGCTTGTGTGTTGAAAACAGGTGAACGTTATTGTCAGAGTGATTATATCTAATTACATCCTGGTTAATTATCAAACACATGAATTATAATGGGGCAGCTCTTCAGCAGAGGTGGGTACATCCTCCAGATGTCACGCACTGTGACTAGCCTTAGCGCTATCTCCAGGGACCATTCTCCCTGCACACCTACTGGGCAAAGTTATCTCAGAGGCACACTCAGTGTACAGGGTGAAGCCAGGGATTCTTTTCTTCTCCTTTCCTTCCCTTCCACAGCTGTCAGGGGAAGAGATCAGCGGATGGTCAGGTTACACCAGCTCTCTGTAATTTACACTGGAAACACATGTTCCCCTCTCCTCCATCCTCTCCTGCTCTTCCTGTTTCTTGTTGTTATTGGGGCTTTTCCCCCCTTTCTCTCTCTCCCTTTCCTTCTCTCTCTTCCTCTTGCCCTCTCTGGCCATTGTCCCTTGCTGTCTGTTGACAGATGCTTTTGAGATCCCCAGGGATTCTCTTCAGAGGCAGTTCACCTTCACTTTTCAAATAACAAACAAGGAGAGTTCATTCAGCAAACAGAGGAGGCTTAGTGAACTGACCATGTGGCATGCAGCCTTCTCTAGAAGGTCACCTGTTTTAATCCAACCCAGATCAGGAAAGAAAGAATTTCCCGTGTCTAAAGCCTGGTGGGTTTGAACCATCTTGGAAGCATGTGGTCTGCTTTTCACTCACCAACTTGTTTGACATAGGTTGATCTTGTTGACTTCATGCTAACTGTTAATCAAAGAGGGATATGATCTGGTTCCTAGTATGCTGAAGAGACTACTGTCTCCACTAGATTTTATTTTTGGCTCCCCACAGCCCATTATTTGCCTTGCAGTTTCAGAAAACCAATGAAAATGCTTGCCCTATTTTGTATTGGGAATGTTAAAGCTGGGCAACTTGAATTTATCAACAGGGCTATTATGGCACCCACCTAAAAAAATTCCAACTCTCAATTCCCTAATTCCCTAGAATCAGCCAATTAACCATGTATGTCTCTTCCTTATTTTTCTTCTCACACGAAGAACAATGAAAATGCATTAAAAGGAAAGCATGCTAGACAGTAGGTTAGTAATTGCATTTATTTTGCATTTTTTCTACAGACACTAACTCTTCAAAATCAGAAGCCAAATCACAAAGTCTATTGGGAATTAGTAGTGACTGCCACTCTCCCCTTTGGAACATACAGAAGAAAAAATGGTAGAAGTGGAAGGAAGGATAGAAAGGCATAACAACATGGACTTTCTATGATTCTTCAGTCTCTCTCTCTCTTTCACTCACTCTCGCTCTTTCCTCTCACTCTCACTTCTCTCTGTCTCTGTCTCTCTCTCTCATCTCTTCTTTCTCTTTTCCTTCCTATTCACCCTTCCTCACACTCCTTTCTCTCTTTATCTTTTGTCTATGTTGAGAAAAACAGCACACAGCTTGGGCTGCCTGACTGGATCGCGCTCCAGGATGGCGACATGGCCAATCCTGGGAGGGGAGCCAATGTCTATTGAGCCTGCGCTCTACTAGCTAGGCTTGTCTAGGAACGCCAGGAGTCTGCATAAACCGATTCCACAGAATTAATTTCCCCAAGTCAAAAATGGCAATGTCAAGAAACGAAAAAGGCAGATTACCAGCCCTAATCACACTTTCTCCCTCTCCCTTTCTCCTTGTATGGTAATTGGGATAATTAACAAGCTAACAAGCTTCTAGTAAAAACAGTTTCAGAATTTCAATGTATAATTAATATTTACGTCTATAACAACTTGTCATCTAAGCTACATTTAGACCAAAAAGCACATCAAGAGACCTTGTACTGGAAAGAGGACAAACCTTCAAAAGGCAGGCTCCAGAGGGCCTTTCTACAGAGGCTGCACATGTTTACTGGTCACACTATAAACATCAAAGGAAGTACTCAGCACAGGAACAGAGTGAATGGGAGAAGAGAAACTCCCACCTAAATGGAATTGAATCAGTCACTGTGGGGTGAAAAACGAATTCAAATAGAAGAGGGGAACCAGTCACTTTTGTAAGAGAGCTAGAACTCAGCTGGTAGAAGAATTGTAAAATTTCTCAGCTGGTAGAAGAATCGTAAAATCGTAAAAAAAAAATCCTGGGTGTCACAAACTGATGTTATAACATCAATATGTTGCATCATACTACAACGACAGCTTCATCAGGTCAGTGTTGTAGCTTCAACAAAGTAAACGTCTACCCGTTCAAGAAAAGTGGTTATTCGGTATTTCTCTAAACACCTACAGCTCTGAAGATTCTACAGCCTTTCTTAATAGTCCATTTTACTCTTCATGCCCCAAATGGAATTCATTATATTTCTCCCCCTAAACTATCCCTTCACCAAATATCCTTCTCTATGTTGAGGAAATCACCATCCATCTGGTCACCCAGATTCACAATCTGAGTCGTCCTTGATTCTTTTCTCTCCATTTCTCCCCATAGCCAATAAGTGGGTACTTGATTTACCTCCACAACACAAAAAGCACACATCTATCTCCTTTTCATTCAGACAACCTTGACCCTAGTTTAGCCCCTTATTCCTTATTGTCTAGATTATTTTGATAACCACCTCTTTGGTTTCACTGCTTGCTCTCTCATCCATTTAATATTTAATTTTATTTGAAATAGTTTTGAATTTTAAAAATATATTAATTTAATTTGATTTATTATTCCTAAAATTCAGGTATGATCATTTTACTCCCCTACTGAAAAATCTCCAGTGGTCCCCCATTATTTCTAGAACAAAATGCATATACTATGACTCCATTTAAAGCCCTCAACAATTTGGATCCCAAATTTGGATTCCCAGACAAAAGTTATATTATTCCCCTTCATAACTTGCCTAACTAGTTTGCTTCATAATGGCTTGGTAAAGCCTTATACACAACTTATTATTAATGAGAGCAAAGGGCCCTAATTCTCTCTGAAATCACGTTTTTCTTTTTTTGCCACTAAATTCAAAGTCACTCATAAACCTAAGAAAGAACCACAACCCTTTAGGTACCTTACACTTGATGGGAATACCAAAACAAAAAACAAAAAAAAACTGCTTCATAAAAAAATCAGAAATCAATTTCTAACTTTCTCTAAATCTAATAAGAGAGATAATAGACATAATTTCTGAGAAAATTCATTATTAGCATATCAATTATCTACACAAAATTAAGAGTTTTAGAAATCCCATTCTACCATCAATTATATTTGATATTTTTCAAAACATCTTTCAGACTCAGCTACTCTGATCAAGACAATGATACAAGACAATTCCTAAGGACCCATGATGAAAAAAGCTAACTACTTCCAGAGAGAGAACTGATGAACTCTGAGGGCAGATTGAAGCATGCTATTTTTACTTTTTAAATTTGTTTTTGTTGTATGTGTGTTTTCTTTTGCAACATGACTAATATGAAAATATGTTTTGCATGACTTCCCATATATAATCAATATCAGGTTGCATGCCTTCACAAAGGGTGAAGAGGGGAGGAAAGGAGAAAATTTGGAACTCAATTTTTTTTAAATGAACATTAAGGGTGGCTAGGTGGTGCAGTGAATAGAGCACTGGCCCTGGAGTCAGGAGTACTTGAGTTCAAATCCAGCCTCAGACACTTAATATTAGCCATGTGACCTTGGGCAAGTCACTTAATCCCCATTGCTCTGTCTTCCCCCCTGCAAAAAAAAAAAATTTAAAAAAAGAATGTTAAAATTTTTCTTACATATACCTGGGAAATATTTAACAAAATAAATAAAAATACATTTAAAAAACAAAAACATCTTTCATTTATTATGTAAGCAATAAGCTTGAAGAGCTGTATGCATAGTAACCCTAGACACATCCGGAAGAGCCAACTCTTGTTTCTCCCTACTTATCAAACTTAACACTGAAAGGCAGTGGTTCTCAACCTTCCTAATGCCGAGACCCTTTAATACTCATATGTGGGTGTATCTGCATGTGGATAGACCTGCCTGGAGACAGACAGAGGAGCGGTGTCTCAGTTCCTAAGACCATTGGAAATATGTGTTTTCCAATGGTCTTAGGTGACCCCTGTGAAAGGGTCGTTGGACCCCCCAAAGAGGTCGCCTCCTACAGGTTGAGAACTGCTGTCCTAAGGGAAAAAGCAAACTGAATTGAAGGACATGACTTAAAACAGGATATTTGCAGTTCATCACTCATTGATAAGGCACATGTTATGATTTGGATGATATTAGATACCCTTCTATGGTCAGATTCAGGTACCATGAGAAAAATGGTGACTAAGCATTAAACGTAGTGTTTACAATTTGGACGCCCACATGTAAGTGAAGGTGAAAAGTGGTAGTCTGAACTGAAAGAATTGTAATTAATGCTTCATCATAAATTTTTTCATGGTGTGTAAACTTAACCATAGAAAGATATCTAATATTATCCAAGTAAGGGGCAGAGATTCAAAAAGAAAATTAGAAATTGTGCTAGATTTGGAATAAAAGGATCCAGGTCTTAATTGTAGCCCTGATCATTTCTACCTTTGTGACTCTGAGAAAGTCACAACCTCGATGGTCCTCAGCACCCTCATCATGAAGTTAGACTTGAACAGGGGTCAGCAAACTGCAGCTTGTGGGTCAAATCTGGCCTACTGCGTGCCTTTGTAGGGTCTTGTGCTAAGAAGGCTTAGCTCCTGTGTCACTAGGCCGTACATATAAAAATAGACAGAAGGTCAGATTTAGCCCACCTGCTATAATTTGGCAGCCCCTGGACTGATGATCTGGAAGATTCCTTCTAGCTCTAATTCTTATATTCCTGGGATTGAACAGAGGTTGCTTAATTGTTAATTTCTCATAATACTCTTTCATATCCAGCCTGTTCCAGAATTCCATTTAAAAATTTTAACAAAATGAAAAGGCCCTTGAAGACATGTAGTGAACTCTAGCAATGCATATTCATTGGGAAAACCACTGAACTTGTTTAGGGGACACCCTGTCTATCATTTACAAGTCTTAAGCTTGAACGCTGACTACATGTTAAAGATTACAGGCCCCAGAGTTCACTGGAGCATAATGTTAATGGAGCCAAACAAGATGAAGGATTCAGTTTCCATATGGGTCAATTAACTTTGCTCATTGTTACATACTGTACCCCTGTATGTTGACCAGTCCTCTTATAAATGTTTCTTGTTGAACACAAATGAGGATAGGAAAAAGAATGTGGATAGATCAATAGAAATTCATCAACACTTAGAAAAATAATACCAAACTCATGGCCTACTAATCAGTAATGTCATCTTCATTTTTGAAAGACAGCATATTTTATTATTGTATCTGAATAAAGTCATGGGGTGGGGGGTGGAAACAAAAACGTTTGCCATCAAAGAGCAACCCTGGTATGATGGGAAAGTGTCGGATTGTTCTGATTATCTGTAGGGATCAGCAACCTGAAGCTGGTCATGATATCTAGGACAGGTGGGAGGCCACAGTGGGGGGGGGCCTCAGGGGAGCTCGGGAAGTGCTTACAACAGCTTAGTCAGCAGCGTCTTGCTCCTGAGCTAAAGGTTGGGGACCTTTGTTCTGCAGAGTAGACAACACTGTCAACCAACCACCAATGCTGGGTTATTATTTCCAGACATAACAGGAGCTGTGTGTACTGTTGAGTGAGGATGGCAGCAGCTGCTGGCCTCTGACCTCTTGCGTTTCTAGGACCCCCTCTTTTAATTTATTTCATGGAATATTGCCGCATTTTCCCTTTCCCCAGCACCTCCAACTGCATGGACATTGTTATTTAAGTCTCTGTTGGGTTCTATTCCATCTTATTTTAGTGAAAATATTCTCACTTTCTGCTTTTTCTTTTCAGCCAAAAGAAATTTTTAATTTTGTCTTTAGGTGTTCCTTACTAGTATTCCCTCAAGGCTGGTGTACCCTTAACCATTAAGAAGAGAATGAATTTTCCTGAATGAGAAGTTACTCAAAAGGCCCTGTCCCTCTTAAGCATAGTGGGGTGGTTTGAAGCTTGGAAAGGATTCTTCAAAGGAGATCTCCAAGATCTCCTTATCGTTCTACTCACCATTCTTGGGACTTCCCAGACCAAAACATCATTCCCTACCCACTACTCCCCTGTTTTCTGGCACCCCCACCTTAGAATGTAAGCTCCTAGAGGGCAGGGATTGTCTCACTTTTGTATTTGTACCTCCAGTGCTTTCACTTTTAGATCACAAGTCATTTCTAAATCCCACCTAGTCAAAAAAGCAAATGTACCAAGCGAAATCAACTCACACAGAGACTATGCCTAACAGTATACACCATTCTGCATCCACAGCACCTCACCCCCAGCCTGCAGAAAGCAAGGGTGTTTCCACAACTCTTCTAAGTGTCCAAGATCACACAGAACCTGTTCATTATGAAACTATGCTGCTACTTTATAAACATTGCTTTTTTTCATATGTTTCTTAGATCCTTTAAAATATATATATTCTAGAATTTTACCAGGAAGCAAAGTAAAGTTATAATATTGCAGACTCCAACTCTTCTCTACTTTAAAAATTAGGACACTTGCCTCCCCTCCAGTTCTGAAGTACCTCTCCCATTCTCCATGATCTTTCAAAGCTCATGGACCATGACTTAGAAAAGGGGGGAGAGGGGAGAAGGGTATAAGTTGCTGGTAAATGTTTAATGATCATCTCTCCTAAAAAACATTATGCAAGACATGCTTATAAGTTTAATTTGAATTACTTACACTTTCTTAAGCCTAGACAACCAACAAAATAATAAATCAAGCTCTTATTTGTAGCTCACTGATTTCCAAAGTGTAAATATTCACACTGAAAATTTAACAATGGAGTCTGGGCCACTCCAAGAAGGATCCAGGACATCCCTGCTTAGAAACCACGTCTGCTATGTCTTTCAGAATCTTGTGATGTAGATGACCTAGACCAGGTAGGTAACTCTAACTTAGCTTTAAGGGCTTTCCAGTTCAAAAATCATTCTCCTTGGAAAAGGAAATACTGAAAAGTCCAAGTGTATATGTGTTTCCAGGCTATTTTATTGCTATTATCGCTAATTTATTGCTATTCTTATATGTCATGGTCTCTGGCCCTTTCATACACTAGTTGTTCCCCTCCAGATACGCCCCAGGTTGTCAAAGTCTTTTCTAAAATATAATGCTGAGAATTGAACACAATACTCAAGATGCTGTCTGACCAGGACAACTTTGGTAGAAGGAGACGATCACTTCCTTCATTTTAGGAACTTTGCTTCTATTAATGTAGCCAAAAGTCCATTAGCATTTTTGGTTGCCATGTTATATTGCTCAGTCCACTGAAACTGGAAGGTCTTTTCCATCTAGGTGTATATATTTGATTTTTTGAGTCCAACTATAGAAGTTTACATTTATCCCTACTAAATTTAATCTTATAAAGTTCAGCCCACCATACCAGATCTTTTAGATCCTGTCTCATTATCTCACGTTTTAACTATCCCTTCTAAATTTGTGTCACTGAAAGATTTTAAATCATGACTTTTATGACTTCAACCAAGCTTCAAAAATGTTGAAAAGCACAGGCTCAAGGACTGTTCCCTGGGATACTCCAGTAGAGACCTCCCAGTCAGGTTCACCTTAGTTAATTAATCAACAATCTTTAGGTCCAGTAATTCAAAGGATCCAAATCCACCTAATTGTTCTAATATCACATTTAATGTTTTTTAATCTTATCCATAAGGATATCATAAGAAACTCTGCTAAATGCCCTATATTAAGTCTATGGCATTCCTGTAGGCTAGTAACCCTGTCAAAAAAGGAAATGAAGTTAGTCTAGCATGACCTGTCCTTAATGAAACGCTGTTAGTTCTTAGTGAGTGAATACTGCATCCCTATCTAAACGCTCATAAATATTTCTTTTAATAACATGCTCCAGAATCTTACCAAGAATTAAGGTCAAACTTGCTGGTATATAGTTTGCAGACTCCACTACATCTATATTTTTTAAATGGGTGCAACATTTGCTCCCCTTCAATCTTTTGGCACCCTTCTTATTCTCTAATATTTTTCGAAGCCCATGACCAAGAGTTCATCAGTCACATGTGCAAATCCTTACATTGTACTCTGTAATATAATTTATCAGGGCCAGGTGACTATAGTTTATAGAAAGGAATTAAAGACTTTCTTACCATTTCCTCACTTAAATTTGGTTTCAATTGCTTGTTGAGTATTTTTTTCCATCTATCATTCTCGAAAAACAGAGGCAAAATTAGAGCTAAATCGTTCTGTTTCTCAATTATATGCCAACACTGATCAGCAAGCAATCCCTTCCATAATCTTCCTTTTTCCATCATCATGACTTTGTTGTTGTTGTTGTTGAAGTTACCCTTAACATTTATCACTAAACTCGGCTCATTCTGAACGTTAGCACTCCTGACAGGATTATGGCATTCTTCTGAATTCATCTTCAATTACCTATCTTTCTTCTGTAGTCTACACATGGTTTGAAATAAAAGTTGGTCAATGAATTCTCCTGTGCATGAGCACAGTTTTTTTAGATAGTCTCCTCATATGCATGTATGTATATACATATATATATATATATATATATATATTTTTTTTTTTTTTATTTTACATTACCCACATTTCTAAATGTAGCCCTCCTACCATCCCCTCCAGGAGAACCACTCTTTATAACAACAACAACAAAAAAAACAGTTCAGCAAAACTAATCAACATGTCAAAAAGAGTCTGACACTATATGCAGTATTCCACACCCTTGGTCCCCTTTGCAAAAAAAAAAAAAAGAACTGAGAGAAGTAATTTCTCATAACTTGTCTTTGGAGCCAAGTTTGGTCATTAAAATTCACAGCATTCAGTTCTAATTATTTTCTTTTTGCTTTCTTTGCATTTTGTGTTGTTGTACTGTGAGTATTGTTCTTCTGGTTCTGCTTATTCCACTTTGTATCAAATAATATGTGATTTTCCATGCTTCTCTATATTTATAATATTTATCGTGTCTTATCACACAAAATATTCCATTATGTTCATGTATCACAACCTGACTAGCCATTCCCCAGTCAGTGATTTTCCAAATCTTTGATAGCACAGAAAGGGCTGCTATAAATATTGTAACATATATGGACCCAAATCACGCCCTCTAAGCACAGGTGTCACCCAGGGTTCTGCCCCGGGGTCTCTTTTCCTCTCTATATATACACTATTTCACTTGGTCATTTCATCAGCTCCCATGGATTTAATTAACCTCTCTATACCGACTTTTCTCAAGTCTATCTATCCTACACTAACCTCTCTGCTGACCTCCAAATTTACATTTCCAATTTCCTTTTAGATACCTCATACTGGATGTCCGGAAGACATCATAAACTCAACATGTCCAAACCAGAATCCGTTATCTTTCACCCCTAAACCCTCTTCCCCCACAACCTACCCTATTATGATGGAAGGCAACAATATCCTCTCAGGTCCTCAGACTCCCAACCTAGTATCATCCTCAGCCCCTCACTATCTCTTAACCCCCACCCCCCATAATCAATCTGTTGTCAAGGTCTGTCAATTTCACCTTTGCAACATTTCTGAAATAGGCCCCCTTCTTTCCTCTGGCACTGCCACCACCATGGAGTAAGCACTCAGCACCTCAAACCTGGATGCTTGCCATAGCTTGCTGGTGAGTGTCTGCCTCCAATCCATCCTTCATTCACCCCCAAAGTATAGGCCTGATCATGTCACTCACCCCTACACAAATTCTACTGGCTCCCTATTGCCTCCAGGATTAAATACAAAATCCTGTGGCATTCACAGTTCTTTGTAACTAACCTCCCTGCCCCCACCTTTCCAGTCTTTTCATACCTTATACCTTGTCACGGGCTCAGAACCAGTGACGCTGGCCTCCTTGAAATTGTTATGAAGACAAAATACTCATCTTTACACTCCAAGCCTTTTCTCTGGCTATTCTCCACACCTGGAATGCTCTGATAAGATCATCTCTACCTACTGACTGCCCTGGTTTCCTTTAAGTTCAGACTAAAATCTAATTTTCTCTAAGAAGCCTTTCCCAACCTTTATTAATTTTAGCACCTTCCCTCTCTTAATTATTTTTATTTATCGTACATAATTTGTGAGTATATATTTGTTTGCTTGTTATTAGATTGTAAATTCCTTGCAGGCAGTGACTTTGATCTCTTTTTATATCCCCAGTACTTAGCACAGTGCCTGGCACATAGTGAACATTAATAAATATTCGTTGACTTGACTGATCTAATTTCATTACAGACCTAGCAACAGAATCTCTGACTCAAAGGGGATGGACGTTTCTGTCACTTTACTCACAGAATCTCCAATTGCTTTCTGGAATGTTTGGACCAATTCCCAACTATGAAAAGGACATTAAGTACTCCAGTCTTTCTACAATCCATCCAACATTGACTCTTTCCACCTTTTGTCATCTTTTTTGATTTTGTGGGTGTAAAGTTAAACCTCAGAGTTGTTTTAATTTGCATGTCTTTTATTACTAGTAAGTTAGAGTGACCTTTCATATAGTTGTTAATAGTTTGCAATTCTTCTTTTGCGAATTTTTTGTTTATATCTTTCAGCCATTTTTTTATTAAGGATGACTTAACAGTCTGAGAAATTTGTTTTAGTCCGCTATATATTTTGGGAATCAGACTCTTGTCAAACATATTTTATACAGAGCTTTCCCAAGCAACTACTTCCTTTTTTATATTATTTGCATTAAAATTGTTTTTATATTGCAGGCAGTATCTCTGATAAAGGCCCCATTTCTTTTTAATTTATTTATTTACTTTTAGTTTACAACATTCAATTCCTCAATCCCTTGAGTTTCAAATTTTCTCCTGCTCCCTCTCCTCTCCCCTCCCCCTATGGAAGCATGCAATCAAATATAGGATCTACAAATACCTTCACATTAAACATTAGGCAAGTCGTAAAGAAGGATTGTAACCAATGGAGTGAACAATGAGAAAGAAGAAATAAAACAAAATAAAAAAAGAGAGAGAGAGAAAGAGCAAGTAGTTTGCCTCAATCTGCATTCAGACTCTGTAATTCTTTCTCTAGATGTGGATATCCCTTTCCATCATGAGTCTTTTGCAGTTGTCTTATAACTTTGCATTGCTGAGAGGAGCCCAGTCTATCAAAGTTAGTTGTCACTAAGGATCTCATTTCTAAAATATATAGAGAACTGAATCAAATTTACAAGAATACAAATCATTTCCCAATTGATAAATGGTCAAAGGATATGAACAGGCAGAAATTAAAGCTATCTACAGTCATATAAAAAATGTTCTAAATCATTATTGATTAGAGAAATGAAAATTAAAACAACTCTGAGGTACCACAACACACTTAGCGTATTGGCTAACATGACAAAACAGGAAAACAATAAATGTTGTAGAAGATGTGGGAAAATTGGAACACTAATGCATTATTGGTGGAGTTGTGAACTGATCCAACCATTCTGGAGAGCAATTCTGAACTATGCCCAAAGAGCTATAAAACTTTGCATAACCTTTGACCCAGCAACACCACTTCTAGGTCTGTATGCCAAGGAGATCACAAAAAAGGGGAAAAGATCCACATGTACAAAAATATTTATAGCAGCTCTTTTTGTGGTGGTCAAGAATTGGAAATTGAGAGATAACAATCAACTGGGGTATTGCTGGACAAGCTGTGGTATATGAATGTAATGAAATAGTATTGTTCCAAAAGAAATGATGAGCAGACAGACTTGAGAAAAACCTGAAAAGCCTTACATAAACTGATGCTGAGTGAAAGGAACAGAACTAGGAGAACATTGTAACACAGTAACAGCAGCATTGTGCACTGACCAACTTTAATAGACTTAACTCTTTTCAGCAATACAAGGATCTAAGACAATTCTAAAAGACTCACTACGGAGAATGCTATCCACATCCAGAGAAAGAACTATAGAGTCTGAGTGCAGATTAGGGCATACTATTTTCTTTTTTTTTTGTTTGTTTCTTCTTTCTCATGGTTTTTCCCGTTTGTTCTAATTCTTCTTTATAACATGACTGATGGAGAAATGGGTTTACTATGATTGTACATGTATAGCTTGCCATCTTTGGTAGGGGAATGGAGAAAGAGAAGAAAATTTAGAACTCAAAATCTTATGGAAATGAATGCTGAAAACGAAAAACAAATAAATAAATAAGATTTTTAAAACTTTTTAAATTATTTCTGCAAAAGCCTTTTAGTCTCATGTAATTGAACGATGATACCAGAGGACTTAAAATGAAATGTTACCTCCTGAGAGGTGATAGACTTAGAATGCAAATTCAGATTTTTTTTTACATGTCTAATGCAGGAATTTGTTTTGTTTAACTACACATATTTGTAATAAGACTTTTGTTTCTTTCTTTTGTCCTTCAAACTCTTTAAGAATTCCTCAATATAGTATTTTATTACCACACTCCCTAGCCAGCACCATCCTGTATATGTTGTGTCCCTCATTCAAATGTTAACTCCTTGCCATCCCCCAAAGGTCAAAGGATATGAACAGGGAATTTTCAGAGGAAGAAATCCAAGGTATCAATAATCATGTAAAAATACTCTAAATCAATGATAATTAGAGAAATGAAAATTAAAACAACTCTGGATTTTAACCTCACACCAATAAGGTTGACAAAGTTGACCAAAAAAGAAAATGCTAAATGCTGGAGGGGATGTGGGAAAAAAGGTTTCGTTAGTAGAGCTGTGAATTGGTCCAGCTATTCCAGAAAATAATTTCAAGATATGCCAAAAATGTTATTAAGGCTGCTGTGGGAACTGTGATAGTCAATAAGAAAAGAGTAAAAGGATCACTGTGCTGAAGTGAGATTGCAGTTGGGATCAGACAAATTAAATTAGTAGCAGACTTTCTTGGTACAATGTCCTGATTTCCTTTAATAGCAATGGAACTGGAGCAGAGAAGGCTGATGGTGGGAGTGACCCAGAGTTGAAAAGCAATAGGACAAGCAAAAGGGGAGGGATTCAAGGATATAGGACAATGTATAGTTAAACTAACCAACTTTAAGTTCAAGACCATGGAGAGAGATAAGTGATGGATAAAGAAAGATGTAGACTGAGAAAAGTTCATTGGATTTGCCAAAAAGGAGTTACTGGTAGTCTTCATCAAAACTGGTAGGTACTATAGAGTTATTGGTCCTGAAACCAAATTGCATTAGGTTAAATAACAAATGGGTAGAAGCAATGAGATGGAACCCCACATTTGAGGAATTCCGTACAGAGAGAAAAAGATTGGTCATCAGAAGAAACAGCAGTTTTATTTTCAGATAAGCAGAGACTAAAGCATGTTTAAAGGTGGGAGAAAAGAGAGAGGTTGAAGACATGTCACTTTGAGAAACTGCATGGTATAATTTATGAGTTATAACTACATAGTTGGCACTTCAGCTATTACCTACAGTCACAAAGAAAAGGACTGCTTCACCCAGGTAGCATTAAAGGGGCAATTGATTCCATATACACAGATCCTCCTAACTAATAAAGAGCAACTTCTATAGCAGCATCTTGGAATATAAGGAACCAGAAATAGATATGTTTCTATGTCTGATATATATGTATACAAATATATACATACATATGTGCACTTAATAGGTGCTGTAGTTCTCTTAAAGCCTATTCCCTTCTCATTTTTTCATCAAGGATACCCTGTGTACATAGTCTATTTTTATCCAGATTTTATAGAAATGAGAAAGTAGACATATGGGTTGGTACTTGTTAATGTCTTCTCAGTTGCCTTCTGGAGGAGAGGGGGGGAGTGGAGAGGGAAGCACCATCTGTGATCTTTTCCATTTTGTGGGAAAATGTATCAAACAGTTCATTTATGAATTCAAGAGGTAAAGATACAGCTCATACTCAGGGAATTTAACCTAAATATGATTTTATAAAGGAAAAATACTTCAAAAAGGATATACATATGCTTCTAGAAATTTATCCACTCATAGATCCCAACTTATGCTAAGGATATATTTGCTGAATGCATCCAACAATCCACCGAAATTGCAAAAAGTCATTGTGTATGTCCTTGAAGTCACATTGTTTTATAAAGGATGGAGATAAAAACCTGTGATTTTATTGATATACAAAACTCCCAGGTGAGGAAACCCTTTCTATCAATGCAGGTCAACACCTTCCCTGCAACTTACCGTCTTAGAGAGTTACCTACAGCACCAAGAGACTAAATGCTTTACTCAAAGTCACACAGCCAATACTATCAGAGATTGCACTTGAACTCAGAGTTTCCTGGTTTCAAGGCCAGTTCTCTATCCACAATATTACAATGCCTCTTTCTAATATTCAAGTAAACAAGCTATTCAGGTATAAATCTAGGGTAAGAAAACCCCAGGTACCTATTACTCAGAAGTAAACCTGATAAAAATGTACCTCCTTATCCTCAAGGATTTCTTTGGGATTTAATGGTTATACCTCACAGAGTTATTGGTAACTCTTGACTATTTCTATTGAGATGCCCACTCATCCCATATCCATCCTGGTAGGAAGGACAACTTCTAACCAGTTTTCATCAAGAATTTTCCTCTCTTTAGGATATTTTGAAAACCAGTCCATGTGGACCATTATGCTAACATCTTTACTGTCACTACTAAGAAGTATAGAAACTAAAACATGAGCATTTACTGAGTCTTTTTGATAAAAGTTACTATCACAAAGTTACTAACTCACTATCAAAGTAAACAGTTTTGAACAGAAGTCTTCTGATGTTATATCTAGGCTCTTTTCCAGTGTAATACAGAGTGAGATCAGGCTAGATCACATTCAGAAAACTGTAACATACTTTTGGAAGAGCTGTGAATTATCCCAGCCATTCTGGAAAGGAGTTTGAAACTATTCCCATCAATTCACTAAACTGTGCATACATACCCTTTGGCCCAGTAATACCACTACTAGGCTTATTCCCCAAAGAGATCAAAGTTAGAAGAAAAGGACCCACACATGCATATAAAAATATTTATAGTGGCTCATTATTTGTAGTGGGGAAGAACTGGAAACCATGGGAATGCTCATCCATTGGGGAATGGCTAAACAAGATAGAGCATATGGATGTAATATTGGGCTGTAAGAAATAATGAAGAATTGTTTCAGAGAAATCTGGGAAGACTTGTATGAACTGATGCAGAGTGAAGTAAGAAGAACTAGGAGAACAATTTATCCAATAACAACATTATAAAAAACACTCCAAATTTATATTTTTAAAGACATAAGAACTCTGATAATGACCAATGATGAAGCATACTACCCATCTCCTGATAGGTGATGGACCCAAGATGCAAGATGAGACATACATTTTTGGACATAGTCAATGTGGAAATTTGTTTTGCTTATCTTTTTATATTTGTCCAAAGATATTTTTGTCTTTTTTGTTGGAGGGGGGAGTAAAGTAAGGAGGGAAAAATGCCCTTTAACTAAACAAATATTTAAATTTTTAAAGAAAAAACTGTATAGCACATATGATGATTCTAAAATGCTCACCGCTGAAAAGGAACATCTTTTTAACATCACTATTTTCCCAGTAATGCTATATGCCTAATGAGAATGATGGATGACCCAGTCACAGAAGAGGCAAAACTACAGGTATACAAAAGGACAGTATAACAATGCCTGTGAGATACAGAATATGGAAACTTAACACTAACAATGATTTCTCTGTACAAAGTGTCATAAAAGACATGACAAAGAACAGATATGGCTGGAAAAGATATTAGCCCAGTCATGTCTTAAGAATATAACTATCAATGGATAGCCAATGGGCTATAATGGGCAGAACCTCTACAGAGGGTATATGAAAGAACATAGATAAACATCACAGGTTCATAAATGAGAGCTGGAAGAGACAAAAAGGCCATCTAATCCAAGGCCTTGATTCTACAGATGAGGACACTGAGGCCTAGAGAGATTATGTGATTTAGTCAAGGTCACATGATTATAAAGTAGCTGAGGTTAGATTTGAACCCAAGTCCTTCAACTCCCAATTCATTCCTCTTTCCACTCAGCCACAGATAACATGGGATGGCTGCAATCTATATTTGTAGCAGGATAACAAGGAGATTACAAGTATTCCTTAAGTATCTAAATAGCAAATATTAGACTTTTCTTCTTTACCATCTGCCACTGCCACTACTACCTCCTGTAGTGACTTTGTATTTATTTTGTATATATTTTATGTTTAATTATATGTGTACACATTGCATATTACTTCCCCTATGGAACATAAGCTCTTTGAGAACAGGAACTTTGCAAACACAGACCTAGCATTACTGTCCAGAACATAACTGATGCTTAATGAGGGTTTGTGATTGATTAGAAGAATAACTTGTGAGAAAATTGACAAAATACCTAGTCCCAGCCTAGCCAGGACTAACAATTAGACGAAATTTAAATATGGCCCTTACTCCAACCCTTACAAGAACCAATGGGGAGAGTCACCATGGTTTGTCAGTATTCCTTTAGAATAATGGAGTACGCCCATCCCAGACTAGAACCAGGCAAAGGCAGAGAATTGTAGGAACTTAGAAGGGAAAGGGCATCATGATTGGCGGTTTGTCACAATGACTCTCATGAAACTGAAATGAGGGCAGAGGACTTGCTCCTGGCCATGTATGTAGAATTACAGCAAAAAGAGGAGAATTTCTGTAAGAGGAAGTCCCAGGTCTGAGACTGCATTAGCAAAGCTGTAACAAGCTGCACAGAGAACCATCTCCCGGCAGACAAAACTCTTGAGGAATTTTCCCTGGGGGCCAAAGACTGTGCCAAGTGAGAGTACTGAATCAAAAAATATTTTGTCACACAGAAAGAGAATGAGTAGTACCTAGGGCCACCTGCAGGGAACAACAGGGAACTGCCAAAAAGGCTCCGATCGTTTTAACCTTCTGAAAAACCAGGTGCGAGTCAAGTATCATGAATACAACATTAGACTTAGCATAGGACCTGGATCTGAATCCTGCTTCTGATGCTTACTACCTCTGTGACCCTGTACAAATCACTCAACCCCTCTGAGCCTCAGCTATTCAACTGCAAAATGGTGGATAATAATAGCACCTATCCTAGGGGTAATTGGGAAGCTCCAGTGAGATAATGTTTGCAAAATGTTTCTTAAACCCAGAAGAGTTATTTAATATGAGCTATTTATTAGTATCAGGGAGCTTTAGGAGGACAACAATAATCAGCTAAGAATAACACCCAAAGACACCTGCTGGGAATCCCAGAGAACTTACTGAGGGACTCACACCAACAAAGAGTTGCCAGGAGCAGGCAACACCCAAAACCATCTGGTGGGAACTACTGGGATTACAGCCGTCAACGAATCCTTATATGGTAGATTAAGAATTTACACAGATCTCTGTGAAAGGGTTGCTAACTGGAGCATTTCTGTTTTGTTTTCCAAGGGCTCTGTTTTGTTTCTCTCATTCTCCCAATAAAACCTCCTTCTACACTATTGTGACCAATATGTTTGCAAGTGGGGAATTGATTTCAATAAACTGAAGGGTATCATGAGTATACTTTTTTCCAGATTTGCTGTATTCTGATTTAAAATTAATTTATTTTACATACTTTCCCAATCTGTTTCATCCATTATCCCCCAATTGAAAAACAACCCCCCACAAAGAAAAATAAATCCCCATCATAAACACGCACAATCCAGCAAAACAAATCCCCATATTGGCCATGCCCAAAAATGTATGTCTCTCTCTGCATTTTAAGTTCATAATTTCTCTGGCAGGAAAGTCAGAGCTCTACCCACAGCCATCTGCAAGTTTCCAGTGAACAGTGGAGCCTATGAATTGTGAGTCATGTATATGTATTATATATATGTGATTATTATTTTCTATGCGTATAGGTAGTATATATACTATGTGTAGTAATTAGATAGATAAATAGATAGATAGATAGATAGATACATACATACATACATACATCCCTTAAAAGGGTCTGGTGTGATGTAGCAAATAGGTCATAGAACCTGACCCCTAAATCTTCTTTCTTATCTCTCTGAGCTGGCTCACTCACCCCAACCTGTGCTTATACTAACAGAGGACAGAAGGAGGGAGTTGAGTTCCCAAAAGAGATAGTTGCTTTGCTACAGTTCACTCTCAGGGTCCTAGGAGTAAACCTGGTATAGGAAAACAATATGTCTGCTCATCACAATTATAGCTCCTGAGCAACAATATACATATGTATGTATGTATATATATATATATATGTGTGTGTGTGTGTGTGTGTGTGTGTGTGTGTGTGTGTATATATATATGTATATATATATATATATATGTATAGTAATTGGAAACCATTAACTCTTTATAGAGAAACACTTATTAGACAAAATGCAAAACTAGAACTAATAATAAGAGTTCACCAATAAACCTGGATTATACCCATGCACATAGTGTCCATGGGGTGAAATGGGCACAGACTTAAAGGGACTTATCACGGAGGCACATGAGTAAGGAAACCCAAGGGCTGGGGCCAAAGCACAGATTTAGACTGCAGACCTTGATGTCCTTGGTCTCCTTAAAGAATATTCTGCACCAAAAGTCACCTGCTGAGTGGGACTTTTAGGCTATATGCTTTACTAGAAGTATTCCTTGGCCGAACTTTACGGCAGTATTATATTCTTTTAGCAAAAGCAGTTCCCTTAGCCTTCAGAGCTATTTGGGTCTGCTTTCTTTGCTTAGAGAAAGCTAGGTAGCAGAGCAAAACAATTCTCAGACCTGAAATCAAGTAGACCTGAGTTTGAGTGTTGCTTCAGATACTTATCAGCTGTGTGACCCAGGAAAAGTCATTTCACTGCTCTCAGCCTCTATTTTGCATCTGTACAATGAGAATGGCAATAGAATCTGCTTTTTAGGGTTTTTGTGAAGGTCCCATGAGATAATGTATGTAATGTACTTTAGTATTAGAACTACATAAATTTTAACTATTGCTAATTATTTATTGAACTATAAGGGTGTTTCCTTGCTAAAGCCCTATGTAACAGTAAAGGGTAAGAAAGACAAGCTTCCCACTTCCCCAACCAGCTCAGTTAAATTACAAAGGATTCTTCTTCCTCCAATCAGCTCCCAGTAGCAAAGTCTTTCATCCAATCACCTCATCTCTCAGTCATATATTTCAAGCCTGTCTTTCTTCATTTGACTCCATAGGGTGACAATAAAAGCTTTAACCACTTCTCTCAGCTCTTAGTTCAGCTGCTTTTAGATGAGCCATCTGCTCAGCTGGGCTTAGCTGCATTGCTCTGTTTTTGGCCACTGGCTCTCCCTTCCCATGTTATTCTCTGCTTCTACTGTTCTATACTGTTTGGGCAGGTAGGTTGTGAAGTAGATAGAGTGCTAGGACTGAAGTCAGGAAGACTTGAGTTCAAATCCAGCCTCAGACGCTTACTAGCTGTGCAACCCTGGGCAAGTCAGTTAACCCTATTTGCCTCCAATTCTTCATCTGTAAAATGAACTGGAGAAGGAAATGGTAAACCACTCCAGTATCTTTGTCAAGAAAACCCCAAGAAAGCGGGGGGGGGGGGGGTCACAAAGAATTGGACACAGATGAAAATGACTAAACAACAGTACCTTCTTTCTCTACTTTGTTAGTCTCTAACTCACTCCTGCCTCAAAACAGGATCTCCTCGTATGAAGTAACTCTACTCTCTTAGGATAAGAAAACAAAAGTCATCATTAATAGGGAAAAATGTTATAAAATTGTTATAAAAATTATTAAATTGATATGAAAATTGTTATAAATTATTATAAAAGTGTTCTAAATTGTTACTTAAAAATTCTCATTGTCAGGATTTCCTAGTTATCAATCTCAAAGTCCTCATATCAACTCCATTGGCCCCCCTACTGCATCCAAGATCAAATATAAAATCCTCTTTTAAAACCCACCATAACCTGGCCTCTTCCTAACTTTTCCAGTCTTTTTTACAACTTACGTTCCCCCACATACCTGTGATCCAATGACTGTCCTTCTTGCTATTCCTTGCCTAATATACTCCATCTCCCTATTCAGGCATTTTCACTGGTGGTCTGCCATTTGTGGAATGTTCTGCCCCTTCATTTCTGCCTCTTGGCTTCCATGGCATCCCATCTTCCATAAGAAGCTTTTCCTAGTCCTCATTAATCTTAGTGCCTTCCCTTCTGAGATGATCTCCTTGGATATATCCTGTTTATATTTAGTTGGCATCTTGTCTCCTCCATTAGAAAGTGAGATCCTCAAGACCAGGGTCTATACTTGACCTTTCTTTGTATCCCTAATACTTCGCACAGTACTTGGCAGATAAGTATTTTTCCCTCGAGGCATTATTTTATCAGAGGGTCTCTCAAAACTCCATGCCCTGCCCCTTTACATCAATGAACAACTAAAATTGTCTAAATACAAAATATATCTCCCATATCTAAGAGAAAAAAGTTCTTGAAGCAGGGCAAAACTGACGCCCTCCGCCCTCCAGGGTATTCACACTCCACAGAACTGAACTTTCCCTTGAACCCAGTATAGTTAGATGGGATGGCAGACAGAGTGCTGGTCCTAGAGTCAGGAAAACCTGAGCTTGATTCCTGCCTCAGACGCTAGCTATGTGACCCTGGACAAATCATTTAAGCTCTGCCTGCCCTGGTTTCTCCATCTATAAAAGCAAAATTATTAATAACACTTATTTCCCAGGGTTATTATGAGGATCAAATATACAAAATGCTTTGCAAACCTCACACTCCTATACAAATATTAGCTATTAACATTATTCTTATTATAGCTGGGCCAGCCCATGCTTTGCATGATGATATGCAGGGAACACACCTCTTAATTTTCTTGCCTCTAAAAATCAAAGGATTGGCCTGGAAGCCCTCTGAGGTCCCTTTCCATTCTAGAGCAATGATCGTATGATCCCATATTTCCAGGATTATTAGACATCACTTCTGTTGACATTCTTTCCATTCTGTCCAAACCAGTCCACTTGCTATTTCCCTTACTGTTTTGTACCTTTGAGCAGGTTTTCCCCTTACACCTGCAATGCATCCTCTCATTATAGCCGCCTAGCACCACTAAAGTTAAGCTTGTATGGCCATCTCTTAGAAGAAGCATTTCCCAATTTCCTTAGCTGTAGCGCTCTTTCCATCCTCTTAGATTATTATGCATATATGTAGCGAGATACAGATATATAAATATATAATCATCTGTTTGCCTGTAGACTATAAGGTGAAGGGAAGGGAATAAGCATTTGTGAAGTGCCTACTATGTGCCAAACACTTTACAAGGATTATTTCATTTGATCCTCCCAAGAACCCTGTGAGGCAGATGTTTTTATTAGGTAGAGCCAGGTTAAGAGATGTGCCCAGGGTCTCATAGCTAGTAAGTGTCTAGAAGTAGATTTGAACCCAAATGGTCCTGATTGAAGACCCAGTACTCTATTCACTATATCATCTGGTTGACTATAAACCCCGCAAGGAAAGGCACTGTTTTTCAGTTTGTTGGTGTAACCCCAGCGTGGTGTTTTACTTATAACATGTGCTTAATAAAGGCTGGTTGGATTATATTGGTGAAAAAATTTCCCCAAGGGACTTTCCAAACATAAGGGTTTTATATAAAATATCTAAAAATTAATTTTGTTGGTTCTACTGTTTTAAAAAAGTATATTGAAACTAGTCTTGCAACTGGATTATAAAATGGCATGCAGAGTAAGACATGCAGAGTAAGACTTCTTATTGATTATGATTTTTAAGTGGGTTCTGAACATAAATACTGGTTACACTGGGAGGTAGTGAAGAGAGAGCTGGATTAGCAGTCAAAGAATTTCAGCTGAATTCCTGGCTCTATGATAAGCATTTATATAGCTCTTTATTCATTTGATCTTCACAACAACCTTGTGACATAGGTATTCTTATTATCTCTACAGGTAAGAAAACTGAGACAGAGGTTAAATGACTTGCCCAGGGTGACACTAGGATTTGAACTCAGATCTCCTTAACACTGGGGCAGCTACCTAGGCTCAGTGGGGATAGAATAGACTACTGGGCCTGTTGTCAGGAAGAGGCATCTTCCTGAGTTCAAATCCAGCCTCAGACACTGAATAGCTGTGTGACCCTGGACAAGTCACTTAACTCCATTTGCCTCTATTTTCTTATACATAAAATGAGATAGAGAAGGAATGGCAAACTAGTCCAGTATCTTTACCCTAAACAGGGTCATAAAGAGTCAGGCAAGACTGAAATGACTGAACAACTTCCTGACTCCAGCTTCCATGCTCTATCCACAGCACCACCCAGCTGCCTCTAAAAGGAAGTCTCATTTCTGAGACTCATTTCTCACCAGCGTACAATCTGGACTTTACCTTGCTCCAGAAAACTCTTCATCCTAGATAACTTCAGCCCTGAAATTTACGCCTTAGAAATACTCTCAGTCCCTGCAGACTCTCCCTCTGATTGGTCACACCTCCCAGAACTTCCATTCAAAGTAACCTCCTCCAACATGCTCTTCCCTTCAATGGTTACCCTTCCCATTCTCACCTTCCTTTAATGTGCTGTCTTTCCCTATTAGAATGGAAACTCCTTGAGAGCAAAGACTATCATTCTTGTGGCTTGTATTTGTACTTCCAGTGCCTAGAACATTGTTAACCTCTAAGAAATGCTTGTTGACTAATGGATTGTTTCAAATTACCTTTGTAAAATAGAAGAAAGAAACTTGTCCTCCTTATTATATACCATTATTGTGAAGCTACATCTCAGCTCTTGGCACAGCTGTCTCAGCCCTGCCTGAAATGCATTTCTACCTCCTAAAATGCCTCCTTTAAGTCTCAATTCAAATGCTGTCCCATACATGAAGCTTTTCCTGATCTTCCCAGTTAGGCATCTCCACCTCCCTCCAAAAAAATTACCTTTTATTATATATATACACACATGTATATATACATATATATGTATGTATGCATGTATATGTATATATATATCTTAAATATGCTTATTTGTGTACATATTGCTAATATAGTTTGCTTCTCCCTTAGAATAAAATCTCTTTTGAAGGCAGGGACTATTTCATTTTTTTTCTTTGTATTTCCATTGCTAAGCATGGCATCTGGCACATGTTGTCATTGTTGAGTCATTTAAGTCATGTCTGACTCTTCATCACCCATTTTGGAGGGGTTTTTTGGCAAAGATATTGGACTGGTTTGCCATTTCCCTCTCCAGCTCATTTTGTAGATGAGGAAACTGAGGCTAACAGGGTTAAGTAACTTGCCCAGGGTCATGTAGCTATCAAGTGTCTGAGGCCAGATTTGGACTTGGAAAGATGAGTCTTCCTGATTCCAGGCCCATTGGTCTACCCACTCTGCCACCTGGCATATAGTATATATTTAATTAATGCACATTGAATGGCATGTAAATGCTTTTATTATAAATAGCTGGATGAACTAGATGATTTCTCAGAGTTTACTGCATAGCATCATAGGTTTAGTGATGGAAGGAACCTCAAGATCATCTAGTACAACCTTTTCATTTTCCAAATGGGGAAACTGAGACCCAAAGAATGGAAATAACTTGTGATAGTAAGTGACTATCACAAAAATAGTAAGTGGCAGAGGTGGGATTTGAATGCAGGTCCTCTAATTCCACATTTGGTGCTCCATACACTATATTTTACCTTCTCTTGCTCTAAGCCCCCATTCTTCCTAAGTAAATGTCATAAGCATGGTCCATTGGTACGTGAACATGGGATTCTTCCTCGGTTTTTTGTTTGTTTTATTTTGTTTTATCTATCAGGGGTTTCAGAGTTCCTCCTTATCCCATTTTGAAGACTTTACTATGAGTGAGTTGCAGAGGCTGAATAGGACCAATCCTCTCCAAAGTCCGTCAAAGGATAAGCGTCCAGAAGCAAAAAGTTAATATCTTTTCCCATTACCACCTGCGGATAGGACCCCCAGCTCGAACCCTTCTGCGAGCTTGGGGACAGCCTGAGATAATGCCACCGATTCTCTAGAGTCTCCAAACCCTAACTACAAGCCTCTTGTTATTAAGACTAAGACACTAATCCAAGCTTCATCTCCGGTCCTTTGAGGTCATTTTTTTAAGGTAATTCAGTGCTACTCTTTTGGGCCCTTATACACACAAAACCTTAGGAAGGAGTGACCTTTGCTTCCCATTGGAGGCACTAACTAATGCTTCAACAGGTGAAGCCTTTAAAGTTGGCTCTTTTTATTCCATCACTGACAATGCTGATTGATAACACAGAGCTAATCTCTTGCTTTTGTTCCCAGGGGGCAAAGGTTTGAGCTGCCCCCCTTTGAATCTGGGTCTTTTAACTAGCCAGTGAGTAAATCATAGCAAAACCTCCAGTCTGAGGATTAATGCTACTCAGGAAATGCTCTCCTGCATCCCCCTAATGATCAAGACTTCTCCTTGTTTAAATACCACCTCATCCATACCTAGGAAACTGGGGAGAAGCCTCGACAGAATCTCCTGCTTGCTGCACCATGAAAAGACAGCTCAAGACCTTAAGAGTTTAAATCTCTGAGCAGATCACAAACATCGGATTTAAACAGGAGTAATACTCAAAGAGGGGAAGATGTCCTACATTGTTTAACTTTCTTAAAAGATCCAATGAAGTGAAAGCCTTCTCAACTCTACCAGATATCTATTGCTCTAATGCAGATCTTATCTAGAGGATTTAGTCAATCAGTATGCATTTATCAAGCACTTACTATGTTCTAGGCACCTTGCTGGGGATACAAGTACAAAGAATGAAATAATTCCTACTCATAAGGAGCTTACATTCTACTGGGAGAGACAAAATACATGTAAAAACACATGTAGTATAAATATGAAATATACAGTAAAGTTAAATATGAGGTAGTTTTGGAGGGAAGGCACTAATAGTTGGGATTCAAGAGATGAGTAAAGGCTTTATTCAGAAGAATAAAAATACAACAGCTATAGGTACAGCCAGGCCTAGGCAAAATTGGGTAGCAGGGGAAGTTTCTTTTTGACATCGTCCCATCTTCCTTTATGGCAGCCCCCTTCTTCTAGGGTACACTCATACAATACACCCAATGCCCTCATTCTGTTCCATATCTGTTAGATGTTCCACAGTAGGATTCAGTAAGCCAAATCTATCCCTCTACTCTTCCCCATCAAAATTTATCTGACCTAAGGATATAAACAGGCAGTTTTCATATGAAGAAATTAAAGCTATCTATAGTAATATGAAAAAAATGCTCTAAATCATTATTTATTAGAGAAATGCAAATTAAAACAACTCTGACGTACCACATCACACCTATCAGGTTGGAAAATGATAGATGTTGGAGATGTGGGAAAATGGGAACACTAATTCATTGTTGGTGGAGCTGTGAGCTGATTCAATAATTCTGGAGGGCAATTTATAGCCCAA
>CM053584.1:328158322-328209136 GCA_028627135.1 Pseudochirops cupreus | reverse complement strand
GAAATGGAGGGGATAGCCATCAATTGAGGAATGACTGAACAAGTTGTGGTATATGAATGTAATGGAATACTATTGTACCATAAGAAATGATGAGCAGGCAGACTTCAGAAAAACCTAGAAAGATTTATATGAACTGATGCTGAGTGAAGTGAGCAGGACCAGGAGAACATTGTACACAATAATAGCCACAGTGTGTGATGGCCTAAAACATGCAAGGACCTAAAACATATCCAAAGGACTCATGATGGAAAATGTCATCCACACCCAGAGGAAGAACTATGGGGTCTGAATGAAGAGTGAAGTAGACTATTTTCCTTTTTTGTTGTTTTGTTTTGTTTTTTCTTTCTCTTGGTTTCTTCCATTTGTTATAATTCTTCTATATAACATGACCAATGTGAAAATATATTTAATAGGAATGTATATGTAAAGCCTCTATCAGATTACAGGCCATCTTGGGAGGGAGAGAGAAGAGGAAAGGGGAAAAGATTTAAAACTTATGGAAGTAAATTTTGAAAACTAAAAACAAATAAATTTCTTAAAATTCTCTAAATGACTATTTATTAGAGAAATGCAAATTAAAACAACTCTGAAGTACCACATCATATCTATCAGATTGGAAAATGATAAATGTTGGAGAAGATGTGGGAAAATTGGAACACTAATGCATTGTTGGTGGAGCTGTGAACTGACCCAACCATTCTGAAGAGCAATTTGGAATTATACCCAAAGGTCTATAAAACTCTGCATGCCCTTTGACCCAACAATACCACTTCTAGGTCTATATCCCAAAGAGATCATAAAAAGCGAAAAGACCCACATGTACAAAAATATTTATAGCAGCTCTTTTTGTGGTGACAAAGAAAAGGAAATGGAGGAGATGCCCATCAATTAGGGAATGGCTGAACAAGTTGTGGTATACGAATATAATGGAATATTATTACTCCATAAGAAATGATGAGCAGATAGATTTCAGAAAACCCTGAAAAGACTCATATGAACTGATGCTGAGCGAAGTAAATAGAATCAGCAGAACACTGTGTACAGTGCAACATTGTATGATGACCAACTTTGATAGACTTAGCTCTTCTCAACAATGCAAAGATTCAGAGATCTACATCCAAAGAACTGGAGTCTGAATGCAAATAAAAGCATACTATTTTCTCTTTTATTTTTTTTTTCTTCCTCATGATTTCTCCCTTGTGTTCTGACTCCTCTTTCACAGCATGACTAATGTGGAAATGCATGCAGCATAATTGTACATGTATAGCCTATAGTGGATTGCAGGCTGTCTTGGGGAGAGTGAAAAATTTGGAACTCAAAATCTTATAAAAGTGAACACTGAAAATTAAAAATAAATATATATTTTTAAAAAAAACATTTACCTGACCTATGACCTAGTCCCTCAGGATCTATGCCTAGATAAAGATCTCATAAAGAGCCCTATTAGACTGAATAGACTCAAGCCAAGTTAACGAGCATTTACTATGGGCTTACCAGGTGCCAGATACTTGACTGAGTGGTGGGAATACAAAGATAAACATAAAGAAAGACAGTCCCTGGGAACTTTCCTTAAGATGGAGGGCTCTAGAAGTAACCAGCTAATCAGAGGAAAGGGCTATACCTGAATATTCTAGGTAAGGAGGCAGCAGGACAAAGGAAACTTCCAGGGTGAGAAGGTTGTTATGGCATAGTGAAGAAAGTCCAGAAAATCAGAAATAGAATGAAGATGATGAATATAAACTGCACATTTTGCCCCAATATATATGTATATATATACATATATATATATATAGATATATACACATACATACATACATATATATATAGCTTTCAAAGATAGGGAATTTTAATGGTGCAGCCTATATAAAGACAATGCATCTATTCAGTTCAGTTCTTACTTGATGTGTTATGTGCAACAACACTGTAAGGTTATTCCTTTTAGGAACTTTTGCATCTAAACAGGGTACTATTGAAGCTACAATGTTGGGGCCATACGCAGGCACTCTGTATTAACTGAGCTCCATAGTTATAGGGCACATAAAAATATATGTAACTGGGTGGAAGAGGCAGGAAGAGAGCTTATAGCTAGAGTCTGTTATCTCCTAATGCCCCAGAGTTCTTCGGAATGGTAAGCTAAAAAGAATGAATCTCCAATACAAGGCCAGAGTGGGGTGAGGTGCAAGGAATTTGGGGGATGAAATCACAAGATAGAAAGTCATGGAGGACCATAAATTTAGAGCTGGAAAAGACCTTAGAGGCCACCTAGTCACGAGGTCCAAACAAATGGCCCACACTGGCACTCTCAAGCCACCTAAACCATATTGAATCAGATTAAAATGTAAACAGGAAATATTTGTTCAAATAAATTAAAATACAATGAAAGATAGCTAATGTTATTTTGTGGTTTTCTCAGTCAACATGCAGCCCTCCAGGATCCCTACAGGTTTCATGACCCCACATCTACTGAAATTCACCATTACTGCTCTCTTCCAGTTCCCTTATTTTTATAAATTAAGAATTGTGGGATCCAAGAGGATATGATTTGCCTGTGATCATGGAGATAAAAGTGACAGAGAGAAGATTTAGCCATCATAGAATCATAAGAACATAACAGATCTGGGGATGGAAGAGGTTGTCAAATCTAAACCAGGAGGGTCAAATCCTGAAGCCAGGAGGGGGTTAAGCAGTTTTCCCATGACTACAAAACTATGTGCCTAACATTTTGTTAGATGGAATAAGGGAAAGGAAAACAAACAAAAAAAAAAGGTGACGTAGTCACTGCTCCCACAAATGATTTACGATCTAGTTTGGGGGAAAAGAGGTAATTAATGAACAAGACTGCATACAATATGGTATTACTTGTTTGGTATAGAAAATAACTGAAATAAAAGTCAGAGAAAAAATATATGGGCAGATGTCATCAGTGCTTCCCTAGAGGAGATAGACCTTGATCTTAGCTTTGAAAGATGGATAGAATTTAGACTGTCAGAGAGGAGAGACAAAGGCATTCCAGGAGAGAAGAACAGCGGGAACCAAGGTATGGAAGTGGTAATACTGAAATTCTTTATGGAAGGGTGGTGATAAGCCTGGCCAGACTAAAGCAAATGATTAATACTGAGGAGCAGAGAAAGATAAGGTTTAATTGGTACAATGGGAACAAGGCTTAGGGAGCTTCAAATGTCAGGAAGAGATTAGATTTGTTCCTATGTGCAATACAAAATCTCTACAGATTTTTGGGTAGGAAGTTAATGCAAAGAGGCCATTGTTCTTAGTCATCATCAGTTGCCACACAGGACTGTAGACTTACAACTGGCAAGGACCTTAGGTAATCATTTTTGTCCAATGCCCTCAATGGATAGATGAGGAAACTGAGGCCCAGAAAGTTTGACTTGTCCAAGGTTACACAGGCAGATAAATAACAGAGTGGAGATTTGAAATCAGTGCCTCTGACTTCAGATCCAACACTCTTTTCACATAGTATCCACACCTTGGATATGTTTGTTAATTTTGATGATGTTGATAAGAATTATCTTAAAGGTGAACAAAAATATATTGACTTCCTAACATTGAAAGTTCTGTGGAATAGTATTGGAGTCTTAGAGATTGTACTTCAATAAAGCCATTGCCATGTGATCAAACAGCTGCTTCAGGCAGGGCTCCAAAGGAAGGGCTATGCCTCCTGTCCACAAGAAGCCTACCCATTGATGGAGAAACCAAGAGAACAACAAAAATACACATAAACTAAAATGATCTCTGTAACTATTTAAATTGGTGCAAATAAGTAGGAAAGTGAGGTCTTGACACAATCAGGGAGATGGGACTATTGAGCTATAGGAATAAAAAAGTAGAAGTTGTTCCCAATAATCCTATTAAGAACACCAGCTTCTCTTCTACTGTAAGGATATCTGTGAATGGTATATAAAAGTGGGGAGAGATGAAAAAAATCTTAAATTCTCAAATAACAGGAGAAATACAAATTGTAACAACCCTGATTGATCACATCCATCAAAATAGCAAAGGTGTTAAGTTTTTTTTAAGGAAAAAAACATCATTGTTGAAGGTTCTGTGGAAAGATAGACATGTAAATCCTCTGGTGCCGGAGTTATGAGTTGGTTTAAACATTCCAGAAAACAATTTGGGATTACATTATGAAATTGTTCGTAATTTTTGACACAGAAATCCCACTATGGTACTATAATCCAAGAAAATTATTAATAGCAAGAAAAAACCCTCATCTATAGAAAAATGCTCATAGCCGCATTATTTGTGATTGAAAAAAGCTAAAAACAAAACATATGCAACAATTGGGGAAAGGGTGAACAAATTGTGATAAATGAATGAATGCATTGGAATACTACTGTGCCATAAGGAATGACAGATGGGAAGAATTTTTTAAAACATAGGAAGACTTACATGAAGTAATGCAGAGTGAAGAAGGGGGGGGTGAGGAAGAACATACAAAATGAATGCAATCATATAATGAAAGTCAGTATGGGAGAGTCTACGTGATTCTGGTCACATGTAATAGCCAACACAAAAGTTAAAAGATATATCCTTCTTTTCTTTTAATAACGTATTATTATGGGGAGAGAGATACAAGGGGCATTATTTGGCAATTTGTTGAAAAATGTCAGGACTTCATACTATTGTTGTAGAGTTGAATATATTAATAGGAGAGACAGGTAAGATATTTTCCTAAGGAAATGGCCAGATTTGGCTAATGTGATTACCTGGGTGACTACCCGTCTCTGATGGTGTTCCCTTGTGTTGTGTATTCTCTAGGAAAGACCTCTACATTAGAGCCATCCTATAAGCTGTCTGAGGTCTTCAACAGAGATCAAAACTAGGTGGTTTTTTGTGCAACAGAACCAGTGATAACTTGGTAACAATTTCCAAATCCTTTCCTATTCACTCAGGTTTATCTGTATCAGAGATGGCGAGGTCTGTCACTAAGTAGTCATGGGACCATATTAGAAAAATGAAACATGGAGATAAAAGAGGTGAAATGTGAAAGACAGTATGAAACAGCAAAAAGAACTCTGAACTTGGATCCCCAATTCGTTGTTCTGAAGTCCCAGGTCTATTTCTCACTGACTGTGTATTCATGGGAGTGTTCTGTGATCTCTCATCTGTAGAAGGAAGGAAGGAAGGAAGGAAGGAAAGAAGGAAGGAAGGAAGGAAGGAACGAAGGAAGGAAGGAAAGAAGCAAAGAAGGAAGGAAGATGATGACGCCTGCCCCCCCTGGAAGCATAGTTGCTGTGAACATCTAACTAAAGAATTTATTCTCATTTTTTCAATATTTATTGTCTATGTAAAAATGTAAAATGCCATACAAATGTAAAACCTCCTTAGTAGCAGGAGTTACTAGAGCCCTTGAGATGTCTTCAGCTAGGAAAGCTAAGCCTTAAATGGGATTTTAAAGGGTCCAGTCTGATTGGCTTTTTCTCTGTCCCTCAGTAAGGATACTTCACCTCCCCTCTCCATGCCTATGCCCTGGAAGTCTCCCATGCCTGAAATTCACTCTCTCCTCACTTCCCTTCATAAAGTCCGTCTTTTCCTTTAAGTGGCTTAGACAGAACATTTTTTTTTTGGTCACGATCAAATAAAGAATTTGTTTTGCCTAAGTATATTTGTTACAAGGATTTTGTGCGGATTTTTCCCTTTTTCTTTTTTTTAATTAAGAGAAGGGAGATAGGAAGAAGAGAAAATAAATTTTTGTTTCTTGAAAAAAAATAAATTTTAAAAATGCTGCTCAAATGCCTCATCTTTTGTGTGAAACGTTTCTTGATCCCTCAGCTTCTAATGCCCTTGCTCCCAGACTGTATAGCTTTTAACTACTTTATATACACAGCTGTGTATGTATTAACTTTATGTTTATGCTGAACATTTTCTTATACATACTTGCTGTCTCCCCCACTAGAATATAAACTTGCAAGTTGGGATTTTTTCATCCTTTGTCCTTGTATCCTGTTTATGGACTGATTGGCTAATCAATTGACATGCTGTGATGTAAATAAGTGAAGAGAGCATTCTGGGAAAAGGAAATCCCAGAAGATATGATTCAGAAGCAGGAAGAGAGTGACACACACAAAAGGGACTTCAAGTAGATATGCATGAGTAGAAGATCAGACAAATTAAACAAAGAATGATCCAGAAGGACTTAAGATTTCACCAAAGGACAATGGTCTCTCCAGGTACTTGGTGAAAGTATTGCTGAAAATGAAGAGGATTTGTATAAGTTTGCCTACAGACCTGGAATTTAGAATTGTGCTGCTGACTCTTAGAATCCAAAGGAGAGTCATTTACAACAAACGGAGTCATATCTAGTCTGACAAGCAATTGACTTGGAGTCAAGCAAAAAAAGGCAAATTTAAGAGCCAGCAGTTTACCTTTGTGGAGCTGCCTCACATCTATCAAGCTAACCAAAATATTAAAAGATGAGAAAACTCACTGTTAGACAAACCATGGGAAAATTGACTGACTAATCCATTGCTGGTAGAACTTCAAATTGGTTCAGTCATTATAGGAAAAAATTTGGAGTTATAAGGAAAGATTAATAACTTGTTTATATCATTTGACCTAGAGATCCCACTTACTAGCTAGGTAACAAAGTGCTGGACCTAGACAATCCAACTTATAGATATTTACCAGCTCTATGACCCTGGGAAAGTCATTTGACCTGTGCCTGCCTCAGTCTCTTCATCTGTAAAACAGAGACAGTAACAGTACCAACATCCCAGGGGTGTTGTGAGTATAAAATAAGATAATATTTGTAAAGTGCTTTACAAACCTTAGAACACTATATAAAAACTAGGACCATATACCAAAGAGGACATTGATAGCAAGAAAAATCTACCTGTACAAATATGTCCATAGTAGTAGCATTCTTTGTGATAGCAAAAGATTAGAACCAAAATATATGCTCGTCAACTGAGGAACGGATGAACAGATTATGATACATGAATGCAATGGAATATTTCTGCGCTATATTTGCTAACACTTTCTTTGCAGCAGCTACAGAAGCTAGCTTGATTCTGGGTCAGCCATTCACCTACTTTGCCTCTGGGGATTTGACTCTAGTCCACCTCCTGCCAGACAGGGATATGATGTCTAATGTTTGCCCTGTTTCTGGTTGGTTAAGCAGCCCTGCTTAAGAAATCTGGTGTCTTAAATGGGGACAATGAGGCTGACCTACTTCAGAGAGACTTAATGAATCACTTGGTATCACTAATTAGAAAAGACAAAGGCTTTTGTGACAAGGGGAAGTTTGAGGATCTCCTCCAGATAGCTTTAAGACAGCAGACAACTATCTGTCTGAGGTGATTTAAGACTAAGACCTTAAAGTTTGTTTTAGGGTTGTTGTTTTTTTATGCATGTGAAATTAACACATCACAGAGGACTTCCTTTATTGACTTTTCATTTCAACAACCTCCAAAATCAGTGATGCTGATTACCATAGAATGATTTTGGCCAGGACAATCACCTCTCCCTCCAGCCTACATGAATGCTTGAACGTGCCATGGTCCAGACTGCCCAAAATAAAGAAATAGACAAAGTGCAGATATTATTTAAGAGAAAGAGGTAGAATAGATGACCAGTAACTCGGGAAAATCCTTCTAGCCCAATGTTTCTTATAGCTTTATGAGGAGATGAACATGTTCTGTGTTCTTTAGCAGCTATCTCTCATTGTCCTGCCTTTCCATGGTCCCTGTCATGTCTGCCTCTTTAGTATTCTACTCCACTCCTCCTGAAACAAGTCCAGCATTTTCCCTCATCTGCAGCATTTTGTCTGAAGTATTTTGTCAGCTATTCTCCTTGCTGCTATAAGTAAAAAGCATTTTGTCTCTTCAAGCTTCACAAGGCCTGCTTTTGTGTCCTATTTGTCTTACCTAGGCCTGAAATTAAATATAACCTTGTAACCAGAAGATGCACCCCTAAAAGGCCTGGGGTAGGAGGAAAGGGGGATTGGGAGTCAGAGGAGAGAAAGACAATTGAATTATAGAAAAGCCCAACTCTTTGTTGTCCACAACACAGAAACCACTCTCAATGTTGAATCCAAAAGGATTCAAACACTACCTGTCTTTGGCCAGCTAAATCTGAGAGGTAATCCTCTTGGCAAAGTATGGTTAATAACATTAGATGAAAGTCACTGAAACCCTTGTGCTGATGTGAAAATGAGCTCAGAAAAGAGTCCAGGGCACCAGCTGGGCTAACTTCCCTCCTAGTCAAGATCGGTTGGGGCTCTACAGCCAGAGCAGGGTAAACCCAGGAATGACACGAAGCCGTTGTCAGTAATGAGCCAAAGAACAAAAGCAAGGATTCTTGGAGGAGTCCTTCCTTTGGTTTGAAAGATGGATTAGCTGGAGCTCCCAAAGCTGCTAAACACACTAACCCCAAGACATCATCTCAAATCAGACATCAGTGGAAAAGTAATTGGAGGGGAGTTACAGAGCCACCTGTTCAGATACAGTCCCTGATTTAACTTAGCATCAGAACAGAATTTATTTTGGCAGTTGTGGGTATCGGCTGAACAGTAGGTAAGATACGCAAGTCAGGGCACAGACCAATGATGTGTAATGATTAAAAGATATTTGGTTAGAGACACCAGGTGAGGGATGTGATTGAGGAGCATCATGACTCTAAGCACACACTGGCACACAGTTCCTGGCGGCTTATACAGAAGGGTGCTGTGTACACAGCAGGCTAAGGAAAGAAACATTAACTAAATTGTAAGTTTCAGATAATCTATCTTATTGTTGTTTCAGGAGTCGTTTATCTTTTAAAGAGGCACACCTGTTCTACTTGTAAAACTTTATGTGAGCTATTAGGGAGCAAGTTATCATTTCTTATTCAAACATTCCATTGAAGAAATGGGAAGGCGTATGCTTGGGGAGAGAGGTGGGGTGGAGAAGGGAGAGAGAATGGAGGTAGGGCAGCAGCAGGAGAGGTCACATATTTCCCTAAATGGAAATAGAATGGAACCTATGCCATTCGACTTTGGATAAATAGTAGATCTTTGCTCACCTGAATTTCCATTTCTGGAGGGATTATAAATATTCCTGAGATTATCTTCATACAGAGCCTAGGTCTTGGGAGAAGCCTCAGAACCAAATTGACGATGCCTGGAATTGTCAATGGTCCTGATGTGTTGTTAGGGCTTAGGAAGTTGAGGAGCCATATGATTTTAAAATAGTGAATTACTATAACTGGAGGAAAAAAAATACTAAATTAATTAATTAATTAAAATAGTGAGTTACTTTCCACTGTGGCAATAACGATAGCTGGAGGGTGCTTTTCTGGTAAATAACATTACCCAGCCACCATAGCAAAAGCAGTGAAAATGACATCAGATACGTGAAGAATTTTGCAAACTTTAAGATACTTTTAAAATGCTAAGTATTATTAGTATTATTGTGAAATGTTATTATTATGAAAAATGTAGCTCTCACTAGTTACCCTACTAAACTGCTCCCTCAGATCCCTGAATCTCTTCATGGACATTGCTCTGAATATTGACAAGGGCAAATAAGTTGTCCATAAAAACTAAACGCATAGCAGAAAAGTAGCCTCAATCCATTTGGTAGCCAGTCCCTTTCACATATGTCCTGCTTTTTATAGGGTTCTGTATACTTGTGTGTTCATGAGGGAGTGATCCCTCTATTGGAGACTCATTTCTTTAGGGTATGGGTGGAAGGAACTGAAAATGACTTTTGAATGGGCCATAAGGTGGGATTGCCAATACTGATTGGCTAGCTGTGTTAGCCAATCCTTAGGTTTATGCAAGAATCTTACTTCTCTGAATGCCCATCCTTATCTACAGTCAAAACAAGCAATCCCAAACAAAAAAGCTTGGCACACACTTTCTTAGATAAAAGCCTAGTTATTCTAGTCTGGGCCAGTTCTCATTGTCAGCCCTGCTGGCCTGATCCTCAATCTATTCCTTCTTACCAGACACTATCAGGGACCTTACTCAACATTCTCTGCTCTCCTGGAAACTTCCATGAATCAACTCCAAATGGAGCTCTAAAGGGAGATAAATATATTCACACAACAGAACAGACAGGAGAAGAATCTCAAACATTTCAAGAAGGGATCCCTGGTTCTGTCATTCACATGGTCCTGTGCAAGCATTCCAGCTGTGAACTCATTCAAAGTTCCTACTCTGTAATAACTTCTCTCAGCAAGACTGAGAAAGGCAGTCAGTTCACCAACACCAGAAGGGGCTTCAGGTCTGGCACCACTTACAGGTACCATTCCAAAAGGGGAGGAGAAAAAGAATGGCAGTTGAGAATATGTCACAGATGAGCTGATTTCTGATCAATCTCCTCCGCCCCATTCCTAAACATTCCCAGGATCTCAGTCTGGCCACCTTGCCAGCCAATTCCATTGTCTATTATTTCATGGTACATGTGGCTTCCACCAAGTTCACATGCCTTCCTGCCAAACATCTATATCAAAGAGCCTGGAGTGTTTCCTTGTTGTTGACCCCGATGAATTCATGCTTATCGAGACCAACAGCTGAAAGAATTCCACACAAAGGAGTGAGCTCCCTGCCACTAGAAGTGTTCAAGCAGGAGTTGAGTGGCCATCTGTCAGGGATATTGTAGAGAAGATTCCTATATTGTGGGAGAAGTCGAAGTAAATGACTGCTGAGATCTCTTCCCATTCTAAGATTTTTCCATTCTTGTCTTTCATGCCCATTTTGCAAATAGAACTTGAGTCACAGTGGAGTTCAGAGAGCTTCTCTGGAAATTAGTTAAGAGGACAGTGGACTGAATTAACTCTTTCGGTCCTATCCAGCCTTTTGATTCTATATATCTATGGCGCTATGAATAAAAGCTATGTCCTCACAGACCCTGCTACCTTTATTTTAACTCATTTTTAATTTATGGAATAAAACAAGCATTTCCATAACCTAGCATAATTAAAAAGATGATTGCACATGAAATCACAGATCTATCATATACATCTTACTATTCCTTTTAAATATATAATAAATTTATCATGTGAATACCTTTTTTTCTTTTTTTTTCTTTCCTTCCCCCCAGCCCTAGAGATGGCTACCATCAGACACAAATTAGTATATATGTAAAATTATTCTATAAATCCTTCCATTTATCAGTTCTTTCTCTGGATGCGGAGAGCATTTTTCTTTATATGCCTTTTATAGTTAATTTGGATATTTATAATCATCAAAATGACTTATTCTCAAAAAGAACATGTTACCTTTATATACTGGAGATATGTCCTGAGACTATTATATCAAAACTATTTCAAGATTCCCATGAGAAAGTGCTATAAAAGATATGATTATTAAGTCAGGGAGGTTTCTATCCAGTAGCTATTTATGCTTATTCACAGGCCTAGATCTCATTTTGAAAGGGTGAATAAAATGGAAGGAATCTGAAACTTCAGTATTATCATTTCCTTGTTGAGCAGCAAATTGAGAATTTATCACACTTTCATTTATTTTAAATTTATCATTATTTTTGCACTCCATTATACTAAGCAGATCAGCCTGTGTACACATGAACTGCCTTAAGACACATAGAAGGAGAAACAAAAGAGTGATGGAGTGGGGGGGGGGGGGGAAGAGATGAAGGGGCTGGGGCTATGGAGAAACTTTGGGCCAGAGAAAGTGAAGACTAGAAAGCAGGTTTAATTGGCCAGGGTTTCTCATTCTAATAATGGAGGTTTTGGTTTTTGTTGGTGTGTTTTTTCCTTTTATAAAAATGGTAGGTGTCAAAGCTTTAAATTCCATGGCACAATTCCAGATGTCAAGAAACCATTGATTAGTTTGAACAGAAATTAACTCCAAACTATACGATAATTTGTACTCGCTTAAGGAGTGTTGGATGCAGAATGCAGGTGCTGGGCTTCATCTGCATCCTACAGCCACCATGTCACACACAATTGCCAGTGGTTATAGTCAGAGGGGAGGAGGGGAAGTCTCTGCCCAGTCCTTTTTTTAACAGGAGACCAAAATTAAAAGGTGCAATTTAATAGCTATCAGTTTGATCGTGCTCCTTTTCCTCCCCCCATTCCCAGGAGATGTATCTATGATGAGCTTCACCGGGGACGTGGGGGTAGGAGCCAAATAAATATTCTAGATGGTAGCATTTGGGCACCCATTAAAGACATCTCCATGAAACATGTAATATCATAAACTGGAGATTAGATGTAACACTACAGATTTATGATTCTAGACACATTGATTGCCCTCCTCATTCCTCCACTGGGGCCCCAGGAGAGAGATATTTTTTTCCCAAGGAAGACTTAAGATCATATCCTTTTCATGGTAAATACCTGCTCCATGTCTTGGAGGATACCCACACATTTTTTTCCTGCACTTAGTCTCCTGTCACTAACAAAATCACAATGTGGTGCAGTAGAATTGATAGAAGATTTGACAAATTTGTTTGAGAAATTATATTGCTTTAAGAAATAAGATTAATTTGTTTTACCATCCTCCATCATCACCTTTTCCCCTTCCCTCACCTTTCTGTATGTCATTGTCAAATCGTATTTAAAAAGAGAGACAGAAACAGAGAGAATGACCAAGACAGAGAGAAAGAGAGAAACAAACAGACAGAGACAGACATAGAGACAGAGAGAGGGCAAGGCATCCAGTGACTTCCACATAATGTTTGACCAGAATCCATGTTGACGTAACTACATCATGTCAATTTCATTAATCATTTGTACAAAATTGTGTCTCTGGAAGTAGGATACAGTTGAAGTTTTTCTTCACCATAATAGTAATATCTGGCATTTACATAGTACTTTTAGTTTTGCAAAAATGCTTTATACATATTGTATCATCTGATCTTGATGACATTATGGAGTATGTGCTTTTATTCTCCACAGTTTACAGATGATGAAACTGAGACTGAGAGTAGTTAAGTGATTTGTCCAGGGTCACACAGCTAGTGAGCGTATTAGCAAAGATCCAAACACAGGTCTTCCTGATTCAAAGCCCATTATTCTACCCATTAGGCCACGTTGCCTCTCTTTTTATTGCCAAATAATAAGCATTTATTAATCATTTAGTAGGTGCCACACATTGTGTTAAGTGTTGGGGATACTGTAACCAAGCACAGAAGTAGTTCACACCTTATTTCGGCTATTGAATTAACACCTTGTTTCAGTTCAAGTTTCTTTTGAGCCTTGTATCAAGTCTGTTAAGAAACAGAACTGTGAACCTCACACCTTGTGAACTCTAGAACTTGTGAACTCCTGGGGAGGAGCTAATGACCACATATAAGGAGAGCTCCAGACTAGGGACAGCAGAATTGAGAAGAGGACTTTTGTGGGGACAGAGTCAAGAAGAAAAAACTTGTGAAACAGGACCTGTGAAGGACTTAAGGTGGACTGGACACTATGAACTTCAGTATGGAATGGGAACTAGATGAAGAACTGGACAAGGAGCTGGACAAGAAACTGGGAGCTGCCTGCTTTTGAACCCAGGCAACAGATGGGACCATGAAAGAGGAATCATGGAAGCTGAGAGCCAGCCTCGAGTCAAGCTGAAAAAACACTTTACTTGGATACTGTGTACTGACTGAGAAGATCATGATTTACTGTGACCTAGGGGTGGAGAACTTTGACTTTTGTACTTTGTGATTGAATTAAGGAGTCTGGATTAACTAAATGATTGTACTTTGTTGAAAACTATGTGACCACTTTGGTGAAAATTATATGGACATTTTAGTGATAAGTTGTTGAGTTATTATGTCATTGTGAATGCTGTATTTTGGTTTTCTGTGATAAGGTGTAACATTGTGAATGCTGTAGCTTGATTTTCTGTGAATGTTTTGCTCTGATTTGCTATTGAATAAATAGAGAGTTCACTATACTATGTAATCAGAACCTTGAAAGCTATTCACAGCAGCAGTCCTCTGGAAAGACACTCATACACAGCTTTATAGATACCAAGAAAAATTTTAAAAATAGAGAGGTAGTGTGGCATTGTGCAAACAGTGCTAGAACTGGAGTCAGGAAGGACTGCAGTTCAAATGTTACGTCTGACTTGGACAAGTAACTTAATTTATCTAAGCATCAGTTTCCTTACCTATCAAAAGGTAACAATAATAGATACCTCATAGGGTTGTTAGGAGGCTCAGATGAAATCATTTCTATAAAATGTTTTATAAACCTTAAAGGGCCCTAAAAATCATAGGTATTAGTACCCACCTGATCCAGATCATTCTCCCTTATTTGTTGTTGCTGAAGAGTCATTTTCCAGTTGTGTCTGACTCTTCCTGACCCCATTTGGGGTTTTCTTGGCAGATACTGGAGTGGTTTTCCATTTCTTTCTCCAGCTCATTTTCACAGATGAGGAAACTGAGGCAGACAGGGTTAAGTGACTTCCCCAGGGTCACACAGCTAGTAAGTGTCTGAGGCCAGATTTGAACTCAGGAAGATGAGCCTTCTTGACTCCAGGCCCAGAATTCTTACCTACTGTGCCACTTAGCTACCCCTAATAGAACCATATTCTTTACATTCCATAGGTTTCTATGACTAAGAAGTGGAAAGGACACTTAGAGATAACCAAATTCATCTCCTCTTACAGTTGAGGAAACTGAGGTCCAAAGAGGTAATCTTCTCATTATCACACGGGTGGTATTATGCACACAGTCAGGACTCCATCAATCTTGTTTAATGAATGATATTTACTAAGTGCTATCTTGGGTGTCATTCAAAGCAAGATAAGCAGAAATAATCTTCCTAGTTGTTGCTTAAAACCTAAAACAGACATAAGCATCAAAGGTTCATAGGTTTAGGGCTGAAAGGGGGACCTGAAAAGCCATCTCTAGTCCAACCTCCTCATCTTACAGATAAGGAAACAGAGACTGAACTCAGTGAGGTTAAGAGACTTGCCTAACATTCCTCAATAGAGGAAACATTTGAACTAATACTTAAAGGTTAGAGCACTTTAATGGGGAAATAGATGGGATTTCCTAGGATAGCTTCCACAATCTCAGGAAAAAGAGATCAAGTAAACTATATCTTCTCTGTTCCCTTATTCCAGCCTCTTGCTTAAGTGGTTTCAAATAATCTGTCTTCTCAAGTCATTTTTATTTCCTAATTTCAAATGGATTTACATAAAATGGTTAGCCATTCATTCTAGTGGTTGGAGTATGGAGACCTAGGTTCTGCCATCTATGAGCTGTGAGATCTTTGGCAAGTCACAGTTACTGAATTGGATCACAGATTCCCTCTCTGTAAAATTGAAATAATATTTGTAATAGTGAGGATCAAGTGTGAGAATGTATACAAAATGAGAAGAAAATATGAGCATTTGCCTGGCCCTTTCACCTATTTTTTTCTCCTCTTATATTATAGAACAGAAGAAGAAAAGAGAGAGAGAGAGAGAGAGAGAGAGAGAGAGAGAGAGATATAAATGCGTATGTATGTATGTAAGTGTATATGTGTGTATATATGTATATATGTGTGTATATATATAAATTTACATATATTCATGTGTAAGATATATAATAGCTACAAATGTGGACTCTTTCTTACTAAATGTTTTCTTGATTACTATGGTGGTGATAATTAAAATGTAAAGTAAACATTAAAATGGTTAACCTGTGCATGTAAATCCCTCTGAAATCAAGGAATAAAAATTACTAGCAGTGAGCACCCAGGAATTTTTGCGGGATTTATATGCCTGCCCTTATAGTCATGACTTAAGTAATAATTATAGTTATATGAAATCATAAGTTTCATTAGGATATAGTTAATCCAAAAAATATCATTTGTGCTTCTAAATACAGCTTGTATAAAAATAAAGGTGATACAGGGTTGAATGTGAGAGGAGTAAAAGAGAAATTGAGACAAAACGCTCTACGAAAACTGGAGGTGGACGAGATTACTCTTAAATGGAGGGATTAGAAGAGACTTCATGGAGATGATAGCTGAGATGTGTCTTAAAGGAAGAAAAATATTTCAGTAAGGAAAGCTAAAATGATAGCATGTTCTAGACAAGGGGCCTTGATTATACAAATGAACAAAGGAATACGAAGAGTTTAAGTAAACATAAGAAGACTTTTATGAACAGATTCAAAGAGACGACAATATAAATAATAATTATATTGTAAATAAAATTAACAATAAAATGAGGCCAAATACTGTGTGATTATAATGAACAATCTTGACTATTGGGACCAAAAAAAAAGAGAGCGAGAGAGAGAAAGGAGATTTACTTCTTTCTTTTCATTAGAAAGGTGGGAAGCTACGGCTGTGGAATGTGGCTTACGCTGTCAGATGTAGTCACTAGATCTGTTGGTTTAGTTGAACTGTTTCTTTGCTATAAAGTAAGGCTCAAGGAGGGGGGAGGGGAGAAAATAAAGTCTGGAAATGACTGTTAGGTGAAAATAAAAGGCATCAATAAAAGGCAACTTTTTATTAAATATTGACAGGAGAGTACAGCATGGGAAAAGAGAATAAAAAATAGTCTACCTCCCCAAAGTCTACCAAGCCAAAGTTGGCTTGACCGTAAAGAACGTGAAGAGGAGTATGGAATGAGGTTGGGAAGACAGATAGGTTGAGAGTTTATCCTAATCAAGCAACAAATATTTTATTAATTACGTACTATGTGTAAGCCACTGGGAATACAAAGAAAATATTGAAATAGCTCCTGCTTCCAAGAAGTTTACATCTGTCAGGGAAGACTATGTATATGTATGTACACGCAATGTATTACTGTACATGCATGTGTCTATGTTGATGGGTATTTTTGTATGAGTATATCCACATGTTTGTAAATATATTTGTGTGTGTGTATGTGTGTGTAGGTATATGAATTTGCAACTAGGTAGTGTAGTGGATAGAGTGCTGGACCTGGAGTTGGGAAGACCTGAATTCAGATTTGTCCTAAAACACTTATTAGGTGTGTGACCCTGGGCAAGTCACTTAACTGTGTTTGCCTCAGTTTCCTCATCTGTAAAATGAACTAGAGAAGGAAATGGCAAACCACTCCAGTATCTTTGCCAAGAAAACCCCAAATGGGGTCACAAAGAATCAGACGACTGAACAACAACAAGAGAGAGGGAAAGAGGTCTATATTTATCTATCTGTAGATATCTGACTATTGATATACAGAATAAAGATGACAGGGAGGCATTGTGGGGACCAGGAAAAGGATCTGGTAGTGCAAGACTAGAGGCTATCACATATGAGGAATAGCAAGAAGGTCATTTTGATTGGATCAGAGAATGTTGGAAGGGGAGGAATGTACTATGAGGCTGGAAAAGTGGATTGGGGCTGGGTTGTGAAAGGCCACTGTGCAATGCTGGACATGTTGTGTTACTTCTCTGAACCTCCCCTCCCCACTTAAGAAGTGGAAGAGTGTAGGGGCGGGAACATAACAACTGTGCAGGCATTCCTCATAGAGCCTGTCTGTATCAAAGCCAAAACAACAGATTACAAAGGGTAATTTTCAGTTATTCTGCAATTTGTTTTGTCTACATGATGTGTAACAATTAGCTTGACTCAGGGTTTGTTGTTTTTTTTCTCAGTTGACCATTTGTTTTGGCATTGTATAGACACAACCAAAGAAATAGAATCTCTTGGACTTTCTAGAAAGAAAAGATATAATTTAAAGATCACATTATTATTGTGATACAAGTAAGCCAGAAATAGGATGATAGGAATAATATATACTACTACAAAGTACCGTACTAGACAGCACTACTTCCTCTTTCCTGTATTCCTGTTTGACTTTTATAATTGCCCTGCCTGGTAATGCCCACTGCTGCTTAGCAGCACAATCAAAATACCACAAGTAAGTACCTTGGAATATGGTATCTGGCCATAACCCAAGCGTCTTAAAATTAGCTTTTCCATTCAAAGACAACATAAAGTAACAAATCAATTGTTCCGTATAATGGAATGATTTTCTGGGGTAAGTTAGGTATTTTCTAAAGCTAAGTCCCTTATTACTATGAATAATGAATCATGTGGAATGGCCCATATTATTTGAATTTGCACTATCTGAAGTTATGATTCTATGTTAAATAATGGTAATTGGTTCCAGCCTAATATAAATATGCAGTTTGAATTTTAATAATGCAACCACCTCAGTTCATGGGATTCATTACTTGTACTAATCTGTTCTTAGCTCTTCCAATTCTGGAGTATTTAGACTGCCCCCATGTAATTTGTTTCGTTCCAAGGATAATAAACATTTGGGAATGAAACCCAAGGGAGGCAGCATGGTCCAATACTAAAAGCACTGACTTTGGAATCCATTGACCTGAGTTCAAATCTGACCTTTAACGTGTAGGATTCAAAATCTACTTTTCAGACTTATTTGTGCAGCATACGGCATGTAACATAATCTCCCTGGACCTCAGTTTTCTTCACTGTAAAAGGAGGGGGTTAGGTTAAATGACCAATATTAGGGCCTTGAGACGCAGAGTCAAAAACAAAACAGTTTCTGCCTTCCAGAAGCCTACCTTCTATTGAGGGAAACAAAATACAGGTATAGGGATATGTATGTATACATACGTGTACCTACATACATATATACACAACCTATAAATATGCATATATGTGTGTACATGTATGCATGTATATGGACCTATCTGTATACACACATTCATATGTATGTATGTGTATTAGCATGCTACAGTGGAAAGAACTTTGACTCTGAAGTCAAAGGACCTAGGTTCAAATTCTGTTTCTGATGCTTGTTACCTCCCTGACTTTAGATAAGTCTCTGAACTTCAGTTTTCTCATCTATAAAATAAGAGGTTTCAACTAGATCAGGGGTGGGGAACCTGTAGCCTCAAGGCCACATGTGTCTTTCTAGGTTCTTTGGTGCAGCCTTTTGACTAAGTCCAAGTTTTACAGAACAAATCCTGTTATTAAGGGGATTTGTTCTGTGAAGTTTGGATTCAGTCAAAGAGCCACACTTGAGGATCTAGAGGGCCACATGTGACCTTGAGGCCACAGGTTCCTCTCCCCACCCCCAATCCACACCCTCCACTTCCTCTGCCAACTAGATGGTCTCTGTGATCCCCTCCCAGCTCTAGATTAATGCCCCAGTGCCCCCTGAAGCTGCTAGGTGATACAGTGGATAGAGCACTAGGCCTAGAGTCAAGAAGACCTGAGTTCAAATCCAGCCATCGACACTTACTAGCTTTGTGACCCTGGGCAAGTCACTTAACCTCTGTTTATCTCAGTTTCCTCAACTGTAAAATGGGATAATAATAGCACCTACCTCCCAGGGTTGTTATGAGGATCAAATCAGATATTACTCGTAAAGTGTCCATTGCCTGGCAAACAGTAGGCAGCATATAAATGCTTATGCCTTTTCTTCCTTCCTCAAAGTAGCATTTTTAAAATGTGTGTGTATTTTCCCCCAATTACATGTTAAAATGATTTTTTTGGACATTTTTTAAAGTTTTGAGTTCCAAATTCTATCCCTGCCCTTTTAAAAATATATCATTCTATGGAGAAAATACTACTAACACAATTGTATATAGCATTTTTAAAAGTTTACAAAATGCTTCCCTCACAACACTGCTAGAATATGCAAATATACCCCCCCACACTTTCCAGACTAGTTTAAGTGATTTATCTGATTCATAACTAAAATAATCCATCAGGAAACTCTTGTAGAATCTTGGAGGTCTGTAAGTTCCTTGGACCAAGTTGCCACAGTGTCCTGACTCTGACATCAGACCATTTCATTCTTGCTGCCTCGGCACGTGTAGATGGCTGTGAGGGTTTGCCGTAAGCACTGCCCAGTACCTTGTGGATGCTTAAGTGTTATTCATAGAGGAAGAGGAGGAGGAGGAAGAGAAGGATAAAAGAGAGGAAGCATCCCACTACCACGATGAAATATGCTATAAATCCATGGAAAGGGAGATGAGCAAGAGGAACACAGCCCAGTGAGGTGTTAATGAATATCTCAGGCAACCATTTGGAGCCAGACTACATTTTAAAGGAGGTCAAATTACTGTCATTTGTTTCCCTGCCTAAACTCTGACTGCTCGATGTTACATCTCACCCAACTTGTCTCAGTCCCCAAAAATTCTACAGTGAATTTTACACATTCTTGTTGCTTTACTTTCCTTGTTGAATCATAACAGCTGCATATCTTGTATAAACAATGTTTACACAATAAATAGGCTTCCTAGCGATTTGAAGACACATTAACAATTAATCCAGTCTTGAATTTCAATGAGAAAAGATGATGGGTAGGATCAGAGTAGAAAAAGAGTCAATATACAGCTTTCCTCTGGCATATAAATATTTGAAGATTAATCATCTTTCTAAAAAAGGAAGATAAACAGGGGTTGGCAGACTCCCCCAGGCTTTAAGGTAGTAAAACTGTGAGAGGATATATACAGAAAAGAAAGGATGAGTTTAGAGAAGAATGATCTATGTGGTGATTACTGTTGTTGTTTGCCCTTCATGCTCAAAGAAGACCAATGATATCACGAGGGGGATGTCTTGACTTGCAGGTGAATTGGATTTAAGTGAGGTAGAGCTGCATAGAGTTATCAGCCTCACTGTCTCCTTCAGTTATCAAAATCCACTGTCAAGACAGAGGTCGAGATGACTGGTGATGGTCTAGGATGCAGTGAGTAGGTGACCTTGGTCTTTTATATATGATAAAGCAAGATCTTAACTAGAGCCATGTCAAGGCCATGATCAATTAAGAAATTACCACAACCCCAGAAGAAAGAGCACAGACATGTCCTTCATTTTCTGCCCATTACTACTGCCACCTCCATTACTCCCACCAGTTTTATGGCTACTACCAACAGTAACATAGGATTCCTAGATGGTCTCTCTGCTTCCAGCCTCACTTTTCTCCAATCCATCTCATGTAACGACACTAGATTAATCTTTCCCCAACCCAAATTTTTATAGCAATGCTTCCCTACCTTTGGAAACTGTTCAGTGGTTTCATCTTACCTACAAAGTAAAGTCTATGATCTGACATTCATGGTCATCTGTAATATAAAGGCAACCTATCTTTGTAGCCTCATCTGTCTTACACAAACCTGCTCCAAACACACTGACCAATTATTTTGTCTGTTCAGATCACATCTTACAAATTTTTGCTTTTCTGCTTTTCCTCAGGCAATCCTGCCCACCTAAAATGCCCTCCCCAGTCAAATCTGAAACTTTTCTTGACCACCCCAAAACATAGTGAGAGACATAGCGGTCTCTCCCTCTTCTCTATACAGTTGGCACCTACTACCAGAATAACTCCTCTAGCACTTTTCACTTATTGCCTTCTACTGTTAATTATCTGTCCTTTTGTATGAGATAGCACAGTGTAGCAGACAGAATACTGAATTGGGAATCAGGAAGAGCTGAGTTCAAATCCTGCTTCAGGCACTGAACCCTGGGAAAGTCAGTTACCCTCCTGAACCTCATTTTTAAAACTAGGGATGAAGACAGGGAAGTTTTAGCTATAGTGGAAAGCTTGCTGGCTTTGGAGTCAAAAGACTTTGGTTCAACTCTTACTCTTGCTGTCTGAGTGACTGTGGGCAAATCACTTAACCTCCCTGAGCTTAAGTCTCCCCATTTGGAAACAGGCTTGATTTGTCTAAAGCAGCGGTTCTCAACCTGTGGGTCACGACCCCTTTGGGGGTCAAATGACCCTTTCACAGGGGTCGTCTAAGACCATGGGAAAACACATATTTCCGATGGTCTTAGGAACCGAGACACCACTCCTCTATCTGTCTCCAGGCGGGTCCGCCCACATGCAGATACGCCCACAGACAAGTATTAAAGGGTCGCGGCATTAAGAAGGTTGAGAACCACTGGTCTAAAGGAATTTGATTAGACAATCTCTGAGGTCCTTTCAAGTTCTAAACCTACGATCCTGTGTCCTGGTATACTGGGCTCTTGTTAGGATCAAAGAAGATTACAATGAGTAAAGTGTCTTCAGATGCCATAACAATGTAAGTTATTATGTGTAATACATCTTATATCTTCAACTGGATCTTAAGTTCCTTAAGGACAGAGACCTTATTCTATGTTGCTTTTTATGACCCCAAAGTTTCTTGTTTATACATAGTAGGAACTAAATAAATGTGTGTTGATTGACTGTGAACTGAGGGGAATGGAGAAAGTTTTAACTCTCAAATGCTCTAACAATTTGCCCTACTTTTCTAGACCTGATGTTATGCTATTTCACTAGAAAAAAGTAAGTCCATAGAGACAGATATGGTGGGTAGCCAAACAGCAAGAAGTAGAGCTTTTTCTAATGAGTGATATCCCTAAAACAGATTTCAATGGCAATGGATAGCCCCTCTTGTCCATGTGACAGATTATTTTATCATTTGACCATTTAAATGAGCAAAAGCATGGTACCAATACTTTATCAAAGAGAAAGCAAGCATTTCCTGGTCACTCTCACAAGGACCAGGGCACTTAAATTAACTAGACCATGCAAGGAAATGAATGGATCAATGACAAAGTATTTATTATGTATTTACTATGCATCAAGCACTGTGCTGAGCACCCTGGGGATACAAATACATAAGCAAATCAGTTCTTGCCAATTGGAGCTTACATTTGTTATGCTTTGTCCCAGAGGGCGCCTTTTGGAAAAAATACTCAATGGATAAAATAAGTATCAGGTATAGGACAGCTATTTATTTCCTCTACCACAAATGAAATGCTTAAAACATAAAGACACATAAATATACGCCAACCAATATTTAAAATATGAAATAATAATGTACCCAGAAATGTAAGGAAAACTTTATACGACTGATAAATAGACATATTTTACCTTGAGTTCAGATATGAATTATCTGAGAGACTGAGCATATGATGATTTGCTGGCCAGGTTATAGCTTGGGTTTTCTTGATCCTTTCCATTCCAACATCCTCCACGTTTCTGACAGTGGTCATCTTCCTCCAAAATTGGCGTAGCAACAGGATGCACCTCCCAGTAAATTGCCTGTGCTGACTTAGGAACCCAGGAACTCTCAAACTCACAAGAAATTGCCAAGGTTGGGCATGTCTATCTCTCAAGATCATTGCTTCATCACTTGTGTGCAGAGAAAGAACCACAACACAGGCAAGGCATTCAAGGACTTGGGGCCCAGTGTGAGGATGACCAAGGCAAGCACACATTCTCGCTGTCATATGCTTGAGTTGCAGCCACCATTTCTGTGGAGGGTGAGAGAGAAAAAAATTAAATTTCTCTCTCACTGGTAATTCAAGTGAAAAGCTGTCTGAATTCTAAGCAGCATGATCAAAAGAGAAAGGAACTCTTCTCTTCTGTACCTTATATAGCCTCCTGAGTGAGCAGTCTTTCTTGGCAGAGTTGCCAGTCCTTTTTAACACAAACCCCCAGTAATGGGGACCAAGGGACTAAGAAGGAGACACTAGCTATGACTGTTCTTTAGCAAGGGCTAGAACACTGCTAATTCCATGAGAGATGTCCTAGTCCAGCAGATTAGGGAGTTTCTCTAACCATTTTCTCTACAAAGTCTAACCCAGGGAGGCAACACATATAGGGGAATGGTGGCCAAAGAAGGACTTTTTTAGTCTGAGAAGGCACAGAATTGGTAAACAGAGCCTTAAGGGAGCTGATTGGCATAACCTTTCCAATTATAATGATAGAATTAATCTGTTATTTCCAAGGCAAGAGAAAGGAGAAGAAGAAGGGAAAATCATGGTTAGCAACAAGGTCAATGAAAAGAAAATGGCCAGGGTGGAGAAGCTGAATATTGTGTGAGTGTGAGCTCAGAAACTCACAAGTTAGAATAGCAGAGTCCTGGAAAAGAGGTTCAAAGATGAATGGATTAAGTGCCTGAGAAGATGATATTTGGAGGTCCAATGATCCAGAGGGTACAATAAATAGCAGGACAGATGGAAAGAAGATGGTCAGGATTGCCAGCTAGATAACATGAGCCATGTGAATTCATGTCCACATGGGGACATAGTGATGTTAAAATGCTTTCATAATGGCACTTCCAAATACTGGGTGAATTGAAGGGTCATCATTAACATTTGCCATTAATGTTTGCTATCCATATTATGGGCAGTTTCCTCTACTTCTGTCTTCTGTGGTGTCTTAGATATTCTTCCTTGAGCAGCTGCCCTTGGATCTGGAATTTAATGATTTATAATTTCATAAAATCATAGCTTCAGTACTGAAAAAGACCTAAGAAGTCATCTATTCTGGCCCCCTCATATTATAGAGGAGGAACTTGAGGCCCAGAAAGATTAGGTTAAGTGATTTATTTACCCAAGGTCACACAGAGAGTGACAGAAGTGAGATTGTCTTCTACCTCCAAGGCCACCATACTTTCCAGGGCCCTATCTCCCATGCTTCCCATATCACCAGTCTGGGTACTTCCTGTACTCACACAGATTGTACTGCTCTATGACTTAGTGGAAGGTCTGTGAGAGTTGCTGCGGTTCACCAATTTCATCACCCCGCAACCACCTGCTATTGAGCCTTTCATATATGGTGTCACAAGAAATACATGCCTTGGTCCTGGGGAAAAAATCGTCTTGTTACTTTCTAGTAAGAAATGACTGGAGCAGGGGGTGGGGGCAGATCAGCATGTAGAAATAGTTTTTAGCACAACTGAGGATATGTGAGGGGAGAATCCCACGAAATGATGAATTAACATTCCTGAAATCTACTTTTTCACTTACAATGTGACAAATTTCTTAGGTTTTTCCATGTCTTAGTTTCTTCATCCACAAAATAGAGCTAATAGTACTATCTTTGTGGGAATGTCTTCAGAGTCAACCAATTAATGATTACAAAAGAGATTGTGTGTAGTGATGGTATTTAAGAAATTAAATAATAATTTAATAATTTTAAAATTATATTTTATGTCTGTTGTTTTTTTTAAAATATGCTTTTTCATCCATTTGGATTTCTGTTGTGTGATTACATTAAGGCAGTGGTTCTCAACCTTCCTAATGCCATGACCCTTTAATACAGTTCCTCATGTTATGGTGACCCCCCAACCATAAAATTATTTTCATTGCTACTTCCTAACTGTAATTTTGTTACTGTTATGAATTGTAATGTAAATATCTGATATGCAGGATGTATTTTCATTGTTATAAATTGAACATAACCCACAGGTTGAGAACTGCTGCATTAGGGGGATATATTTTTTAAAATGCTCTTTTTTGAAAGTAGCTAAAATATAAAGTATTAATCCAATCTACCACTCTGAAAAGTTCAATATTTGAGAATGGACAGCTTAGAGCCACAGCCCAAGTTGATTCTGTATACCAAGACTACCTGAAAGCAGAGGTCAGCAAACAGACTGGGGTCCAAATCTGGCCCACTGCCTATTTTTGTATGGACAGCCAGCTAAGCAAGGTTTTTACATTTTTAAATAAAGTTTTATTGTATTTTACAATGTAAAAACCATCCTCAGCTCATGAGGCCATACAAAAAGATGCAACAGTAAGAACATTACTTTGCTGAGCCCTGCCTTAGAACCCTGTCCAGAAACCAGAGGCACTTAGTCATATGGCTTAGGTTCACTAATAGTATGACCAAAACTGATCTGGCTTTACTGAAACTTCTTGGTGGGGCTACAAGCCATATGATCACACCTTTTTGATCTATATTGAGAACTTCCTTTGTCATCCCTTAAAAAAGGATGGTATGAATGAGCCTTTACATGACCGCATTGCAGGCACTGCCTTACTGCACCATGGGATCAACGGCACCTGCAAGTAGCATGGGCAGATTTATGGTAATGCTGAGGTGTGAGTCTAGTCTCTGCTTAGCAATAAAGATGAGTTGTGATGAGATAATTTCCATAGCAAATATATGCCCTGCACATTCCCCATTTGCAGCAAATCAATCACAGTTCTTTAAACAAAGGATTTTTTATGCAATGCATTCTCTGTGATACTGAGATTAATTTTGCTGAAGATAGAGATCTGATTAATGACCATCTTATAGCCTCCTTTCTCTTTCCTATTACAGTCATTAACCCATGCTATTCCTTTTAAAGACAAGAATTTCTCTTCTTATTACATGGCCACAGATTGAAATTATAACGATGTATTTGCACTTTTCTTCCTCAAAGCTTAGAGAAATCAAGTGAACATTCAAGCTAAGAAACCTATTGTCCTTATTTAGCCTCTGACAGTATTCCTACAGATAATTTCCATGAATTTCTGTTTGGCAAACTATTGATTTTGCATCATTCTAGCAAAGCTTTGGTTCGATTCACTAGTGGCCAGGGGAAAGAGGAAAGAACACATCTTATCTGAAACGATGATGAAACTACAGTTCATTCCCATACAGTAGATTTTTTATGCTAATCAGGGTAAAAGAGAGACTTTCATTCATTTCTTTGCAACCTCTCATGCACAATGAATAGCTGAAGAACCCAGGAGTCAGCACATCTCTAGTTCATAACTTTAGCCAACATTGCCACCAAGTGGTACTTGAGAAGAAATGCAAAGACTGACAGTGCTCAGAAAGAATCCAAGAAAATCAAAGCTCTTTTCACGGGTACTAAAAATAGTTGCTGACATTTGCATGATTCATAATGTTTTGCTAAGTGATTTACACACATCTCATTTGATTCTTACAGCAGCCCCAGGAGGTATGCAGTGCAAGCATTATTCTCTTTTATATTGATTAGGAAACTGAGGGATACAGTTCCTCCCAATGGAGGAAAAAGCTAGGATTGAAAGCCATATTTTCTGACTTCAGTGGGTTTTCCCCCAACCACACTACATCCTAGTATGTAGTAGCATCATGAGATCTCTGGGAAGTCAGAAATGGGTCACAGGTAGTGGCTCATCTCACTGAAGTCACTTAGTAAAAAATAAGCTCCATTCTTTGAGTTTCCTGACATACAACAGTTCAACAAACATTTATTAAGTGTCTACTGTACTAAATGCAAGGATACAAATTTTTTAAAAAGACAGTCCCTGCTCCAGGACTGTACAATCTAAAGAAGGAAGACAACACTCAAAAGAAAGCTGAAAAGTGGGGGAGGGGGCTGTTCCCCAAATAAGGAATGGTGAAAAAGTCAGAGGGGTCACAAAGTAGTTCAGCCAAGTTGGAAACGAGATTTCTGCCCCCCCCCCCAACCTCCCTCTTAAATGGAGGCTATGGAGTTCATGGTTGGCCTCTCTAATCAGAGGTACGAGTACCAGGGTTGATTCAATTTTGCAGGCTAATGAGACTTCCCCAAGATGAACTATAGGCATTCAGAATAAAGGATATATTACACAGAAGCAAAAAGTATCTGTTGTTGTTCAGTCATTTTTTTAGTTGTTTCTGACTCTTTGTGATCCCTTTTGGGGTTTTCTTGGCAAAGATACCAGAAAGGTCTGCCATTTCCTTCTCCAGCTCATTTTACAGATGAAGAAACTGAGAGTTAAGTGACTTTCCCAAAGTCACACAGCTAGTGTCTAAGTCGATTTGAAGTCAGGAAAATAAGTCTTCCTGACTCCAGGTCTGGCAGGATTCACTGTGCCACCTAGTTGCCCCAAATCACTTATGACACTGGTGTAATGTGTCAGGATGCCAAGTTTCCTGGGGATGAAGCTTTTGTCTTGGGGGTCAGGATCAAGGTGGAGTCCAGTCCAAGGTGCAGCTGTGGAGAAATTAAGCATTGGCTAGCCTTAAAGTTCTCTTTAAATGGAGGCTGTGGATAGGTCTCTCTGCTCAGCCCTATAATCAGAAGGGCAGCAGATGCTTAGGTGTGAATACTTTGCCCTCCAAAACTCCAATCAAAGAGACAGAGGGAACTGAGGGTACAAATGAGGTGTGAGCATGAAATCTGATACTATCTCTCAGGATCATGAGTTTCCTGGTGATGAGGGATCCTAGAAGCCTGATCATGGTGGAGCCTAGTCCAAGGAATAGAACTGGTAGAAAATGAAGAATCAGCTGGCCAGCATATCAATTTAAATGGATGCTGCATTGATGTACTCATGATGAGCATAAGCAAAAGGGCTACCATAAAAATTATTCCAACTTATGGATCAGGATATGTTGCAGAAAACAAAGAAAGAACAATTTTATTACTGTAATGGGCTAATTAAAAATTTTAGCATGATGCCATGGGCTTAAGGTTGAAGTGTATGTGCATATAATATAACAAATATGTAATTCTCATATTATATATGGTATAATGGATGTATAATGAATTGCATATTACACAGAAGCAATAAGACATTTGACTGGTATGTCAGGATGTCTCCTCGTGACGAGCTATCTGTGAGGTATGATCATGGTGGCTACCAGTCCAAAAGCACAGCTAAAGAGTTGACTAGCCTAGGATCTCTATTTAAATAGAGGCTTTGAGAAGAGTTCTTTGCCATATTATAAAACAGCAGTCATCAAAACCATGTGGTATTGGTTAAAAAAATATATACACAGATTAATGGAATAGATGAAACAAAGAAGAACAAGAAACAATGGAATTCAGGATTCAATAAAGCTGAAAATGTAAATTACACAGGAAAAAACTGATACAAACTGCTGCGAGAACTGGAAAGCAGTCTGGTAGAAATTAGGCTTAAATCAATACCTTACACATATTGTATGACATATAAACCTATACTATTAAAAACAGAAGAGAAGCAGAACATACACATTCCATGGCTATGGGTAGATGTCTTGAGCGGCAGCCAATTACAAAAGATAAAACAGATAACTTTAATTACGTGGAACTGAAAAGTTTCTGCACAGACAAAATTAATGCACCCAGGATAGGAGGGGAAGAAGCTGAATGCCAGGAGAAAAGGAAACACATAGGAGAAATGTAACAAGTAGAATCAACAGGACTTGGCAATAGATTAGGGATGGGGGAAAGGAGCAGTTGAAAGTGAAGTGTTAACCTATGCTATATGTGTGTGTGTGTTCTATATAAATTTATATGCAAATTAAGGACACATATAAGTTAAGGATGACGCATAGGTTACAAGTCTAGGCGACAGCAAGAATGGTGGAGTCCTCAACAATACTGAAGTTAGGAAGGGGGTTGGCATTAAGGAGAAAGATGATGAGTTCAGTTTTAGACATGTTGACATATATGGGATATCTGGTTCAAGACATCCAAAAAGCAGTTGGAGATACATGTCAGGTCAGAAGAGAAGCTAGGGCTGAATAAACAGATCTGAAAATCCACTACATAGAAAACAACTGAACCTATGAGAGCTGATATCCCCCAAGCAAAACAGAATGGAGAGAGAAAAAGGCCAAAGATAGAGCCTTGCAGTATAACACATTTCCTCTTTTAGCTGTTTTTTTTAGCTATTAAAATGTTTAAAGGTAGTACATAATTAATTCATGCCGATAATATAACCCTTTTACTAATGTACTTACACAATATTTTTGATATTTTTAAAACTTTAAGTCAAATATTTTATGTTCAATTGCTTATAACCATATTTTTCCCCCCCAATAGTGGACTTATTACCATCTCTGGAGGCCTTGTGGTAGTTAGCTGAGCCAGGCCTTCAGGGATGGGGGCTCTTTCTCTTGGGCTCCTCCATGTGGCTAACGGCTGATAAAGATGTTCAGGGGTGAGGGCTCTTCCATGTGGCTAATAACTGATTGGGGTCTTCAGGGTTGGGGACTCACTTCTCAAGGGGGGCATAGTTGAGAAGTTTCTCTATCAGATCCACGTGGGCTAGCAGCATCCAGCAGCAGCAGTAGCACTTCAGGCTCAGAGCACCCAGGACATCTCCTTCAGTGTACTATGCCTGCAGCAGCCCCAGGTAGGCCTCCCACTTGTTGCTCACGATCTTTGCCACACGTGAAGCAACACACCAGGATGATCATGGCAAGGGTGAGGAGGAGGAGGCACTGGCAGCAGGCACATGCTAGGACATTCCTCCTCTTCTGCCCCTGCTCCAGCCACCTAACCATATTTTTCTATGGAAGTTGCTGCAGGATTATTCACTTAAAACGTTTCATTATATATTTTAAAGGTCTCATTTTATAATGAAATATAGTTTAAGAATTAAATTATTTCTTTATTAAGTCATAACAATTCTCCCAACCTGCTGGTCATTAGTACTTGATCTGAAAGCTTCCCATAGGTGATGTGAGTCTAATCAATGTTAATGCAGTGTTACAATTTTGAGGAAATTGTATTTAAGCCAGGTCATTTTGGAAATATACAGAGTTAAACAATGTGCTAGCTAAATACAAGACAAAACAAAAACTAGCTCTCTGTATAGGTGAGACCAGTCTCCTGACTCTCTAATTGCTTTTTTTGGATGTGACCGCTTTCAGGTTTGCAATATTTGGACAGATATCAAACAGTATATTTTACCATATATGTTCTCCCATACAAAAAGTTGCAACAATTTAATAAGAATATAGTCCCATCTTTGTGTGGGTACCCTACAGTACTGCATATGCTGCTCCAAGCCCAAAATTTTTTGCCAAAACAGTAAAATAATCAAATAATCCAGAATGATTCCATAAAACATACAAGCATTCTCAAAGTGCACACTTGAAATATGGTCATGTGTGAGTAGCTAGGTGGCACAGTGATAGAGCACGGGCCCTGGAGTCAGGAGGACCTGAGTTCAAATCTGGCCTCAGACACTTAACACTTACTGAGTGTGTGACCTTGGGCAAGTCACTTAACCCCAATTGCTCTGCCTTCCCTCCTCCAAAAAGTAAAAGCAAAAAAATATACAGTAATGTGGCTATAGCAAGGGCTCTACAAATAGACTTCAAACCTGACTTCAATAACACCATTCTTTTATTAAATGTGCTGTTGAAAAGTACAAACCAAGAGGTTCTTTCTTCTTCATTTTGGTATCAAAAAAAAGGGAAAAGGAAATACTAAAAAAAAAGTATAGAAGGTAATAATATTTTTTATCTATGGATAAGAAAAAAGGGAAAAGGAAATATTTTTTAAAAATTATGGAAGGCGATAATATTTTTATCTACGGACAGGAAAGTTTTTTTTTTAAACAAAACAAGGGACTGATGAATAGGTTCACAGGAGATAAAATGAACAATGGTAAATGCATAAAATTAAAAATTTTTTGCACCAACAAATTAAGTTAAAATTAGAAGGTAAATATTTAACTGGGAAAAAAATCTTTGCAACATACTTCTCTAAAAGGTCTGATATCTAAAGTATATAGGGAATTGATTCAAATATATATATATATGAAAAATACATTCCTCAATAAAGTCAAAGCAAATAAAGAAAATTTTTTAAAAAAAGAAATGCAAGGTGTCAATAGCCATATGAAGAAAAGAGTTCTAAATCACTTAGAAGAGGTGAAAATTAAAACAACTCTAAGGTTCCATCTCACATCCTTCAGACTGGCCAAGATGACATAAAAGGTAAATAACAGTTGTTGGCAGGAACATGGAAGGACAGACATATTAATCACTGCTGGTGAAGCTTTGAATTGGTCCAGTCATTCTGGAAAGCAATTTAACACCATCAAACTATGCATACCAATGTTATGACTTAGGCATATACCATAAAGATCATTGAGGAAATGGACTTATACACACACACACACACGCTCACTCATATATCTCACATACATATATTTGTATATGTATGGTGTTCCAAATATATATGTAGGTGTATGGGATGTTCCAAAAATCTTGGTGAAGTTTTAAGGCATTAAAATTTTGTTGCAGCAAAGAACTGCCAACCAAAAGTATATTTAGTAATTGGGGAATGGCTGAACAAAATATGGCATATAAAAGTAATGGAATAGTACTGTATCAAAAGAAATAATGAAGGGGACAGATTTAGAGAATCCTAGGAATATCTGCATGAACTAACACAAAGAGAAATTTAAAAATAAGGGAAAAATTTAAGACTACAACACTAAAAGAAAACAATTCTCAAAGACTTTAGGACTCTGAAATATTAACCAAAGAGGGCCCCAAAAGACCAATGATGGCTGGTGCTTCTCATCTCTGGGAAGACAGAATGAACAAGGCACAGAACAAGACATACATTTTCAGATGTGGTCAATGTGTCAAGTTTGTTTTACTTGACTATCACAAAGGAACATTTTTTCCTCCTCCCAGGCCAGGAAGAAAAATGATTGGGGGGGAGGGGAAAGATCGATAATGACAGTAATATAAATACCTATAATATCTATTTATACATACAGGTATATGTACATATAATATATATTTACACATATATACATATATCTGTGTTTCTATATACATATATAGATCTTTCTATATACAGAAATACATCTGTATAAATCTATATACAAATGTATGTGATATCTATCTAGCTATAACTAGCTATCTATCAATAAAACATTTTTCAACTGCACAGAAAAAAGAATGAAGTACAGAGGGATACACAAACAAGCAAAAAAAAAACTTTTGGAACTATGAAGTTGAATGTTACAGACTTTTTTTAAAAATCAAGCTGGAAGCTAAAGCCTGTCCAGGAAAGAAAAGGTGGGTTTTCTAGGTAGTTTGGTAAAACTGTACAACAAACACAGTGTTTTAGTGCTTTTAGAAAAAGAAGATATATTTTACTTCGCTCAAGCTTTCTCAAAGTTAAAAGAATGCCTCTCAAATGAAAACATTATTTAATAAATGAGCAACAAAAAAAAAGGAGATGATAAGTCTTAATAGAGAGCTATAAAATAAAACTGTATTAAGCCTAGAAAGCATTGGCATAAGGAAAATTTAAATAAACCAATTAAGGTTACAAAAAGGCAAACCATAATGAATATTAACCAAAAATTCCTATATTATATCCATCATCAATCCTACTACTACAGAATACAATACTATCAAACACTGTGGAAATTTATGAAAGGTACTTAATTTTATTGCAGATAACATTTTCCGCAATGTAACCAAATACGAGATCAACTAAGTTTTTTTTCCCTCTGGCCATGCACTGATTACTGCAAGGGTCTAGGATAATCAAAACCTTTGCTACCACAAATAAAAAAAACAAAATTAAACCAAAATAAGTTTAGTTGATTCTTCTCAATAGCCCAAGAAAGATGATCTACATAGAGCCACATGGAATTATTGATCTAATCTGATAGAGCAAATTCATATACTCTTAATACTAATTCTCTAACCAGAGGTTGCTGAAGCTAGATGAAACTGACTACTAAAATCACAATTCACAGGGATTCCATTCTTCCACAAGATAATTTAATATGACCATAGATCTAGAGCTGAAAGGGACCTCAGAGGTCATCTAGTTCAAGAGTCAAACACACCAGAGCAGCTTGAACCAGATTTTAAAACATAACTGGGAACTATTTAACAAAATAAGTAAAAATACAGTAAAACACAATGTGAACATGTGAGTTTCTAAGTTACTACATGGCCCACGGGGATCCTTATGTATGGTTTAGTGCTTTATCACCTGTTTCTACTTAAGTTTAAAGCCACCAACCAAGTTCAACTCCCTCCATTTTATAGATAAGGATACTGAGACATGAGGACATTAAATTCCCCAAATCACACTAGTATTTGTATTAGAAGCAGGATTTGAAACCAGTTCCTCAGACTTTAAAGCCAGTGTTCTTCCCACCTGACCCACTGGGCCATTTGTCTTTGTAAAATGAATTTTTTTGCATCTTATTAAAAGTGTTCATACAACACTAAAATGTTACAAAAGATTTCACAATTTGAGTTAAAATACAACAAATGGGTACAGGTGACAAAAAATATTTAGTGAAAACAGTGAAATTTCTAAATTCCTATCACCTATTCTGTTAAGAGTTAACTTTCCTCAATCTAAATGCTAACCAGTCTTAGTTTTTCTACATGCTTTTGCAGCTACTGGTAAGATAACTAAGGAGTTAGGGGACTTTATGCTTTTGTTGTAGTCATGATCTGAAAAGACCCTAAGCTTGGTTTGGTCCTGGCATGATCTTTTGAGAAAAATGATAGACATCTCATTGCTTGAGACATCTTTTTCTGAGTAAGATTCAATTAGACGTGGTTCATTCAACCTGTCCCTCAAACCCCCATAAGGGATTCCATACTGCGTTTTTATGTGTCTTATGAGGCTGAATTTCGCATTCCTGTAAGAAGAAAAGTTAACTAGTAAAATAACTAGAACTAGTAAAGTCTACTAGTACTCTTCTTTCTTAGGGTAAGCTGGATCACTTGGATTCCTATCCCAGCTTTGTCTTGGCTTCCCATTTTCGATTATGAAGTGAATGAGCCTTGTTTCCCCACAAAACTCACAGTGAGAAGATTAATGAATTAATATTTATATAGTACTCTAAGACTCTCAGATGAGACTCTGTCTAGACATTATCAATAAGCTATGACAGCTGTGTGAATCCCTTGAGGAGAGGTACTGTCAGAACAAAATGTGAGGTCTTATATTTTCTTGCCTTTCTTGCAACAGACGAATGACTAAACAGTTTCCTAGACTTAGGCTATACTGATAATATTGAATTTTAACAAGCTTGGGAAACTACACTTTAGGCTTCCAAAATTTTTCGACCTAAGAGGAAACTACTGAAGGGAAAACTGTCATACTATTAGCCTTTGACTCATGAAGAACTGTCATAAAATAACTTTATTTGGGGATTCCTTGGCTAAGTGTATTAACATTTGCTTTTTCTCACTAAAAGTCAATATTTTTACCAAAACTAGATGTGTAATACTGATGGATTCATCCCATTTGTTTTTTTCTTGGTTGGAATAAGTCACCAAGTTCTCAGTGTACTGCAAGACTGACTTCAAGAACCTGTTGAGGAAAAAAAAAGAGGAAAAAGATTGGCAAAAAGCATCTTTTTTTCTGATGCTGGTTAATCTATCAACTACCCTAATTACTTAAATTGCTTCCTCTTCTTTCCCAGATTACTCCAAAACTAGCTTCCTTCTATATGAAAATCAAGACTAGAGTAAACAGAAAATATATCATTCTCTTGATACAACACCATATACAAATGGGCTCTAAACAATGTTTGATGAGGATTCTAAGGTTTGGGAAATTAGAAAACATGAAAAAAATGAATTAAAGTAGAATGATTCTAAAGAGGCATATACTCCCATTTTTCCTTACGGGCCTTGAACTATTGTTTACCCTAGACCAACCCATAAAATGGAAGGAAAAAGTCATCAGACTAAACATTAGTTCTTTTGAAAAGACATGTATTTTTCCAGTCATCTTTAAACATATCAGTACTTATTAAATAGACTTGACCTTCTTTGAGGAATAAACATGAAGAAATTAACATAAAGCCAAAGTCAAAGTAAATACACTAGAAGAAAGGAAAATTTTCCTGATAATAAATTTTATTAGAGACTGAAATAATCATCAAGAAAGCTTAAACTTCTGGCAAGATTGTTTTACAGACTCTCATGCATCCAGATACCAGTTAACCAAATGTTAGCATCCGAGAACCTTACAAGGTCATCTAGTCCAGTGCTTCTTAAACTTTTTCTACTTACTATGTTGTGTGGCCTGAGGGCACGTGCAGTACAAAATGCACATGCTTTGTGATCAGAACCAAGGCTGCGGTCAAGTTGTATGATGCAACACGTGTAAATGCTACCAGAAACACCTCAGATTCATTATGTGTTTGATTTTGAATTTCTGGTCGTTGCCAAATTTTCTGCAATCCCATCTGGGGTCTTGACTCACAGTTGAAGAAGCACTGATCTACTCCAACCACTGACTCCACCACTCCTGAAAGACTGTAGCAAGCCTGTGCTTGAACAATTCCAGTGACCAAAGTCACCTCACAAGACAGTCTATTCTATCTCTGTTGGAAAATCATTTCTCAAACTCAATCAAAATTTGCTTCCACAAAGAAAAAAATTTGATCTCTCTTCTTTATCTTCAACTATCCAAAAAATAGTTACAATGCCTTTCCCTCATCCTGAGGCTCTTTTTTTTTTAAGAACATTCTTAATATATTATGGTTTTCAGTCCCCATTCCTGGTTCCCATTTCCCTCACTACCCTAGTTATGCTCTTCTGGATGTGGTCTAGTTCATCAGAGTCTATCTTAAAAACTGGTGCCCAGAAGAAAACATGAATACTCCAAGTTAGTTTGATCAAGACAGAATATAGGGAAACTTTCATCTACTTTGATCCAGGACAGAGGTGTCAAACACATGGCCTACAGGCCTCATGTAGCCCATAACAATCCCAAGTGCAGCCTGAACCTGATTAAAATGCAAATGGGAAATACTTAACAAAATCTGTAAAATTCCATTAAAACATAGATAACATTACACTGTAAAACTAAGTCAATACCCGACCTGCAGGAATCTGTATGCACATAGAGGCCTTATTTCTATTTGAGTCTGACTCCACTGTCCCAGGACATTATCCCTCTATTAATAAAGTCTAGTGTTATTTGCTGGGTATTTGCTACCGTGTCATTCTGCTGACTTACGTTCAGCTTGCAATCCACTAGGACCTAGATTTATAGCAGGAAGAGACCTCAGATGTCATCTACACCAACTTTCTCATTTTACAGATGAGGCAATTGGGGCTCGGAGAACAGACAGATGGAATGACTTGCCCAATTCACCTGCCCAAGAACACTTTAAATCCAGTGTTTCTTTCTACTGTACCATGGTACTCACAGATCTGATTTTTGAGTAGCCAGAGCAAATGTAGGTTTCTGAGGAGTCTGCTATGACTACCAATAGCCTCAAGGAAACCTCAAAGAGTTAACATGGTCCCTATGGCCCTTAAGCTTTCAGGTCTTAGGATATAGGCAAGAAGGCTATAAGGGTTATACTGCATCTTCAGACCCTAATGCTATAGGAGACTTTAGATATTTTGCAATGTGTTGTCCTCTACTATATCTGAAAAATTCAATTCTACCAAATAAATTTTGTTCTAAGTCATTGAGCTACAATAAAAATTTACCATATAAGAAAAACTGCATCTTCCTTAGCAACCATGGAGGCTAAATTAGCTATATGTGAATGTATAAATTAATTGAGAACACAACTGTTAAGCACTTAACTGTGTGCATAGTACTATAAATGCTAAAGTGCTGGGGCTACAAATAGAAAAGCTAATCCACTTGCAAATCAAGCACCACTCCTGATAACACGGGCCATCTTCAAGAATGAAGGACAAATAACAACACACCACATAGGACAGGGTTCACTAAAGGACTCATGGAAAGATCCAGTGGTCTTCCTGGTGCATCAGCATGAGAGAAGTATGGCCTGGCAGGTTAGATGGCAAGTAGCTTAGTTTGGCTGGAAAGCAAGGGGGATAAGGCTGACATATAAACACATCTTCTTTAGTTTTGATTGATAAAACAGTATCTGTTTCTGGAAGATGGCAGCAGGAGACAGTATGGGATCAGGCTCAGAGTTATGATTATTACTACTCTAAGGGCCCTTAAAAAAGGGGGTAATGAGCTGTCTTCTTTGGGGTCTGAACAGAAGTGATGACCAACTCTACTGGCTTTCCTGCCTGCTGGTGGCAGTTGGTCAGTGGTTGATTTGAGAAGGGGCTGTGATGGTGGGGCCACATCACCACATGGAGTGTTCTCTCTCACGATGGCAGAGGGGCTAGGCTAGAAGTATGGCCCATGGTGATATCAGGGTTCTTAAAGACGAGATCCTAGCTTTGGATACATGGTAATGGTGGTGTTTAGCCTGTTTCGTTTCTCTCCCTAGAGCACCTTAACTATTTCTGCTTGGCTGGCTGGAAGAATATATCTGTCTGATATGTCTAGAGGCAGCAGGATGGACTAAGTAGTTTTTGATGGGATTGCTCTCTTAGAAATATTCATTTTATCTGTGCTAGTAATAGCAATCCTTTTTTCTCAAGTAAAAGAGAAATCTTGAAAAGATTCACTATATTTCTCTATCTATGCCATCGGGGGGAGTGGGGGAGGTGGCGCAGTATGGTACATGGAAAAGACCACATGCTCTAGAGACTAAAGAAGTAGATCCAAATCCTACCTCTGATGCTCTGAAAAAGACCTTGGGCAAGTCACTTACCTATCTAGTCCTCAATTTCTTCATCTATAAATAAAGGAGTTGCATTAGATGGTTTCTGTGGTTCCTTCCAGCAACAGTTGTATGAATCTATGTAAATATCTAGAGTAAAATGCTTAAGAAATACATCAATCTACTGGTTAAAAAAAAAAGATACTGTCAAAGAGAATGGACAAGTAAAAACAATACAAGATGGGTCCATTTAGTTCATTTTAAAATATTACATACTTACTTTAAATACTGCTGGTATTCACAAGTATTTTTTTCATTAACAACATGAATGTTAACCAATTCCAGTGTGATCAGCAATAATATTAGCTGGAGTACAGGAGACAAAAGCTTAACACTAAAAATAAAATAGAGTTTAATTAACTAAAATGTTGCCTTAAATCAAAAATGGCTTTTCTATTAAAAAAAAAACAAACCTTTGTTTATTCTATCTATTAGATGCTCAAAGATCCCTTTGACAGCTCTGTGGAAGATAGACTGAAATGAGGAAAAACTTCAGGCAGTGAAGCCATTCTCTGCTATTATAATCTAGCTATAATCATACTTCCTTCTTTTCTTTCACCACTAAAACCTGGTAAACAAGGAGTCTCTATACACAGCCTCAGTTTCCTCAACACACATTTATAGAATCCAATTCAACAAACATGTACGGAATGCCTAGTATATGGACGGCATCAAACTAGGAACTAGGCTAGGGATACAAAGACAGAACTGAAACTGTGTCTGTTCTTTAGAAACTTACATTTCACTGGGACAGTTGGATATAACAAGCACATACAGAAATAAATAGGTACAAAATGAGACATACATTCTTGGGCATGGCCACCGGAGGAATTTGCTTTGTTTGACTATCCATAATTGTTACTGGAATTTTTTTCCTTTGCTTTGTTTTTCAGGGAAGATGGAGAGATTGGAGGGAGAGAAATGAAATGCTTGTTGACTGAGAAAGGTAAAATAAAATAAAAGTTACATTAAAAAGAAATAAATGTAAGGAAATCTTGAGAGTGACAGGGCATTTAAAACTGAGAGAAATCAAGTAAGCAGATATTGGGGAGGTGGTATCTAAGCTGATGACTGAAAGATAAGATTCTGAGAGATAAATATAGAAAGAAATGCATTTCAAACGTTCCATGTGACCTGCATAAATACATGGAATTAGGAAATGAAATGTGCAGTTCAAGGGATAATTAAAAGCCCAGTTTAGCCACATATAACTCATATATCAAGTACATGAAAGAGCAGTAAGAAATAGGAATTGCATGCTTTAGAGCTAGGAGACTAGCTAAAAAGGTACAGAGCTCCAGAGGACCATAGAGTCCAACTACCAAAGGTTTTTGAGCCAGGAAGTACACTGGGTCTTCTTAGGAATACTATTTTGGCAGATGTGCAGAAAATCACGTGAAGGGAAACCTAGAAGCAGCAACATCACTAGAAGGCCACGAAAATAACTGAGGTGAGAGGTAGATGATGATAGCCACCTCAGGGGGAAGGGAAAAGGACGGAGAGAAGAGAGGTTATACACCTGTTAAGTATAAAGCACCACATTTGGGAATAGGAATACAAAAAAAATGAAAAAGTAGCTTGTTTGGTTGGTGTCCTTTGTTCTCAAAGAAGCCCAAAATGACATCACTATGTTGGGGTCAAGATATAGTGTCTGACTATGGCTGATCAGACCAATGTGAACTTGGAAGGCTTTACCACAGGTCAGACACAAAGAGTCCACATGTACTGCTTTGCTCACAGAACACAGTAATTTCTTTGAAGCTGGCATGCCATGCTGGATGGTCCTGTGCTACTTTCTCCATTGTCTCACAAATGATTCCAAAGTTCTTCAGAGGAAACTTGAGGATGTCCTTCTACCACTTCTTCTGACCTCCATATGAGCATCTGCCTTGTGTGAGTGATCTATAAAATAGTCTTTTAGGCAAATGATTGGAATTCAAACAACATGGCCAGCCCATCAGAGCTGTACTCTCTGCAGTAGAATCTGAATGGCTGGCAGTTCAACTAAAGAAAGGACCTCAGTGTCTGGTACCTTATCTTGCCAGGTGATTTTCAGAATCTTCCTAACACAATTTAAAAGGAAGTGATTCAGTTTCCTGGCATGGCGCTTGTATACTATCCAGGTCTGAGATCAGCGAAACAGTCCTGTAGACCTTCAGTTTGGTAGGCAGCCTAATCTATCTTCTCTCCCACACTTTCCTTTGGAGACTGGTGGACACTGAGCTAATTCTGGCAATGCACAAATCAACTCATCATCTATGTGCACAGTCCTGGAAAGTATAGTACCAAAGATAAATGAATTTATCCACAGCATTCAAAATTTTTCCATTTGCTGTGTAACCAATGGTTCCACATTTAGATGGTGGTACTGGCTGGGGAAGAGTTTGCATTTTCTTGGTGTTAATTGTTAGGCCAAAATTAGCAAAAGCAGCAGAGGTCCATACCTTGTGACATATTAGCCTCAGAGGCTCCACTGAGTGCACAATCATCTGTGAACAAAAAGGCCACACCAGCTCTCCCTCCATTTTAGTCTTGGCTTATAGCCCTTTCAAGTTAAATAATTTACTGACAGTGTGGTAGCTGACCTTGATGCCATTTTTGTTCTCATTGAAAAGCATAGGAGCAAGTGCATAGCCCTGCTTTACTCCACTGGTGACTGGGAAAGCACAAGAGCACTGTCCATTTTCCAGAACCTGTGCAAGCATGCTGTCATGAAGCTAGTATACAATACTGAAGAAGTTCTCTGGGCAATCACATGTTGCCATGGTCTTATAGCTTACATATAGATAGAGAAAAAGAGAGAGACAGAGATGTATGCACAGCATGTAAATGAATCAGGAAATAAAAGATTATTTGGGGGAAAAAAAAGAGTGCCAACCACACTGCTGACTACCCTCCTGCACTCACACTATCTCCCCTGGGCTTTCAAGACAGCTCTCTCCTGATTCTCCTCCCAGTCTAACCCTCGCTTCTTTGTCACCTTTGCAGGTTGGTCATCCAGATCTACACTCTTTGCTGTAAGTTTCCTGCAGGCTCTGTCCTGGGCCCCACTTTTCTTACCCTACTCTACACTCTCTTTCTCTTAGCATTTCCACCCCCCCAAGGGGTCTTATTATTACATTCCCAGATCTTTTCCCTGAGTTTCAGGCATGTATCAATAATTGCCTACTAGAAATTTCAAACTGGATATCCCAGAAACATTTCAAACTCAACATATCTAAAACAGGAACCATTGTATTTCCCCCCAAATCCTCCTCTCTTCCAAACCTCCTTATATCTGTTGAAGGTACCACCATTTTTTTCAGTCTCCCAGGTTCATAACCTTGGCATTATACTTGACTCTCCCTCATCCCCCACATCAGAAAGTTGCCAAATCTTGCTATTTCTACCTCTACACCTCTCAAATCCAAACCCTTCTCTCTACTCACACAATCACCTTAGTCCATTTCTTACCTGGATTATTGTGACAGCTTTATAGCTGGCCTCCCTGACCCAAGTCTTTCCTCACTTCAGTCTATTCTCCACAGAGCTGTCACACGGATGTTTCTTAAGCACAGATCAGACCCCATCACTCCCCTACTACAAACTGTGATGGCCTCATATCTCCTCTAGAATATTAATTCCTCTGTTTAGCTTTCAAAGCCCTTCACAGGCTGGCCCCAGCCTCTCTGCCCTGCAAGCTGGAATCCTGGCCATCCCTCTGCTGCTCTCACAAGACACTCCATCTGCCATCGCTGTGCCTTCACAATGATTGTCACTCATGTAGAGAATGTACTCCTTCCAGACCTCCTCAAAATGTCCCTTCCTTCCTTCAGGATGCGGCTAAAGCACCACCCTGTCCACAAAGCCTTTGCTTTGGGCTTCTCTTTCTTAGTAGCCATTATAAACTCAGGTAAGTTACCACCTTCTGTTACTTTGTAAAGGTAAACTGCTGAGAAGGTCATAATACTCTGCTGCTCGCTTTAGGCCCAACAGGCTACTTCATCAATGTAACAAACTCCTGGTAAGGAAACTCCCTCCATCAATGCAAATCAGTCTTAGAGAATATTCTGAAGCTCAGAGGATCAATGCAGGCACAGCCAGTATGCACCAGCAGCAAGACTTGAATCCAAGTCTTCCTGACTTCAGGACAGAGGTCTAGCCACCACACCTTCTGCTCCTGGCTTCTGCTAGGGGATATTAAACTCACTTCAGTAGATGGAGCTCATGTTACTACATATGAAAAATCTGGGATTTCTTAAAAGTAAAAAACAAATTTCAGCTTTCTCTGAATAAAGAAATTAAAGCTACACCTAAAGTTAATGTTATAATTGTGCTCCCATCCAAAATAAAAAGTGTGTATGTGTGTGTGTGTGTGTGTGTGTGTGTGTGTGTGTATTATATAAACCTGTTTAACATGCGTAGATAGTTCTGCCTCTGGCGAGACCGAAGTGTCTTTTGCGTCCACTGCTTATATCTCATTTCTGTAGTGGCAATAATTTGATCAGACACTAGGTGGCAATGTGCACTTATTTTCTGAAGAATAACAATGACTTCGAGGACAGATCGGGGACAATACAAAGTTCGGATGCGTTTGCTGCAAAGGTCATGAAGCAAAAGGGACCACCTGGAAATCAGAAATGAAAGTTTCATCATCACATGCTTTAAAATGAACTTACAAAGGATTCACTTTCACAAAATGTGAATAACTTTCGTCAGAAAACTCCCAGAAAATTTCCTGAAGCTTGTATATATCAAGATCCACCCAACAGTCTTCTTGCCTCACTGAATTCATAACAAATACCTATCTTACAGAACTGAAGCAAAGTGAAGCAAGCATAACCAGGAGAACACTGTACACAGCAACAGCAACTTGGCACAATAATCAACTATGAATGGCTTATCTATTCTGATCAATATGAGACAATTCTGAAGGACTATGATGAAGAATGCTATCCTCCTCTAGAGAAAGAAATGATGGAGCCTAAATACAGATTTGAGCATAACTTTTTCAATTTCATTATTTTCCATGTGTTTGTTCTGTTTTACAACGTGACCAACATGGAAATATGCTTTGAATGATTTCCCATATATAATTCATGTTATATTTCCTGCTGTTTACAACGAAAAGGTAGGGGAGGGGGAGAATTTGGAACTCAACAAATTTTATTTAAATAATGTTGAAAATTAAATAATAAATCTGAAGATAATTATAAAAATACTAAAGATGCCTTGACTTACTTTGCTGTGGGAGGATTACCCAGTAAGTTACTCAAATTACAGTCATCCTGTGGCATGTAATGTTGGAGCTCAGAGGTAATTTTTATAATCAAATGATGACAATCATTGGTTTCAGAATTGCCTTCTATTCTGAAAAATAATAAATTTTAGATTTATAACTACAATTTTTGAAGTTCATGTTTGACTAAATGAATATGCAACTAGTTTGTAATAAACATTCTACTTTTCATGACTTTGTTACATAACATCTCTTATACAACATCAGCACCAAATCCTTTGAGTAATGAGCAGGTATTAATCAGCAAGTATTTTTTTCGGTGATATAACAATATACTTTTGATGTTTAGTTTAGTTTAGATTCAATTTCAAATAGTTGCCTTTTCAAAAGGCATATTTGCATTATACACACACACACACACACAGAGCAACCCTACTGTTATTAGTTCCCTACACCGTAACTTAGGGGCAGCAATGTTTCCTTAATGAAATGAATATTTTACTTGAAAAAATATGTATAAAATGCTTAATTAGGGAAGATTTTTTGTGTGTGTGAAGGACTGTATTCAATTTTATTATTCAGTCTTTTAGAGAGATGAAGTAGAACTGCACCAAAGAAAATGAAGATAAGAAAAACTGCTAGTCTAGACCAAGGAGAAACAGAAGAGGTCGATAAAGCTGAAGATCCCTCAAAGGACAAAGGAGAGGGACACAGTGGGCAAGAGCAGGGTGCAACATATTCTAACAAAGGAATTACAAAAGAGAAGTAGTATGAAGGATTTCATTAAAGAAATGCATGAGCAAAAAACCAAAAGGGGCCTGGGTACCATTATAGCGAGAAAAAGAGGCAACTGAAAATCCATCCACTCCATTGGTATCTCCCCTCCCTAGAACATAAGACAGAGAGGAGGAAGAGGAACATCCCCGGACCACAGAGGTGGTTCCCCACTGGCAAAATCATAATAAGACACAAACAGGAGTTGCACAAGATGAGCAGGCAAGGTGGGTTGTGGCCTGCATCATTGGAGGAAATACCCACATTGATGAGATCACAGATTCATGTGAGTATGTAAGTATTGGTCTTTTAAAAGCCTTCTCTGAATAAGAATTAATTTTAACACTAAGGATCAAAGGTCTACCAAGATCCCACCTAACTCTGTGACTTTATAACACCTGTCCTGCCTTTCTTTATACTGAAACATACCTGGTTGCTTCCTGAATTTGTTCCACTGGCACTAATGGAAGCTGAGGCCATATTCTGATGCTTTTCTCACAGTACAGAATCTAGAAAATCAAAATAAAATTAATTTTAAGGAATTTAAAAATATTTTCTGACAAATATATTTTTCAAAACGATATCAAATTTAGAATGTAATGCATGTGAGAAACTCATTAAGCTCCACTTTTAGTATTTTAGCCAAAAAAATTGGCATAAGTAATTCAGCATTTTACTGCCTGGTATGCATAAATTACAAGTAAACTATTAGAAAGACAGAAAAAGTTCACAATGAAGTGGTTCAAAGTAATGATTATTGTAGATACACATTTATAACTTCTCCTTAACACCCCAATATGCAATTATAATGATCTAAGTTTGGCCAAGAGATGAACTAGCTGGATGTCCAGTTGACATCTTTAACTCGACACATCCCAAACTGAACTCACTGTCTTTCCCCCAAGTCCTCCTCCCCTCTTCCTAAGTTTCCTACTACTGTGGAGGGTAGCACTACCTTCTAGGCCCCATCCTCATTCTTCACTCTCTCACATCCCACAGAGCCAATCTCTCGCCAACTTCTGTCATTTCTGTGTAGCATCTCTCATAGATGCCCCCTTCTCTCTTCTAACACAGCTGCAACACAAATACAGGTCCTCAGTTACCTCACACCTCAAATACTGCAAACGCCTTTGGCTGTTCACCCTGCCTCAAAGCTCTCTCCACTCCAGTTTCTCCTCCACTCGGCTGTCAAACTGATCTTCCTAAAACACAGATGGACCATATCATTCCCATAAACTGCAGTGGATCCCAATCACCTGCAGCATCCACTACAAAATGCACTCTTTGGCTTTTAAAGACCTTAATAACATGCCCTGACCTGCGCCCATAGCTTTCCGAGCTCCTTACACGTAACTCCCCTCCATGTACCTCAATCCAAGGATACCAGCTTCCTCACTGCTCCTCATACAAACAGTCTATCTCTTGATTCTGGGCATTTTCACTGGCTATTCCCTCTGACTAGAAATGCCTCCCTCATCACCTTCTGGTTTTCCTGAAAACCTTTATCTTCCTTCAAGTTTCAGTTAAAGTATGACCTTCTGTAAGAAGCCTTTCCTAGTCCTTCTTAATGTTAGCACCTTCCTTCTGAAACTACTCCCAATTAGTTTGAATAGCAGATAGAGCCCTGAGCTTAGAGTCCTTAAGAACTGAATTCAAATCTGACCTCAGATACTTACTAGCTGTGTGACGTTGGGCAAGTGTGTTGTGAGGATTAAGTGAGATAATAACTGTAAAGTACTTAGCACAGTGCATGGCACATTGTAAGTGCTTGATAAATGTTAGCTATTATTACATGTCTTGTTTGTATGTAGTTATTTGCATGATATGTCCGCCCCCGACTGTGAGCTCCCTGAGAGCAAGGACTGGTTGGTTGGTTGGTTTTTTGGAGAGAGGTAGATTGCCAGTATTTCCAATGCTTAGTACAATGCCTGGCACACAACAGACAGCTGATAAATATGAGCTGGCCAAGTTAGGAAAAGGCATCTCCCTCCCTTCATCAGAGAGGGGTGAAAATGGGTACAGGATATCACATGCGCTGTCAGACATGTTGATATGTTTGCTGGTATTTCTGAACTGTTTTTTCCCCTCTCTTTTAAAAAGTCTTTGTTACAACGAATGGTCACTCCATAGGAAAAAGGTAAAGAAATATTTGGAAACAATGCTACAGTAAGAAAAGACATTAATAAAAATGAGGATTTTTTAAAGAAAGAAGAGCTCATTGGTGACCCTGGGGAGGGCCATTTCAGTTAAGTGATGCAATCAGACATCAGAAAGGACTGAAAAATGAGAGCAAGCAGAGGTAATATGGAGAGGAAATTTTTATTTTTCCTCTTCCTGAGGTTTCTGCTATGAAAAGAAGGGAAGATATGAGAAATAATATGAGGGGATGGCTGTCCTAAATTTTATTTTTAAGGATGGGGAGACCTTCAGGTGTTTGTAGGCAGCAAGGAAATAGTGAATAAAGAGAGGCTGAAACTCAGGGAGAGAAAGAAGAGAGGATCAAAGAGGGCAAGCTCAGGAAGAGACAGGATGAGGATCAGGAAGACTTGAGATAGAATTTGAATGTTGATGCTGTCATGTAATAGCTGTGTGATCCCGAGCGATTCACTTAACCTCTCGGGCTCAGTTTTCTTGTCTGTAAAATGGGAATAATAATAATTAAATGTCCAACAGGCAACTGTTGATGCCTAGCTAAAGAGAGAGATTGGGGTTATACATATATGAATCTATGAGTCATCTATCTAACTAAATCCACAGGAGCTGATGAGGTCCCTAAGAGAGAAAATGTAGAAAGAGAAAATTGGGAAGCTTAGGACAGAACCTTGGAAAAGACTCATATTTTAGGGGTGTGATCTCAATGATGAACCAGCAAAGGAGTCTAAGGAGTGGTTGAAACAGGAGACCACACACACACACACACACACACACACACACACACACACACTCTCTCTCTCTCTCTCTCTCTCTCTCTCTCCCTTTAGGTAACATGCCTTCCTACCTTTTTTTTAAGCTGAGAAACTGGATGGAATTGAGAACAATAGCAGTCTGCACAGTTGATTAAAGTTTTGATTGATGCATTCTCCTGGTTTTTAAAAAAAATAAAAAGCACAGATTAAGCTTAATCACTGTAACTTCTGTTTTAGCTCATGGCTTTCTAACACTAAACTGAAAGTCATTTAAAAACAAAGGTTTCCCAGAGACCTTACCTCAAAGGAAAGACAGGGAAACAAACAACTATAATGGAAAAAAAGTTCTTCATTAACATTCTGTGAAACTTGAAATATAAGGCCAGATCATAGTCAAAAACAGTTTTAATTTAATGAGTAATAAGACATTCTAACAAAATTTAAAAGTATACCAACTTTAATAATAATTGTCTTGGTATCTCTCACCCCAAATTTAGAAGACAGAGAATCTTTTACGATATTCACTAGCTTAATATATAGTTTGGAAAAAAGTTTTTTAGTTCACAGAATGACAGAATCAAATCATATAGTATTAGAGCTAGATCTTAATGATCTGATCCTCTAGTCCAGGAGTTCCAAATCTTTCTCAGTTCCTGTACCCCTTGGCTTTCAATAACCCTTCCTATACCTTTCTTATATGAGACAGGTAGACAGCACAGTGGACAGAGCACTGGACCTGGACTCAGGACAATCTGAGTTCAAATGTGGCCTCAGACACCTACTAGCTGTGTGACCCTGGGCAAATCACTTAATTTTAGTTTGCCTCAGTTCTCTCAAATGTGAAATGGGGATAATAACAGCATCTAGCTCATAGGGTTGTTTTGAGGCTCAAATGAGATTGTTTTTGTAAAGCACTTAGCACTGTGCCTGGTACATAAATGTTTATTCCCTTTCCCATCCCTTCACCCCTATACAATACAAAAGGAAATGAATTATGGAGTTTGCCATTCACATGCAATAAGAAATGAAATAAGAAAATTAATTTCAATAGGATAAGAATTCCTCCATATTCCCAATATCACTCCATGAGTTTCTCATATCCCAGGCTGGACATCCCTATTCTAGTCCAAACTTCTCATTCTACAGACAGATGAAGAATGTGGGAGCAGAGAGGGTAAGACACTTATCCATGGTCACATGAATTGTTTGTTGTCACAGCAAGTGCAGAGAACCAGGTTAGGGTTCTTTCTACCATACCACACAGCCCCAGCTCTTGACATTTCTCATTAGCTTTTAGAAACACACAGAGAGGTATTTCTAAGAAGCAGTTTAAACTACTTCAAATTAAATTAATAGAAAACTTGTAGACAGATCTGACAAGGAGAATTTTTTAAAAGAAGTCAATAAAAAGACTCCTTTCTCAATCTTCCCTACTAGTAGAAAAATAAGTGATTCAAAACAGAATTGAGAACTGACTATATTTTCAAAGTAATCTTGTTTTAGGCACACCTGGTAGCAAACATAACTGAGATTAATTTTCTATAAATGATATTACCTTAGAAACTGATAACACATCTTCTCCAACAAATCTGAGTAAGAGTACAATGGAAAAGGCAAGTAGTTGATTTGTAACCTCCTTTGGAAAGTCATTTAGGTTGATCTCCCCATGGCTTAAGCGATCTCTTACACGGGGACCTTCTTGATGGTTCAAGAAATCCCAAAGAAATTCCTGTCAGGAAACAAGTGGAAGTAAGACACATATAGTCTTAGTAGTGTGAATTGCATGAAGTCAACTACAGAATGAACAACAAACTTCCATTGGGCAATACTTTGAGAGCAATCATTATAACAGCAGCAATACATTGTAATTTCCTACCGTAAAAAATCTTTCTTTGGCACAAGATCACAGGACTTAGAGATAGAAAGAGATGTAAAGGTCATCTAGTCCAGACCCCTCATTTCACTGATAAGGAAATGAAGGCCCAGGAAATTCAACTTGCCAAAGATCATTCAGGTAATAAATGATAGGGTCAGAATCAAACCCAGATCTTCTATCTCCACATCCAGGGCTCTTAGTACTACTAAGTATAGAATCCTAACTTCTTATAAACTTTTTGCAAACATCTATTGTTTACTGTATATTTTGGGACAAAACAAAATAAAACAAGCCAGAAAACAGTCAATGGGATTCTACATGCTTCAACTAATATGCATAATATACTCTACAGAAACACATTAACAATATAATCTCACTACCTCAGTCTTGATCTAGGAAAGGGTTTTTTGGTTGGGTTTTGTGTTTAGGCATTAGGTAAGATCCCTAAGAAATCCAGGGGAAGTTTTGAATGAATTACAGAGACCAGAGCTTCTAACAGCTACTGGTAGTGATTTTTTTTATAAAACTTTGCTCTGCTACCCAACCTCTCTCCAGTTAAGTCGACCAAAATTTTATTAATCTCCTTTTATACAGACATAGCTTTCAATACTGTCCACAAGTACTGTCATCCTTCCCAATTGTCATTCCCTTGGCCTTCTGTCTTTCATTTTGAGGCTCCAATAAATTGAAATAGTTATGTTCTCTTCCTCAACAATGTTAAAGTAGAATGGAAATCCCACAAATACATATATATCCATACATATCCCCTTCCCCTATGTGTTCACCCTCCAGCTTCCCCTCCCCAGCTCTTAAAAACCTTTATCAATAAGTTCAAACTACCTCTGCTGTCTCTGAACTTAAAGTTGGCCTTTCACTGCCAAATGAAGCTCCAGAGAACTACTGGTCTAGAACTTTATTTTATGAATGACGAAGCACAGTGAGGGTAAATGATTTTCCCAAGCTCACATATCTAATAACATAGTGAAAATTAGAACTAATCTCTTGACATCTTGTCCAATACATTCTCAACATAAAATTCTGAAGTATTCTCCTAATCTACATACAATTTAAAGAGAAAAGGGGGGCAGGCTTTGGTCTCTAGTAACTTTCACTAAACAGAATTGTGACTCACTATTACATATTTTCTTACTAAATTACTGCTGGAAGACTACAAATCCTGAAAAAGCTAGATAGCAGAAATTATAAATAATAGTAATAGCAGACATTTATATAGTGTTTTATGGTTTAGAAGGCACATATATTATATCATTTGAATAATATATTTATATATCATTTGCTCAGTCATTGTATATTTATTTAGAATTCACACTGTTTAAATTCTGCTCAAGACAAAAAAAGGATATTTAGCTGATAAGGGAGATCAATATTTTCTATCATCCGCTACCAGTATAGGTCTTGTAATGGTATCAGCATTGCTGTCAACTATTCTATAGAGTGGAGCCAGAATTCTAATTGCTGAAGTTGTAGCAAAAATGTACCGGCAAGTGACTCGTCTCAGATATATGCCTCATGACAATGATGTTCATCAGAACTGTAGGTACAGTAAGTCTCCACTATTTTACAGGTGGACCCCCCACATTAAACTTCATTCCTCCCCAAGCAAACTCTCGACCTTATCTACCAGGCCCCAGTCTTCAACAGGAAATCAACCTAGCAATGGGTGTCTCAGAAATTACCAAGTTAATCCTCAAAACACCCATTATCTACAATTTATTCAAAGTCTTGCCATCTTAGAAAGGCTGTCCAAGTTTGTGCCTCCAGATAAAGCCATCAAAAATCCACGAAGGGCATTACACAGAGACTTTGGTAGAGAGTAACGGGCCTTCCGCAAGTCAAATGCATCCAGGCACATCCTGATGACTCAGAAGGAAAACTACGCGTGATCTTAACTAAAGCGAAATCAAATTACATTTATTCTCTCCTATGTCACTTTTTGGTAGGGCAGGATGGATCTCCCAACTGCAGTGCCTGTGTATTTCAAGTTCCAGTTGGATGTAGTCAATAATAATAATAATAATTGTGTATATATATATATATATATATGTATATATATGTATATACATACAAAGATAGATAGATAGATACACATTCAT
>CM053584.1:328125744-328157822 GCA_028627135.1 Pseudochirops cupreus | reverse complement strand
GAGCTGACTTTAGTGGGAAGTATCTTTGTGTGCGTTTTGGAGTTCTAGGATTGGTTTAGAGTCCTATTTTATGGGTATTTTGGGGTGGCTATGTGAGAGCTGCGATATGTTGCTGCTGCTATGCTGCCATCTTGGCTCCGCCCCTCTTTGGTACCATTTCAGCAAAATATTTGAGAAAATGCCTCATTTTATTCTTGAAAACAAGATGGAAAGCTGTGGGCCAAAGTGACTTTCACAAATGCTCAAATCTAAGCACATGATTTCTATGATAAAAAGACCTTCAGTAGTCCAACTCAGTTCAATTAGACTTTATTATTAAATTTATTTATAAATAATTTTTATATAAATATAAAATATATTTAATTTTTAAGTTATTTTTAAAATATAAAAATATAAAATAATTACTTATAAATAAATATTATTAAATTTATTAAATGTCTACTATTTGCATGGTGGCAGCTAGGTGACATAGTGGATAGAGTGCCAAGCCTGGAGTTAAGATGATTCATCTTCTTAAGGTCAAACCCAGCACTAACTAGCTATGTGACCCTAGGCAAGTCACTTAACCCTGTTTCCCTCAGTTTCCCATCTGTAAAATGAGCTGGAGAAGAATATGGCATACCACTCCAGTATCTCTGCCAAGAAAATCCCAAATGGGGTCACAAAGCATGGACATGACTGAAAAAGTCTCCTAATTGGTCTCTTTGCTCCTAGACACTTTCCTCTCCAAGTCATCCTCCACATAACTGTCAGACTGATAGATCTGACTGTGTTATGCCAACCACTAAAAAACCCTCAGTTCTCTATTTCCTTCAGGATAAAATACTGGTATTTAAAGCTCTTTACAGTCTGGCTTCTGAATATGTTTTCTAGTGTCATTTCATATTACTTTCATTTCATCAATTGGTTATTTGATTTTTCAAACTGAGTGCTTCATAAGCATCTCAACTCAACACATCTAAAACTGAATTCATTATCTCTGGCCCCAAACCTTCCCCTCTTCCTAAATTTCACAATTTCTACTAAGGGCACCAATCTCAACACACACACACTTGGATGGATGGATATGTGTATATATATTTCTATGAAACATAAAAAAAAAATTTTAAACCTCCTCAAAAACTCATAGGAATATCATAGTCAAATTTCAAAAACCCTAGCTCAAGGAAAAATATTAAAAGTATCAAGATTAAAAGAATTTAAATATGATGGTGCCACAATCAGAATTACACAAGACCTAGCAGCAGAGACATTAAAGGACTGCAGGTCTTGGAACACAACATATCAAAGAGCAAAAGAACTGAGGCTCTGGCCAAAAATATCATACCCTACAAAGTATTATCCTCAATTTTTAAAAAACGGACATTTGATAAACTCTCAGACTTTCAAGACTTTGTTAAAAAAAAAAAATCCTGAACTTAACAGAAGATTCAACATACAAAAACCAATAGAAACATAAGGCACATAACAAAGACTGATTATAAGGGATCCATAAGGACAGACTGTGTGGTTTTTATAGATGTAAAATATATGTCTGAGATTCTTATTATAATTGAGTAACTCATAAGAAAGACTGGGGGAAACCTGAGCAAAATATTAATTTAAAAAGTAAAACTGCTTAGGAACAGCTAAAAAGAGTAATTATTTTATACAATGACATGCAAGAAGGAGAAGTGATACACAGAAATCAGACAGGGGAGGAGGGCTGGTAGTTCTGGTAACCTACTTTCACTGGGAATGGGTTTAAGAGGGAACAACACATATATACTTAGAAGAGTATAAAAGTCTTCTAAATTCAGAAGAAAGAAAATGGTAGCATCATAGGGAGGAGGGAGAGGACAAGTGAGGGATCTTTAGAGGGGAGGGTGAAGGAATAGGTAAAATAGGGGTGTAAAAGGGTGTTTAGATTTATGGGAATGGTAGGATAGGGGACAGATCCTTGGAGAGGGGTAGGCAAGTAACAAGAGGCAAGGTGGTGGGTAGAAATGAAGTAGAGGAGGAGGCAGGAGGGACAGAAAACAAAAGAGAAATGCACAAACATAAAAACAAAGATCAGGACTAGGATATCTTCAAGAAAGTATATGTCTACGTATGTATGTATGTATGCATATTCTCATGTACATATACATGTGTGCATGTATACATATATGTGGCTGCACATTGTGTATGTGTATCTATAGCTAAAGAGAAACATAACTTTGTTGTAGCCTTCTGGGGGTTGGGGGAAGGAGAAAAAAGAACAAAGTAAAAAAAGTATACAGCAGAGAAAAAAAGAAAACTTACAAGGAAGCAAAGAAAAGATGGACAATTCTCAACACAACGTGTACTATTTATCATACAGGTTTTCTTGAGATGAAAATTTGTTGTTACGTATTTTGAATCCCTCATGTTCTGCTGTGCACGCAACATGCTTTTTTTCCCTTCGGATTTAAGTTCCAATATTTAAGTTTATGATATGTTTCTGGTTTTTTTCTCTATTTTGTATTTGTATCCTGGCCCTTGAGTCTACAATTTTTTTTAAATCACCCCCCTAAAAAAAGCTCCTCAGAACTCCCCCATTTCCCTTAGCAAATGCAGACATTTACAATGATACTCAGCAAAATAACAGAGAATGAACCTCTTATCTAAACAAATCAAACAAAAATCCCCCTTGCACAGTGACAGATCCATGTAGAGGGAATAGAAAGCTCTAGGGGGTAAAATATCTCCATCTCTTCAGAAGGAGGGGATGAGAGAGAAGACTCCTCAGCTGCTTGCCTTCCAAACCAAGAGACTGGAAAGTCCACTGGTGCTCCATTTGCCACTCCCAGATTGCTGCTCTGATAAGTGATTCATCTATATCTGCTCTCCGTCTCTCTCTACCTGTTCCTCAGTGCCCTTTTCCTTTATGCAGACCACAAAAGCTCATAGTCTCTTGTTCCCAAAAGCCCACCCTTCTATGATCACCAGCTTCCTCCCATCCACCCAAGGGAATGACCACAATAATCCCCAAAAGCCTGTGGAAGGGTCTACATTCATACCACCATCACCTGGTAGAGTGGTTTGCATATAGATGGCACTGAATGAATTCTTAGTTGACCTGCATTAAATTGAAATGAATTTATTCAAAAGATAGTAGGGAGCCAATAAAAAGTTTTGATTTAAATCAAATGGAATTGAACAGGAAGAAAATGAAAGTAGCAAGATAGGTTTAAGGGGGGAGAGGAGGAAGCTCTTTCAGTCATCCAGACAGATGTGCTTGGGTGGTGGCAATGGAATAGAAAGAAGGAAATAGATACACTAGATATAACAAAGGTAAAAGTGACTATATTTCATATGTAATTTTATGTGAAAAGCCAGAAGTCTCCTGACCTCTCACTTTGTTTCCTTTTCACTATACTAAAAGTGAAGTATTCATTTAAAATACCATATTAATAAGTGACCACTCAAAATTATTACTTGGTATGATACATGCATTAATGTTCTGATCAATAATAATTTAAAGCAGTTTAAAATTAATTTTGTCGTAAAATATTTTGAATTGCATTTCTGGACACATAATTTTCTCCACATTTCATAATGCACTAAGAACAAACACCATAACTGACATTTAGAAATTTTTTTTAGAACCTTTATATCAGTGAAAAGAGATTTGACATTTCACTCAAAATAGATGGTTAGCATATGCTTTACAAGGAAATGGAACTTTCTACAAAATAAAATTTTGAAGAGAATAAAATAAAAACATTTTAGAAGTTTCACACTTCAAATTTAAGTTTTTTAATTACACTAACTGCATTACATACCATTTATAACAGCTCTTCGATTCCAAGAATCTTTCACTATTTATCTTTATGTTGGTCTTTGGTGAAAACATAGTTCCTCTGTTGGAAAGAATATCTTCAAAATGTTACTTTAAAAATATGGATTGAATATACAGTTCACTACAACACTGAGAAAAGTCATATATCCATTTGCTACATTTGTTCAAATATATTACTGTAGCAAAAACTTTGAGTTGTTCATAAAGTGAGACAATATGATACTAAGCAACCACAACTATATTTTGCTTTTGTCTTTGTATCAGTGCCTTGAACAAAGCAGGTGACTGATAAATGCTTAAGTGAATTAAATTTACACCTACTTAAACTAACTCATGTAATCACTGTAACTTCTAGCTCATTATTGGCTCATAATTTCAATTATGCATCTATACATTTGTAAAAACTCTGATTTGCTGCAATTTTCAGATAGAAATAAAGACTTCTAATGAGGGGGAATTCTAAAAATGCCAATCAGCACCTTCTTTGTGACTTCTATTCTATGAGATACCTAGAGCACCCAGAAGTTAAGACACTTGGCCAAGGTCACAGAGAGAACATGTGCAAGAGGCAGGACTTGAACTAAGATCTTCTCCTGGCTTGACCACCAGCTATCACCAATGCCATGAAGCCTCTTTCACTGTACTTGTTAGAATATCATGACTTACTTTGGGAAAATGCCAGTAAATAAGTCATTTCTCCTCCCCCTCCCCCCCCCAAAAGGTGAATCAATTATCCTTTTGATTTGTAGAGATTATACAAAAGAATAAAATGAAAGAAAATAAAATGCATCATGAAAGGACATAGTAACATAGTGACATAGTAAAGCCAGTTTTAAAACCAGGAAGACCTGAATCTGGGTCCAGCCTCTTAGACAGCCTGGCTGATTGACTCCGGGAAAGTTATTTACCCTCTTAAGGCTCTAAGTAACACTCTAAGGTCCAGAAAAGGTACTGATCTGCATTGATAGAAGAAGCTTCCTCATAGAGCAGCAACTTGTACAAAGGAAATAACAGGCCCAGTCTCTATTCCCAGAATGCTAAATGTAAATTTTAGCTATCATTTTAAAGTCAAAACTTTTCTTTGTAAGCATACCTATGAATATTAATATGTTCATGATAAAATGATCCAATCTGCAGATATTCACTTTACCTAAGCAGTTCAAAATTACAACTAAAATGCAAAATGAGATTAAAATATTTACTTTAAACTTACATCATTTTAAATTATTTTCTATTTGTATATTCTATATTTAAAAGTATAGCCAATAATAATGTTCCACACCTACCAAGACCCCCTCTCATTGGGGTCACTGGATTTACTAAGGTTGCCAGTCTGACCCACTTTGTTAACAGTTATATGCATCACTGTTAAATTGATCTTGCTCAGTCTGTACCTCAGTATACCTTTATTGACTTTACTCAAGATTGTTTCTTGTCTACTGTAACACAAATAACAAGTATCACTGACAAAATCTGAACCTAGGTCAATTCCTCTTTTCATTACTTCACATTGTCTTTCTAATTAGTTAAAAAGATTTAATATTTCAGTGAATTTAATTCCTACTTACTGTGGTGCAGATGCATAACCAGATGATATAACTTTATTGTGGAAAACAAGTGGTTGATCTTTTATGGTGCTCTTTATACCTATGTTAAAATAATTTAAAAGGAACATTCAAATGTTTGGAATATTATAATCTCATTATGAAAATAACATCGTACAGTTAAAATTTTTAAAATCTGTCAAAAGGGGGAGGGGAATCCTTATACCAAATATCTATGATGAAATCAAAGGTCCAGTGCCTATAGCTATCTCTATGTCTGATAACAGTATGATATTCAGAATATATGAGCAACTACATGGTGCAATGGATTGGGCTCCAATCCTGGAATCAGGAAACCTGAGTTCAAATCTGGTTTCAGACTCTTACTAGCTGTGTGACCCTGGGCAAGTCTTCTGTTTGCCTCAAATTTTTTTGTAAAGATAGGAATACAATTTTTGCGGTTCATGGCATGACTGAGTCAGGCACATTCATTTGTTTTCCATATGAACTTTTTTAAAACAAAAAAGTCTTTACCAATACATATATTAACAATCACAAGAGTCAATCCTTGGAAATTCAACCACCAATTGACTACAGAGAAACTACTATCTCCATAATAAAATTCAGTATTTACACAAAAACTATTACACAAGCATTTTCCCTAAGGCACACAAACACTATAATTTATGTAAAAATGTAATACCTAGCATAGTATGCTATTTTACTAAATGCTATGCCTCATAGGGGGAAAAATTAAAATGTTTCCATTGCTAAGTTGCAATCTAAATGCCACGTAGCAATGAAAAAATAAAGATATCACAAACTCCAATCTAATGTATCAAATATGATCATGGATTTGCATATGGATTTGCATACATGCATGTATACACTGTATCAAGAAAATCCAACAATAAAAAATTTGACTCATTATGATTTAATAGGAAAACTAAACCTTTCACAATACTAGAACAAGATAGCAGGAACATAATTTGATGTCTCATAACTGGACACATAATTAATGCTTATTAATAATCAGTTCTTGTAAATTGAGTCAGTCTGTTTTGGCAAAGTATCATTCACCTACTTGTTACTCAAGGAACTCCAAATCTTGTTTAATATTTGGTATATGCAACTTTTTCACATCTAGTTAATATAAATAATGTATTTTAATAAAGTATTAATGACACATCTTGGTGGATCAATCATTTTATTAGTATGGTTACTGTCTCAACCAGTATAGATCCAAACTCCTCCACGTGTTTTGATATTATACAATTTTTTTGCCTATGTCTTTCCATTAACCCTGGAAATGCACTGAAGTGATTCTTCAATTCTAACAATATCTCATGGATATCAAGGCAGTGCTCAGACTATCTTCTGACATGACCAGCCCACCACTTTCTGTGCTCCTACACAGGCTGAATGTTCTTTTTGCTACTTTTTACAGGTACATCAGTATTGGCTGTGGCCTACTTCAGAAACACCGTGCATTTTTTTCCATCGCAATTGGTGTCACCTGCAAATTTTATTCCTCTAAGATTGCAACTGTTGGTGTTCCATGATTCAAAGTCACATAGTAGGAGAAAAATGGGTTATGGGATAAACTGGGGACAAATCCAAGCTATTAGCCTAAAAAAAAAAAACGAAAGCCAGGCTCTTCACACAAGTCACTAAAAACAACAAACATGGAAGTGGGAGCTGGGAAACATAAAGAGGAAAAACATCAAAGAGAAGAGAAACAGTTAAACACACACACACACACACACACAAAGATGGAAAATGAAAACTAATATAAATTTAAAATGCAGAAAACTACAAAACTGCAGATATAATTTTTAAATACTCTAGAAAAACTGAATTATTAAAGTACTAAAAACAATGGAGATTTTAGAAAAGAAAACAAGAATTTCTGGATACCCTAAGACATCCTCATGGATTAATGGCACATTCAAAGAAATTAAACAAGAATTGTCTATCTTAATAAAATAAGACTCAAGATTTGGAGGTAAAAGTAATTACTAATAATAATAATAAAAGAGGTAAAAGGCAGTTCTCCTTGAACTTCAACCTCCTAAAACCTATTCTCAATGCTCACTGCAGATTCCTCTCACTGCTTGCTTTCCCGAATTATCACCCTTGCTCTAGCCCTTTTCACAATCATGAAAACTTTAATTAGCTAGCTCAAGTTTATGCCATCCTCTAACTTTTAGTCTTTTGTCTCCTTGTCTATCCATGGCTCATCCCTTTCTAATCTCAATACTTGATTAATACCATTACCTGCTTTCTTTGCTTCTACCCACAGGCTGGTTAATACCACTGAAGGAAATCACTTAATCTTGCAAATTAAGTTCACTATAAATTGATATTATTAAACTAGGCACTGACTTCTGCTTTCAATATTTTTGTTCTTTCCTGATTGATTCTTGGTCAAACTCCCCACAATTGCTTGTCCAAACTTTTTTTTTTTCTGTTCTCAAGCCACCTTTCCCTCCCAGCAAAAAAAGGACTTCCCCTCATATTCCACTAAAAAAACTAAAGCCATTCATTGAGAGCTCCTTATATCATTCAATTCCACATTTCAAATCACCTCAGCATCACCACCACACCCATCCTCTCCTCTGTTTCAATCTCAGAGGATAAGTAGCCCTTCCTACCAATACTAACATCGCTACTGGTGCCCTTCATCCCATCCCTTCCAAATTCAACCAAAATCTTTCCTATTTGATCATCTCTCTACCTGTCAACCTTTCATTATGCACCGACTCTTTCCCTGCTACCTACAAACATGATCACATCTCACTAAACCTTTATTTTAAAAAAATCTTCATTGACTGTACAATCCTCTTAAGCTATCATTTTATATCTCTCCCTCCGTTTTCATCACCAAGTTCCTGGGAAAATCTATCTACACTCATTAACTCCACCTTCTACCCACATGTGGCAATCTGGTTTCCATTACCACCACTGGACTGAAACTGCTCTCTCTGAGGTCACTAACAACTTCTTGGATTTAATAATCTAACGGGCATTTCTCATACTTCTTAAACTCTCTGCAGGATTTGTCACTGTTGAGCACTACCTTCTGAATTCTCTCTTCTCCCTGCATTTCTTGTGACTATTCTATAGCGTTTCTCTTCCTACATACAGAAAACTAGCCTTTCTCAGGCTTCTTTGTAAGTTCATCATCCATGGAGCTGCCTCCTATAGATGTATAAACCTGAGACTCAATCCCAGGCCCTGTCTTCTGTCTCTACACACTCTCATGGGTATCTCATCAATACCCATGAAATCGATTATTATGTTTATGCAAAAGGTTCTCAACCCTCCACGGCCAGTTACATCATTATAGTTGTTGCTTACATTATTTTCCTATTTCTGTTTTCTTCCCCTTGCAAGAATTTGTATAAATTATCCCTTTTCTAATAAATATCATAAATATCCATTTATTTACCACAATTGGTCTAGTCATATTCTATGGGTATCTGCTTTGTTCCTATTTCTTTGTTATTATCAAAAAAATGCTATCATAAATTATGTATATGGGATTTGTTTTTTATTGTCATCATCTTTGTAGCATATGTCTCATACTGAGATCTCTGGATCAAAGGACATAGACATCTTCATCACTTTCTTAACATAACCCCAAATTGCTTTCCAGAATTCACAGCTCCACCAACAATGAATCTTTTTTTCTGCATCTTTTTCCTTGACTCTTTACTCTCTATCATCCTCCATAGCCAATTATAGGAGCAGTGACAACTGGCTTAGGTTTTTCATGAGAAAGATGAAATGTAGTCTCTTCAGAGAGAAGTTTTCAGATCAAATTAGAATATCTGTTTCCAGTATGGTCCTAAAGTGAGGTGCTGTTGCTACCAGCAGATATAAGGCTTCCCTGGCTTCCTATCAGCATTGAAGTAAAATAATGTAAACCAGCATCCATACACTTGTTTGGCCAAGGCCCTACCTGGACCGTGAGACAATTATTAGTTCTCATTTTGAGAGTTCTCAAGTATCTACACCTAAAGGGCAGCATCTCCCTGAGAAAACCACTTACTTTGAATTAAGTGGACTATGAGACAGAAATAGTACCCTGAAGTCGGGGTCTACTTCACTTTTATATCTGTGTCCCCAATGGCTAGAATAGTGCTGTTCATGTAGTAGATATTTAATAAATGTATGATGAATTTTTTAATAATGAGTAACTAGATCAAGGGACTGAGTAAAACTATGAGGTGGTTTTTTTTTTCTTTCTCAGAAGGAATTGTAGAGCCTCATGTTGGATGGAGAATGGAATTATAAGCAGGGAAGAAGAGCTATCAGAGTATATGAATGTGCCTTTTAAGAAAGAAAGGAGCTACTCTCATAGTCACAGAAGTATTCATGTGTGACCAATAAACCAATTGCATTCGAAAAGGCATCATTGGAAATAGGTTTGTCAAGGGAATGGATTAGGTATGCAACAATCAGAAGGAAATGAACAAGGTAGTATAGTGTTCTGGCAGCCAGGTGGCACAGTAGATAAAGTGCTGGGCTTGAAGTGAGGGAGACCCATCTTCCTGATTTCAAACCTGGCCTCAGATACCTCCTAGTTGTACGACCCTGGGCAAATCATTTAGGCCTTAACAATGTTTGCCTCTGTTTCCTTAACTACAAAATGAGCTGGAGAAGGAAATGCAGCAAACCACTCTGTTTTCTTTGCCAAGGAAACCCAAATGGGGTCATGAAGAGTTGGACAAGTCTGAAATAACTGAAAGCATAATGTCAGTAAACCCAAAGACCCAAGCTATCAGGTTAAGGACTCACTATTCAAAGTAATCAGATTATCAACGATAACAAAAAAGGAAAAAGGAAAATTACAGGAAGGCCTTCAGGAAAATAGGCATACTAAAATAGGCTCTATTGGTGGAGCTGTGAATTGGTCCAGCCATTCTAGAAAGTATTTTGAATCTCTGCTGCAAAAGTTAATGAACAGTTAGTTACCTACTGGCCAGGTAATATCTATACTCCAAGGACATTAAAGAAAGAGAAAAGAATTCATATGTACAAAATTATTTACAGCAGCAATTTTTGCAGTGACAACAAAAAATTAAAGGAGTATCCATCTATTGGGGAATTATTAAATAAATTATGGTAAATGTAATAGAATGCTATTGTGCCATAAAAATCATGAAATGGATGATTATAGAGAAATCTAGTGGGACTTGTATGAAATGGCACAGAGTAACGGAACAGAACTAGAACAATTTATAACAACTATTGTTTAAAAAAAAAAAAAAGAATGATACCCACTTACTGACAGAGAGGTAAGGGACTAAATATGCAGAATAATACATAGATTTTTGGACATGGCCAATGTGAGAATTTGTTTTGTTTTTCTTCTTTATTTCATGAATGGAACTAGGGAGGAGGAGAAGTGGAGGGTATGTGAAGGAGGGATGATAAAGTCATGTTAATTTTAAAATGATATTTTAGAAAGAAAAAATAATGTACACATAGTGCCAAGATTATGGTCTATAGCCAGATAAGCACCTGTCAAATTAAGTCATCAAATTGTGCATTTTAAAGAACTATATATGAAGAATGATCTAAGCCAATGACTAAGCAGCAGAAAGAAGAGATCCGGAATAATTGGATATGGGAGATTATATGGCATTTTCAATGATCTGTAACTGCTCACCACTACAAACTTCCATCTCTTTAAGACCAACATTCTTTACATTATATTATTTGCCTATAAATCATGCAACAGTATCTCAGAAAAATTAAAATTACAAGTAACTCAAAAAGAATTAATGCAAAAAACACAGTAGGCCAAAAGGGCAACACGACACCATTAATGATTTGTGAGAAGTGGTCCAAAAGACACTATCAAAAATATTATCAATGAGAAAATAAAGTGGGCTGATCAAGAAGAAAGATTGAAGGCTAACAGATGGACTGCTTATTTCTGATGAAAGCAACACCATCCTTCTAGTCACATAGGTCCTCAACCTCAGAGTCATTCTTGACTCTTTATTCTCTCTTTATAATCAGCTGCCATGTCCTGACAATTCTCACTTCCACAACATGTCATCTCCATTTCTCTATTCACACAGCCATCATCCTACTTCAAACCTTCACTAAATCATTTCTGGAGTATTGAAAAAGCTTTCTAAATTATCTCCTTTCTGCTACTTTCTCCTCTCTCCAATCCATTCTCTCCACAGCTGCCAAAATAATCTTCCTAAGACACAGAATCAGACCATGCCACTCCCTGGCTCGAAAAGTTTCAATGGTTGCCCTTACTTCTTGAATAAAATAAAAACTCCTCAATCTGGCTCTGTAAGCCCTTCAAAATCTTGTTCCAGCCTACCTTTTAATATTTAATATTTTCTCCTTCATATTTTCAATAATCTAACTGACTTACCTGCTGTTTGCCAAACTCAGCATTCCACCTCCTCCCTCCAAAGTTTTGCCTCTTATGTCTTCTTCACCTGGAATGTTCTCTCTACTCATTTCAATCTTGTAATATCCTTAGTTTCCTTCAAAACTCAACTCAACTAACAACTTCTACTAGAAGCCTCATAGATGTTAATGTTCTCTCCTTCAAGTTACTTTTTGTTTGTTAATCTATGTAAATGGCTATAACTCCCAACCACCCAGGAACAAGTAAGGTGCTTCTGAGGCAGACTATTTTTTGTTTTCTCTCTGAATCCCCAGAACTGACTACAATGTATTACACATAGAAGGTGTCTAATAAGTGTTTACTGACTGAATGAAAGACCTAAGTCTTACAACGGTACCACTATAATAATAAAGAAGTAAAAGGTTTCAACTAGACAGACCATCTGTGATAGATTAATAGGGAAACAAACAAGAATCACCGAGGGCGAGGAAATATGAGGGGCTGCGATCTATATTGATTGCAAGAGCAGTCATTCCTTATAAAATCATAGATCTTTCTAGTTTTTTTAAAGTTAAACAATAAGTGAAAGATTTAATCTTCTCTTTTAAAATATGACATTTTTATTATTTAAAAAAACTCTAGTGGCTGCAGAACTCCTAAATAGGGGCTGAACCAGATTACAATATAATTGAGTAATATTTAGCATGAGAAATAAAAATACAATGAAACATTAAAAAAAAGAAAATATGAAACTTGTGAGCTAAGAAATCTAGCATATTAAATACATACCCATATAGATATATATGTTTCTTTGTTAACTAAGAGAATAATCTGATTTAACATTTTAACTCTATAGAGAACCATTGGAGCATAAATTTTCCATTCCAGAGAATCAAGAAATATTTATACTAACCACACTTCTTTATACTAGCCGAACTAGTCTTTTTCTTCTTAAAAGTTGCAACATACAGTGGAGAGGTTGACAGGACACAGGAACTAAAAACAAATTTTAAATACGATATATAAAAGTAGTCACTAATATGATAAATTTAAATAGATTTTATTTAATCTATTTAACCTACTACGTGCAAATCATTCAGGATAGTTACAAATGACTAGTCTTTATAGTACACAGTTGTGATTTTTTAAATGGGACAAGATTGGCCTCAGCCTGATATTCCCAAGTCATATTTATTATGTATTTTCAATAAGAATTACTGTTCTCTACTGAAATATATCCGTGTGTATATATGCATGTATGCACGTACACATATACATATATACACATACAAACATACATACATGCATTATTTTAAATTAAATTGTGCAGTTTAGGAATCTAAGAAACAATTCAGTACTCTGGATGAGAATTTATTTCTGTACTAATATAGCAAAATGTCACAACTGATAAAGTTCACTTGCATCTCTTATAAGAAACAAAGAATTTAAAAGTCTGTCTCTTGAGAAACACCCACTAAACATACATTGCTTGGAAAGTACCTGGCAATAACTGAAAGAGTCTCTTCCACATCTTGACGCTGTGATAACATGAGTGCAAGAAGATTAATTTCCAACAGAGCAATCTTATTTCCAAACAAAGAGGTCAGCAAACAGAAAACCTGGAGGGGTAGAATCAGGAAACCACAGATGGAGACAGTGACAAACACAACATGTAGTGATACATGCATACTTATTACCATAATCATGACTACTAACAGAGGCAGAGTCACTCAGTTCAACTCAACAAACATTTAGGAAGTACCAAACGGTCATCACAAATTATCTAGTCTAACTCTCCCATTTTGCAGTTAAGGAAACTGAGTAGTAGGGAGTTAAGTGACTGAAACAACATCCCACATGATTTACAAGTTAATTATTTATACCAATAACTAGAAAGTCACTAGATTAACCTTTAAACTATCAGATAATTCTATCTTCTTTTTAAAAATTCAAATTAAAGGTAACTGATAAAGTAAACTATTAAAATAGTTGTAGGAATGTCATTAAACGCTTCTTCCCTCACCTTATGATTAACAGCCTTGTTCATTATTGCACATGATCCCGCAACTTTAATGCTGAGGTTACTGAAATCTTAATTTGAAAACAAAAAAAAAGTGAAATTTACAAACAATGGAGAATTTTTTGGTTATTTTTAAGATGAATATTGAACAAATGAGTTATCTCTAATAATTTGAATAGAGCAGAGACATTGCATTGGCTAATATGCTTCATAAGGTAAATTATAATGTAGAAGCATATTTTCTGCAAAAAAAATTATGCCTTCTACTCATATCATATCAAAGAAAAGTATTCAAATTATCAAATAAATGTATAGGATGTTTTATGAGCTTACCTTTAAAATGTAAAACAGATTCTAATTCCAAGTTGTCCAGGTTAATTATGAAGAAACCAGTAGAGCTTCCTATCCACAAGCATCTGGGTTTGGCAGCAGGGAAGCTAATTTCAAAGCAAAATTTTTTTTTAAAATAGGACCTGTAGAGTATGTAGCATAACGTTCAGGAGACTTACCCTCCCATATGCCTATATTTCCCCTCTTAAACCATGATTATTTATCTCCTTTCTGTTCAAATTACAGTATTACAGTCATCTCTATATCACCTAATGAAGGGAAGTAATGGTGTTGGTAATAAAAATAATCATAAATAATCTCAAAGTCATTTACATTTGTTTTTTGGAATTAATTCAATCATTCCCTTCAGCAGATTTGCTTTTCTAATGATATTTTGCCATTAAAACTGCTTCATATTTATTTTTCACACGCTAGGCAATAAATAGATGAAGAGAGGCAACTCGAAGTCCCACTTTCTGTTCCGTAAACAATTCCATCACATTATTGAAGGGGTTTTTCCTCTAAAACTTAAAAAAAAAAGTCATAGTCTACGTGGCAACAAAGCAAAAGAGCAAACATTCACTTTATCTGTCTTGTTTTCTTAATACTATAATGAGGTAGCAAGCACAGATCAAAACCAGTAGCACAGAGTCAACTAAACACACCTGGGCTACTCTACGGGGACCTCTAGCCATGTTGACATTGAACCACTAACAACTACTGAGTCTATCCAGCTAACCAGTGCTGCATCCATCTAATTGTAATACTGTCTAAACCAGGGGTGGGGAACCTGTGTCTGAGGTCACATGTGGCCCTCTAGGACCTCAAGTTCGGCCCACTGACTGAATCCAAACTTCATAGAACAAATAAGCGTGGCCCTATGACTGAAATCTGTAAAGTTTATATTCAGTCAAAGGACCACACTTGAGGACCCAGAGGGCTACATTGTAGCAGCAACCACACTGGCATACCCAGGATGGCTGCTAGCACAGCTTCTTAAATCTGCTTTACTAGGAAAGATAGCTGTTCAAGAGGTCAACAATCTTTTTTTTATTACATTCACTAGTTCAGGGGAAAAATAAGCACCCTGAGCTTCAGAGAAAGTACAAACAGAAATAAAGACAAGGGCTCTGACTGCCTGAATCAACTAAATACTTTACATACACCCCTGGATCGAGAGATCCTTTGCATCTGAGCAGTCAGGGAGCTCTGAACATATAGGTACTCAGAATCTTGACTTGGGAATCACAAGATCCTTCTCATAAACAAGCTCCCAAAGCAAAATACCAACTCAGAGTATTTATACACTTCTCAGAGAGAGGAGGCATCACAACCCTGTGACTCAGGACCTAATTAGAAATTAGCAAAAGGTGTGAAAGCCTACCTACGAGCAAGCCTCCCCTAAGCAAGCTTCCCTTAATGGGCTCCACCTGAGGCCTATTAATGGGCGGGGAGGGGTTGTCTTAAGTCCCATTAATATTACACACATGTGGCCTCAAAGACACGGGTTCCCCACCCCTGTTGAAACCCTATCTCTCTACCTTCTCCACCACCTATGAATTTACTTTATCAAAAGCTTTGGTAAAATCTAAGTTTAACTATACCCATGACATTCACATCGTTTACTAGTTTAATAATCCTGTCAAAAAAAGAGGTGAGGTTACCCTAGCAGGGGCTGCTCCTCATCAAGTTAGGCTGACTCTGTTACCACTGCATCCTTTTCTAGATGTTTAGTTCTGTAATGCTCTATTCTAGAATTTTCTCAGGAATCCGTTAAAAACTCAGTTATCTACAGTTTACAGACTCTGTCATCTCTCCTTTCTTGAAATTCAATACTGTACAACATTTTACTTCCTCCAAGCTAGGTTTCCATGATTTTCCATGTTTCTAGTTTTTCAATTTTCCATGATCTTTCAAATAATACATAATCCCACCATCATATTTTTGTGTGCCATTTTTTAAATACCCTGTGGATGTAGTTCATCTGGATCAGGTAACATAAATGCAACTGAAGCAGCCAGGTGCTCACTTACTATCCCCTTATTTATCCTGGTATCAATTCCCTGTTAGTCATTTTTGTCATTTCCAGTGTGAAGGACAGTCTCAGAAGCAAAAATAAGAACAGGATTGCTCTGCCTTTTCTCTGGTAGCAGTTTTCACTGTCTCATTCTTCCCTTGCCATCCCCCAGAGCAACTAGACTATTCATTATTTGATCCTCCTTTTTCTCCTAAAACAGCTTTAAAAACAAAACCTGTTTTTGCTGTCCTTGGCTTCCCTTGCCAGCTTTAGAACATTCTGGGCTTTATTATTATTTCGAGCACTATTTACACAGGTCCATGCCATGCTCATGTTTATCTCCTGTCACTACTTTCAATTCCTGCACATTTCTTTTTTAAATCTAAATTGAGTGGTGAGTTCCCTAAGCATCCATAATGGTCTCTTCAAAAAAATGCAATTTTTCTTCCTCACTGGAACAGTTTGTCTTCATGTCTTCAGAATTTCATTCTTTTGCAACTCCCATTAATTTACCACTTTAGTATATGGGATCTTATCTATAGTATCTCCTATGAACAGCAACATCCTCTTTTCCCAAATCTATGTGTGTGTCTGTCTGTGTGTTTGTGTCTGTATGTGTCTGTGCAAATCAGTCTACACCCGTACTTCTCCTTCCCTATCAAATTCTAAGGAGGGAAGAGGATTCTGGGAACATGGTAGAGTAGGTCAGAAAATTTCAAGCTCTTGAGATTTTCCCCCACAAAAAAGATAAAATAGTACATTAGGGCAAACAAAGTGTTGGGTAAAAATAAATAAGAAGAGAGGCACAACGGGGTCTTCCTAGGATAATTTGAGAAGATCAGAAGAAAAATCCCAGGATGAGGTTTGGTCCCTGGGAAGAGTAAACACCTCCAGGCTAAGGTGCCCTAAAACAAGCAGCAAGCCCTGGGGTTGGTTGATTTGAGAGGCTGCCTCCACCCCAGCTACCTAAACTTTTACCTCTGGGATAGTGAGGGAAGTTGGGCATCTGAGCCGGGAAAATCAAGGAAACCTCTGCTGACAAGGAATACCAGACCCATCTGTGCTGCACAGAGAGGTGGGGGCAAGAAGGAAAGAGCACACGCCCAGTGACTACAGAAGCAGTGGGGTAGAAAGCCCCTGGCTGTGGACACTTACAAGAGATGGGACGTTTGGCTTTGGTTCCAGGCTAGAGGGGAGAACTGAAAATCTGGGGAAAGAGACATCATTCCCCATACCCAGGGACTAGAGGTGATTACAAAAATTAAGCTGTTACCCCCAAAAATGCACAGACAAAGGAGAAAAAATCCAACCACAGAAAGCTATTATGGAATAGAGAAGACTAGGGTTCATTTTCAGAGGAGGATATTGAATTAAAGAAACCCCATTCTACCCTAAAGAGTAATGTCAAATGAACACTTCCCAAAAAGAATTCACAGACGATCTTTAAAAAGACTTTAAAAACCAAATGACAGAGATGGAGGAAAAACTAAAAAAAAAAAAAAATAAGAATAATCCAAGGAAAGCATGAAGATTATGAAAGGAAAGTCAACCAATTAGAAGAGGAGATCTAGAATCTTAAGGAAGAAAATGACACCTTGAAATTAGAATTGGGCAAGGTGAAGCCAGTGAAGTTATAAGAGATAGAGAAATAATTAAACAAAATATGAATAGTAAAAAAATAAAAGAGAAAGTGAAACATCTTATAAGAAACAAAAGATCTGGAGAACAAATCCATTAGAGAAAATGATAAATAATCAGACTAATTGAAAGCTATGATCAAAAAGAGAATCTTGATACAATCATACAAGAAATAATTAAAGAAAATTGATGCTCAATTCTCCTCATTAAGGAATTATCAATTACTACTACTCTTCTGTTCTTCCTCCTGCCTTTCTTTGATGACCTTTCACCTGGTAGCTTCTGTGGTTCTACCATATCTTTCTTTGGAGGACAAGAAGCTTCTTCCTTCTCAAAGCATCCAGCTCTCTTATTCTTCAGGAAGAGCCTCAAGTCTGTTTTTAAACTTTTATTGTACAGCTGATTTTTCTCTTCCTTATAACACTAGTTCCCTCTGCAATAATCTGACAATAATCAAGTCTCTCCTCTCCGCTACTTTAGATTATTTTCTTTTTTCTCATTAAAGCCTCACACCACTTTCCTTTAGGAATACTCTTCCTAACAACCTGGGGTCTGGAGAACTGTCTTGCAAATCCCTTTACTTTCTCTTCCAAGAAGGAGACCAGTCTAAGTAAAAGTCACTAGGATGTGGAATAAATATAAACCCCATCTTTGATGAAAGTCATTGAACAATTTTTTCACCTCTCTAAAACGGTTGAAATTTTCAGCCTTGTTCTTTGGGAACTTGAAGACTTTTACACCTCAATTTTAAGCACTAAGTTAAAACTTTCAAGATAAAATATCACCTCTTAATAACTTGACAACCTCCGTCAATTCTTGATACATGTCACAATTTATTCAGATTGTATTTTTTCAGGCAAGTCTTACAGAGACTAGTTCATTCTTCCTAGTCACTATGCCTAGAACTCAGGCACCTGCTACAACACTAATCATCATCATTTTTATGAATGGCAACAAAATTTGAAAGGATATGGAAAATATAGGCATGGAAGTCATATAGAGAGGCTCTTGTCTGGCATGGATAAGACAATGTATATCATATACTACTAAACATTTTTAAATGTTTTCTATAAAAATATAACTTCTGAAATAAGTCAGATAAAAGCACTTGCCCACAATTACAAAAGGAGTTAATGGTAATTAGCATTTCCTGATTTCTCAACCAATCCTCTTCCCACTATACCATGCTGTCTCTCTGACACCACTGTACAGGATGTCCCTAAAGTCTGGACACATGGGAAATCTCATTAACTATGCATATTTTCAAGAAATGAAATGAATGAAATTTTCAACAACATTTTACTTAATTAGCATAAATTTTAGCCATGACAATTTCATATGGAATAAAAGCTTGCTTTAGCTATTGGGGACTACTTTCCATATTAATGAGATTAAGTGAATTGAATTAATTAATGAGATTTCCTATGTATCTCCTATGTCTTCCTACAAAACCTCATTTCATTTACCTGGAATTCCCTACAACTTCTGAAATTGGAAGGCTCATCCAAAAAAAAGTACACTAAAATAAAGAACTTCTTTATATAAAATTTTCAAAGCACTCTTTTCATATTTAAACACAATCCCAAAAAAGGAAAAATAATAGACAGATTTACATCTTTGTTTTTCCTTTTGTGAAAAGCTCTATTATATAACTTAAAATGCATTCTTAAAACCATAAATGGTTATTCAGAAGGGAAAATCCTTCAATTTTATTTTAGTCATCCCCTTTCTATATTGCTCATTGAAAAAAATGTTTTTTGGGTGGATATTCTATGAGATTTTAATGTCTTCCTTTACATGGCATAAGCAAAGGACATCTTACTTACAATTCACACTCTTCATTAACTGACTGAGCACAACGTTCAATTTTCAATATGGGAAATGTTGATTCTGCCCTTCCTTTTTTCAGCTCATTTGTGTAAGAAAGGTGACTCTCTTCTAAAAAACAGAAGCAAAAGTAATTATGAAAGATCAGTGAAATTTTAATGATCATATAAAATGAGGTTCCAATGTTTTTATTGGTAGGCTAATGTACTAAAATACAAAACACAAAGAGCTCAAAGTCAGAGCTCTTAGGCAAGTAGAAGACAATACCCCTAACAAGTTCTTAGAAGTTCAAAGCAATATGCACCTCTCAGGCTAGCTAACTTCCAGGATCAGCAAAAGATAAGAGAATAATTTCTCTGCTGGCCAGTTTGGATTTGGTTTGGTTTTTTGGTTATGGTTTTGGTTTGGGGGAAGAGAGGGAATGCATCAGTGATTTCAAGATTTAATAGCAACGTATATAATCAGTATCACCAAAACTTTACTTGTATTTAAATTGAACCTACATAAAATTACTAGTTCTGTACTTTCAGGGACAAAAGAAACCATCATACTCTGATTTGTTGAAATCCTAAAATTGCAGGCTTCTACACTGATGAAGAAAGAATTGTATATTTTCATCACCCACATCAACTTCCCTGAAGCAAGAGTGGAAATGAATTATTTGGCTTCTCTTTTCAAACCACAATTAAGTGGTCAGGGTAAAACAAAATATTGCTTCTCAAAAATTAATGGTTTCTTCTTGATCAGAAACCAAAATCAAATGGCAGATTAGATTGGTCACTAATATAGTCTATGTCAAAGCCATTCAGCCATGGTTTTCTTCTCCAAATATTATGTTTACAATCACATAAACTCAGTTTATATTAGACATTTTGGGAAGCACATGAATTCCTTTAGCAGCATAATAACATTTAAACTACTCCTAAACAAAATGCCTTAAGTTCATCTTTGACTATTCACTATCCTTCATTCGGTTCTTTGTTAAATCCTGCTACTACTTTAAAAATAACTGTAGCACCAATGTATTATTTACAGCACCCACAAACACAATAGAGACCATGACTATAACTATCGCATGATGTTCAATCTCCAAATATGTCAAACTCTCCAGATAGAGGATGAAGTTGAAGGATTTATTTAAACACCAGAAAACCAAATCCCCAAACCAGTAAGCTGAAGTACCAAAGATATTTAGAAGCCATAATAATAACGATGAGAGCCATGCCATCCTTTAGCCTTCCCACAAACCAATACAAGATCAGTATTTACTCACAAAACCTCTATTTCCTTGCCTAAACTCTTCTGTCCCCAAATGTCTCCAACTGTCAGACTAGCTCTGACCCAGCTTCCTTTGTGCTCTGGCAAGCAGAGTTTACTTTCAAAGCAGGTAAGCTTCCTATGTCCTCTAAGGGGCAGAGTTTATCTTCACAGCAGGGGAGCTTCAAACTCCCCCCCCCCAAGTCTATTAAAAGGCAGGGAAGATCTTCAAATTCCCTTTCTCATTACATTTGGCCCCAAGAGCTTTCATGTCCCTTACATAGCAAAAATACCTTAACAATAAATGAGAGTTTAGGGATAACTGGTGGAAAAACTGGTGTCAACAGAACTTTGCAACAATATAACAGAGATAATAGAAAAACTTTGCACATAAAATAGCTTAGGGTGGGGGCTTGGGCACAAGGGCCCCATCCTTCTCCCTTCAAATGAATGGGGCTCAAAATCTTAGGGTAGGCTGCGAAGGTCTCTTCTCTAAAGCTACTTCAAGCTGAAATTGGACATAGAGCTGTCCCTGCCCCAAGAGGTCCCATTCAAGAGTTCAGTTCTTTAGCTGTCATTTGGAGCTTGGTCAATACCAGGTCCAGAAGTGGCACATCACAGTCATGGACAGGTGATGACATCTGGCTTAAGCAATCAGACATCTGCAGGTGGACAGTACCAATCTTGCAAAAAAACAAATCTCACAAACAGCCTTAGCAGACAAAAACTCAAAAAGAAACAAATATAGGGTCAACCATGGTTCCAGAGTCCATGGACTCACTATCATAACCTCATTCAAGGTAAAATATACGACACTGTCCTCCTTGCTCTATTCCAATGGCTTGATACACGGCCACAAGTTCAGCACATTGACCACTTCCACCTATCCCAGCATTTTCCTTAATCTGAGTTTCCCTGAAGGTGTGACTAACTTAGATACAATGGTTCAGGAGCATCTGTAGGGGCAGTTCTCACTTCTCTATTCCCTCTGACATTAAGCCCCTTATCACAGTACATTTATATAGTTCATTAGTTGGAATACCATCAACTCCTGCTCTTAAAAGAGCAGTAAACAATTCTTTTCTTGGCTATCTATTCTGACTTTGAATCTGCCGGTCATTTACTCTTCTCTCACAAGGAAATTTATCTTTTTCCCATTCTAAGTCGCTTAGCTGTGAAATCTTATCCAGCACCTCTGAAAGAGGGTTCCCTATTTCACCAATTAGTAGAGTCAGAAATAGGTGCTTATAAACAGGAGGAGCTGTCTTCACTATGATATTTCTATGAGGAACTGCTAAGGGGATTTCATGGTATGTACCTGTATCTCCAACCATGATAGCAGTTTTTATTACTTCCTCTTTCAACTTTCTCACACAGTCTCTAAGTGAGTACCAGGATCTGTCTCCACTAGGCCACAAAGAAGCAGTGGGATACTCTCTGTTGCATCCATCAGCAGCCAAAGCTAACAGACTGCTTGTATTGTTACATCCTGCCAAATGAGCTTGCTGGACAAAAAGGATTCTGGCAAATAATTATAAATTTCAAGCAGTCCACTTTATCCAGCACTATCCCAACAGCTCCATCGTCAGTAACTCTTACCATCCAAGACACTAAGGATTCTCCATTCCTTTGGTGGATCTGCTCAAAATATCAGTAATCTCCTGTTGACTGAAATCCTCAAGTATCTTCTTAAACACTACTTGTCCTCCCTGACTCTCCTGCCTTCTACTCAGTATGGAGCATACTTCTGCCCTTTAGAAGGCTCACCATGAAACAATGTAACATTCAGCAACATTGTATCACCATTCTGTACAACACAAGGACTTTCTAGGGTGTCATCAGAGCAACTAGGCTCAGACTCTGCCAAAGATGTATGAACTTTCCTCCTGTTACTGTTTTGCTTCTTTTTCTGAGCCAAATTTACAACATCTCTCTCTTCTACCACCTGAGACTCAGTTTGCTCTTCTAAAGGAGGGGGTGAATGCTGGCACTTAACCAACTCTTGTAACAGCTTGTCTCTGCTTTTACACACAATACGGTAGCCTGTCAGCAAAACCCAGCCTCTTCTACTCGCTGCCTCCAGCTCCCTCCCAGGCTTTATTGGTATTCTTTGCAAACATGTTTCTAGATTTTCCGTGCTGCAGCCTCTGTCCCCAGTTTTCACAGAGCCCTGTACTTTAAGACCACTCTCTTGCTTGGGAGGCATAAGGCCAATCCTCCCATCCTAGGATAGTCATTTCTTCTTCTAAATCCCCTCTGCCTCCAACTAGAGGTCTGATATTTCACAATCCCATCCTCACTGCCAAATGTAGCACCAATGCAATATTTACAGCGCCCACAGTCACAATAAAGACCGTGACTATAACTATCACATGATGTTCAATCTCCAAATATGTCAAACTCTCCAGATAAAGGAAAAAGTTGAAGGATTTATTTCAACACCAGAAAATCGAATCCCAAAACCAGTAAGCCGAAGTACCAAAGATATTTAGAAGCCATAATAACGCTGAGAGCCATGCCATCCTTTAGCCTGCCCACAAACCAATACAAGATCAATATTTACTCACAAAATCTCTATTTCCTTGCCTAAGCTCTTCTCTCCCCAACTGTCTGCAAACTGTCAGACGAGCTCTGACCCAGATTCCTCTGAGCCCTAGTGGGCAGAGTTTACTTCCAAAGCAGGTAAGCTTTCCCATGTCCTCTAGGGGGCAGAGTCTATCTTCACAGCAGGGGAGCTCTTCAAACTCCCCCCTAGGTCTATTAAGGGGCAGGGAAGATCTTCAAATTTCCATTTCCATTACAATAACTCACATATTTACCTTTGTTTATTTCCACAACTAAAGCTTAATCTATGCTCTAATCATGTCTCACCTGTCTATGGTAAGCCAATCTCACTCTTCCTAGAAAGAGAGGCCTGTCTCAATCCTTCATACTTTAACCAGTATCACCTTCTCCACCACCCAAAATTATTTCCTTCACTCACCTCTATCACAACAATTAGAGATGCAGAACAGCTGCTCTTTGAGAAGGTAAAAGCTGTTACCTAATTGCCTTAACAAAGGCATCAGTCTCTCCCACATAAAGATTCCCTGATAATAACATACAAAAAGAAGAAAATCTGGGGTCTCTGGGTTAGTGTTCCTTGGCTGATCCATTATGCTATATAAAACAGATTTTATGAAAGCAAAAGAGGAAATTGAGATCACTTGGTAGCATAGAGGTGCTGCTTTAGGGAGAATGATTACATGTGTATGTCTCCTTGTACCCAATTTTACATTCCTCTATGTCAGTGGTTCTCAACCTTCCTAATGCTGCCATCCTTTAATATTCATATGTGGGCGTATCTGCATGTGGGCGGACCCACCTGGAGATGTAGAGAGGAGCTGTGTTTCAGTTCCTAAGACCATCAGAAATATGTGTTTTTTGATGGTCTTAGGCGACCCCTGTGACCTCTGTGAAAGGGTCGTTCGACCCGCAACCCACAGGTTGAGAACCACTGCTCTGTGTTGTGCATGACTAAGAAATATCATGTACATTGGACTGTACTGTAAGCTGCTTGAAGCCTTAGACCTAGAAATATAAAGGAATGAGTACCAATGACTTTAACACTAAGAAAATAACAGCTGTGCCCTTTAACAGCTTCTGAGCCCTTCCCTGGTCTCTTAGGTATGCCCATCAGAGGTCAAGGGAGCCCGATAATTACTCAAACTATGTATTTCTTAAGAGATAAATTTCCTAGGACCTGTAACAAAAAAAAAAAAATCTCTCCTCTAAATTTGCAAAACTCTTCATTTCAAGGCACACATGGGCCTTACTTCTTATTACCCTGTATTGTAGTTACTTCTGAATAGATTATAACTCCCCTACTGTAATACAAGGGGGAAAGTGGTACTGTCACTGATCTTTGGACTCCCTGCAGTGCTTGCAGAGTAAAATTCAATAAGGCATGAATTCCTCATTAAAGTCTTATAGCTAAGGATTAATATGCCATCTTCATTTCATAGTGTTAACTTGTCAGATTTTTTGAAGTCAACACTCTATTAGCTTCTCTTAATACACTGCCAACTCCTTCTTCTCTCATAAGACTTACTTGAAGGTTACTGCTTGAAAAGTCCTACTTGAAAGTTATTGTCTATTGAGCAGACTTTATGCAGCACAACCATAGAGCAGTTTTATAAAGACACCACACACATTGGGATATATGCCATCTTCCAGGTGGAAAAGACCCATCAAAATAAAAGGATGGATTTTCCAAGGAAGAAAATTTTATTGTGAAATATGCTAATGTTGCCTATTCAAACAAAAACTAATTCAGTTGGGACAGGAAATAATAATAATTACAATGAAGTAGCAATGAACTTAGAAGAGTTTGTGATCCCTCCGTCACACTAGGAGACTTGGCCTTAAGAATTCCCAAATTTACACTTCTTGGAATCATCAGGGCCAGACTCAGGTGGAATCCTGAAGCCATCATTTTGTTTATACAGATGTTCTCAGCACTTTGTATTTTTTACTGCCCCTAGAATGTTTTCCTAATTTCTCTCTGTTGAGCTTTGACCCTCTTTCTCTAAGCATCACTCAAGCAAACCTCCAGCACAAATGGTGTGGCACAAAAGGATTGGTTTATACACGTTTGTACTCCTTTCTTTGTATCTTTCACGGCTGTCCTGAGGATGGGATTAATTGCATCTACTTGTTTTTTTTATCATACCAAACCTCTTCACACAAGAAGTGCTCAGTAAGTTTTGCTAATAAATGCATGAAGACAACACACATATAAGTATTCTAGAAATGTTACCTGGTTGCATATATTGCCCTAACTTGGCTCTTTTACTGAAGAAAATAATCTCTTGTTTTTTCCCTAGGTCAAATTGGGTCACGTAACGATAATGACGCTCATTGATCCACCGGAAGATAAAAAGCTGAAGAGGTAAAGCACAAACAGGCACACAAGATGTTAAACAAATTTATTTGGGAAAAAAAAAACATTTCCATATAAATGTGATAAAGAACTTGAGACCAAATAACTTTATGAGATATGATGCTGCTTCACATTCTCACTGTAATTATCCTTTTAATGCTTATTCTACATGTGCTTCCATTAAGATCCTCCCCTTATCTCATGTTGACCAAAGCCTTAGAGGACTTCTCCATTTCTTCTGAGGCTGCCTGACATTTATTTTAGGTGTTACAATATTATGTTCATTATTATTATCTCATTTTTATTTTTTAAATACAGTTCAGATAAAAATAGCCCTGAACAAGACACTATCCTACAATTATTCCTTTACATTCAATATTTTAGAGACTATAATTGCACAGATGAGTAAAATCACATTCTCTCTAGCATATTTGTTTTCCTTTTCTTTCATGTTAGCCAGTCTGATAGGTGCTAAGTTGTACCTCAGAGCTGTTTTAATTTGCATTTCTCTAATCAATGGTAATTTAGAGTATTTTTTAGTGACTATTGATAGCTTTGATTTCCTCTTCTGAAAACAGTCTGATCATATACTTTGATGATTTATCAACTGGGGAATGGCTCTCATTTTTATAAATTTTAGTTCCCTGTACATTTGAGAAATGAGGCCTTCATCAGAGAAACTTGCTATAAAATTTTTTTCCCCAATTTTCTGCTTTCCTTCTAATCTTGGCTTAATTGTTTTTGTTTATGCAAAAACTTTTTTAATTTCATGTAATAAAAATTGCCTATTTTACTTCCTGTGATCCTCTGTCTCTTGGATTGTCATAAATTATTCCCTTATCCATAGATCCAACAGGTAAAATTTTCTATGCTCCCCTAATTGTTTATGATTCACTCTTAATATTTAAGTCATATATCCATTTTGACCTTATCTCAGTATACAGTGTGAGATTCTAATCTATACCTAGTTTCTGCCAAACTACTTTCCAGTTTTCTCAGCAATTTTTGTCAAAAAGCGAGTTTTTGTCTTAAGAGTTTGGATCTTTGGGTTTATCAAATGCTAGGTTACTATTGTCATTTGCTACTATGTATTGTGTACCTAATCTAAGTGCTATACTTCTGTGGTCTGTGGTGATGTGCTGAATAGTTTTTGCCCTTTCCTTTTAAAATCTACACTGATCACTAATTCTACGCTCCATAAGAATAACCCTTCTGTAATTTCTACTGGTAATGTCCTAGCTCTGAATCACTATCATAAATGCCTCCATTTCCACAAATAAAAAGACATGCCTTAGCCACTTAATCAATGCTTCTTTAGAGAGCTGAATCCCCGTGGAGGGTTTTGTTGTTGTTGTTGTAGTTATAATTCTATCTTTGGATCTTACCTGATTCACAAGCTCCATTCATGGCTGAACTGCTTTCAGTTATATTCAATCAATACAGTGGAACATAAAAGCATATACATGTATTTGCAGTGCAGTTCCAACTATGTCATTCCCCTACTCAATAAACTCTTGGAGCTCCCCCTTACCTCCAAGATCAAATATAAAAGGCACCGTTTAGCTTTCCAAGCCCTTCATGACCCAGCCTTTCAGTCTTCTGGCACTTTACTTCCCTCCACATGCTCTATAACCCAGCACGTATTGTCTTCTTGCTGTTCCTTTTACAGACACTCCAACTCCCAGCTCTATGCCTTTTCAGTGACTGTCCCTACACCTGGGATATTCTCCTTACTCATCTCTGACCCATGACTCACTTCCTTCAAGTCTCAGCTTAAATCCCACCACTCCATTAGAGGTCTTTCCTAGTATTTCCCATGGTGAGTGAGTTCCCTCTGAGATAACCTCCAATTTACCCTGTATGCATCTTGTTTGTACATAATTGAAAGCATGTTGCCTCTTCCATAGTAAGCTTGTTTCCCTCCAGTCGACTGTGAACTCCCAGAGACTAACCACATTAAAGACAAACCGTGAAGACACCCAACAGACTTAGCTCCCAGCAGCTCAGAATTCCCAGGCAAGGGCTCTGTCAGCCTCAGCCCCCTCAGCCACAGAGACCACAGGTAATTGCCACTACTCCTATTGATTAGGTATAATTCTGGAAGCTGTACCAGGTAAAGATTTTTAGTGACTTTGGGATCTTCATCTTTTCCCTCTTCAGACCTTTCAATTTCATAGTTTATTTCATCTAATCTAGTCTTCAGGATAAAGTGTTGGGTGGGGGGGGGGTTGTTTTTTATGATTGTCCTGCATTAGTCAGCAAAATACTATGTATATGTGAAAAATGACTACATTAAAAAAATTAACAAAAACACAATCAGAATCTCTTGTCGATAACGTGTGAGATATTTCCAATTCCATTCTGATTTAGTACTATCACATAATGTTATCATTCATGTCTTCAGTCCATTTCATGGACGCACGGTTTATCTGCTTTTGTGGTCAGGGTCATCAACACAGAAGGGGGGGAGTAGGTTCCTTCTAACACTAAAGGTCTATGAAAATGGTCTCTCTAGCGGTGTAAACTCAAGGGTATATTTCACTCAATCCAATAATATCTAACTTCTAAAATCATCCCTATGTCATACTGTCTTTGCAAATAAACATGTCAGATTTTCCCAAAAACTTTAGATGCATCAGATGTGATTGCTCTGAGTTCAGTTTGCCAGATCCCCAGAGATGAGACTGACACAGTTCCTCTCATCAGCCACCAATTTGCATTCACTTGAGATAGTGTAGGGCCAATGCATTTACAGTGCCCACGATCACGATAAAAACGGTGACTATAAGTATCACACATGACATTTGATCGTAAAATATGCCAAACTCTCCAGATAGAGGATAGAAATGAAACATTTATTTAGACACCAGAAAAACAAATCTCAAAACCAGTAAACCAATTCCATCATAGTACCAAAGATATTCAGAAGCCTTCCCACAAACCAATACAAGATCCATATTTGCTCACAAAACTTTCTATCTCCTTGCCTGAGCTCTGGCTAGCTCTCCTTCCACCTCCTGCCTTCTTCTCAGTATGGGGTGAGCTTCTGCCCTTGTAAAAGCTTCACCATGAAACAATGTAACATTTAGTAATGTTGAAACACTCTTTTGGCAGTCCTTGTCATAGTAACTAGGCTCAGACTCTACCAAAGCTGTATAAACTTTCCTCCTGTTACTTTTTTTCTTCTTTTTCTGAGCCAAATTTACAACAGCCCTCTCTGCTTCCAGAGACTCTAGGTTTGTGAGTAAATACTGATTTTGTATTGGTTTGTGGGAAGGCTAAAGGATGGCATGGCTCTCAGTGTTATTATGGCTTCTGAATATCTTTGGTGCTATGATGGAATCAGTTTACTGGTTTTGGGATTTGGTTTTCTGGTGTCTAAATAAATCCTTCAGTTCTATCCTCTATCTAGAGCAGTAGTTCTCAACCTGTGGGTTATGTTCAATCTGTAACAATGAAAATACATCCTGCATATCAGATATTTACATTATGATTCATAACAGTAGCAAAATTACAGTTAGGAAGTAGCAACAAAGATAATTTTATAGTTGGGGGTCACCACAACATGAGGAACTGTATTAAAGGGTCACGGCACTAAAAAGGTTGAGAACCACTGATCTAGAGAATCTTGTATGTTTTGTGATTGAATATCATGCAATACTTATAGTCACAGTCTTTATCATAATCATGGGCACTGTAAATACTGCATTGGCGCTACAGATAGGTAATTTAAGTAATACAAAATACAAAGCTGAATGAACATTCACCTTCACTCACTATATTTGAAAGTTCCCTGAGGGAGTTACTTCAGTCTCAAAATCCCTATCATGGAATTTTATTTTTTCTTATCTAAATTTAGGTCCCAAATATAAATGAAATCAGGTCAGTATGGCTCTACCAGGATTTCAGTTCTTGAGACTTGGAGCAATTGGGTCTGATCAAAACCATAAGATACAGGACAATTTTAGGCAACTTCTTCAACAGGGAAAATTTGTATTATGCAGTTTTTTCTAAATATAATTTCAATTCAGTCATTAAGTAGTTATTAAGCACGAACTATGTTAAGTTGCAAAGAAAGGAGAGGGGGAATGTCCCTGCTTTCAAGAAGCCCATAGTCTAAGAGGGGAGACAACATGCAAACAAATGTGTACAAACAAGATACATACACAATATAGAATATATATATTTGATAAAATGGGGATCATCAGTGGGTGGGGACGGCACTAGCAATAAGGGGAAAAGGGAAACACTTCTTGTAGAAGGTAGGATTTTAGATAGGACTTGAAGGGAGTCAGGAAAATCAGGATCTAGAAATGAGGAGAGAGAGAATTCCAAGCATAGGGAAAGCCAGTAAAAATGCACAAAGTTGGGAAATGGAGAATCGTGTGCAAGTTCAACAATAGTTTATACTTAATTATTTTTAAATAATTCTCTCACCTGACCATTAGCACTCCCAATAATCAATTGTTCCGTTTCTTCATCAATGAACAAACTTAGGAGAGGATAAGCTATTCAAAAGAAGATAATTATCTTTATTTGAAGATATATAGTTTAAGATAAAAACATGAACAGTTTTGGTTTTGCTCTGTTTCCTTTTAAATAAGTTTGAATAAGCAAACAAATTAAATTTCGCGCCAAAAGGGGTTATTTAAAAATATCTGGAATGAATTCTACTCATTTTAAAAGTACATGGACAGAAGGAGAAAGTCTCAAGTAAAAAAAGAGCGCTTCTGGGGTGGCTAGTTGGCTCACTGAATAGAGCACTGGCCCTGGAGTCAGGAGGACCTGAGTTCAAACCCAACCTCAGACACCTGACACACTTACTAGCTGTGTGACTTTGGGCAAGTCACTTAACCCCAACTACCCTCCAAAAAAAAAATGGCATGTCTGCCAAAACTAAAAAGGTTTGAGTGCCCCTGTGTTATCTAAAATTTTTATTACCCCTCACTGCTTAGCAAAAAGCTCTCTATGGGACAGATACTTAATAAATATTTGTTGAATAAATTAATGAATATTAAAACAATTTAAATTCATTAATTCCAAGAAATTTAATAAAAGCATTATCACATATATCACACTTTAGAAGTGCCCTCTGGCCCTGCGGGCCCCTCCCTCTCATTGGAGAGTGGAGACCTCCTCCTGGACCTTCCACTTCAAAAGGATACCCAGGCTGCCATCTTTTCATTTTCTGTTAGGCTGCACACCTCTGGACCATGTCATTCCCTTGCTTGCAAACCTTCTGAAGTTTCCTATTGCCTCTAAAAAAACACTGGCATTTAAAGCCCTCCACAACCAGGCTTCAACCCACCCTTCCAATCCCTATTTTCCCCTTCACAAACAGTATGTCCTGGCCTATACACCAAGGAAATGGTTGGGGAAGGAAACTATATAAATTATTTCACATGATTGAGCAAACCAGTACCTACTGTTTGACTTCCATCTCTAACCAAAGCAATAACTCAACTGAATCAAGTGGTATGTTATCACATTTTCTTTTTAACATTGTTTTAATTAATAAAAATCTACCTTCTCTCCTCCTATCTCTCCCTCCAGTTGGGAAAAAAAAACCCTAAACCCTTGTAACAAATATGTATAAGCAAGCACACATGTTATTTCATTCTGACCACTCAAAAATGACCTGAAAATAGTCATATCATTTAATAATCTCACTGCGTATCTGAAAAAGAGATTCCTCTTCCCCTATCTACCCTCCACTGCCAATTCCCCAGTAAGGGAGAAACATTTTTCACTTGAAGCTGGCTTACCATTCTTGATACTTTTAACCATATAGTAAGTATTGAAATGTATGGGCTTACCTGTTAGTACTGCCGAACTGTATAATAATAATCCCGTACAGTAATCCCAGACCTTTAGAGAAATATATATTAAAAAATATCAGAATTTGGAAGGCTGTCATAAAATAAGACTATGTAAAAATATTTACAACAAATACTGTATCTTAAGCCAGCTGCTAGCCAACAGAAAAAAAATATGAGTCATAAAGAGAATTCATCAACAACTATTTATTAATGACTCCAATGTACCAGGTAGTGACCTAGGTGTTAAGGGTAAAGGTAGAAAGAATAACAAAATTGTAAGAAAATCCAGGATAGATGGAGTAAAATCATAAGAACCCTTCTTTAAAATGATGTTGAAGAATCAATGTAGAAAAATGCAAATAGTGAGGGGGGCGGAGCCAAGATGGCGGTGTAGTAGCAGCAACATATCGCAGCTCTCACATAGCCACCCCAAAATACCCATAAAATAGGACTCTAAACCAATCCTGGAACTCCAAAACGCACACAAAGATACTTCCCACTAAAATCAGCTCGGCTAC
>CM053584.1:328052074-328125244 GCA_028627135.1 Pseudochirops cupreus | reverse complement strand
AAAAAAAAAAAGAAAAGAAAAAAAAAGAAAAATGCAAATAGTACATCAAGAAACAGTAGCTTGTATATTTAGAAGCAGCAAGAAACAGAAGGATAAGATGACAAGACTAGAAAGCTCTTCAAATGCTGAATGAGTTTAGCTGAGCTCTGTTATATTTGAGGCAGAATAGAAATGGATTGCCAAGATTAAACAGCAAATTATAAATGCAAAATGTAAGCATATGTTAACTCTAATTTGCTACTTTTTATTATGTTCCCAAGGAAACCACTTCGAGACCTTTAATTTGAGATAGGTTCTGATCTAAATTCATCCCTGAGTGGGCTTCATTCTTAATTAGTTGTCCCAGGTAATCCAAATCAACTCTAATTATTCTCCACTCCCATGGTGTACCTACCCAAAGCAGGGGCACTATAACAGCTATTGGGAGATAGTGTATTCAGTCTAGTCTGAAGTTTCCAGGACCACAGTATACAAATGAACTGCAAAGAAAGTCATCTCTCAGCAGGTTCCAGTCACCAGAATGTCCCTTAGATCCAGGAAGGCCTTAACAGTCTGGATCAGGATATACTCAGGATCATTCCACGCCCAAACACTTTAACCAAAAACCCAATCCAGTCTGAGTTGAATTGGACCCAAACTAGACTACTTTAAACAGATATCAGATCTGTTCAATTTGACACATCCAGTAAATCAACTTCTTATTTCACGATTCCAAAAAGGGGAGAAGTCCTCTACCATTTGAAAAAAAAATCAATTTAAAAAGTAGTTTTGAGTCATTTCCTTACCTTAAAGGTTCTGTCTTCGGACACTGATGTTATTATATTTGTTCGCCAGGTGCAAAATTCAGCTGCAGTCACTGGACCAACATGACCTTTCAGCTCAGTTAATACAGTTTCAAACTATAATAATTGATGAGAGAAACTTCATTAGCATAATTTATTTTTGTAATTCTAATTATTTAATTGTATATCATATACCTACCAGAAGAAACATTGACATTAAAATTCTTGTTCTACTTTGACTGCCATCATAACTCCCTTCCTCAAATTCTTCAGTATTTAAATAGAGTCTATGAATCAATGTCAAAGACAGAAAGAAGTACCAGGGATCACAGGCTATAAATTATCAGTAACGATAAGCTACTAGAAAGGCTGGCTTGAAGAAAATTATAAAATGCCTGTTGCCTTGGCTCTTCCTTAAGTGACCTCCTCCCTCACTACTTCTGCCCACTGTTCTGCTGCTTTCTGCTAGATTATCAGGGTGTTTCCCCACTGCAGTTCTCAACCTTTCTCCATACCTTTCCTGCCCATTCCCTGTGAACCCGTCAAAATATATTTGGCTCATGCCCCATTCCCTCCAAAGACTTCTTTCAGATGGGTAACTAAAATTGAGATACATGATAATAATTGTTTTACGTACATAAAGAAGTAACAGCAATCATTAATACCTTATGAATACAATATTTGCATTTTGCTGAAGGCTTGCTACAGCAATAACAACATCATTATTATTAAATAAAGTCCCTATTCCATCTTCCTTACGGGGTTGTAAGGATCACAAAATCACAGAATTGTAAGTTTCAGAGTTGTAATGGAACTTAGAGCCTATCTGGTCCAACCCTCACCCTTTACGGGTGAGGAAACTGAGGCCTGGAAAGGCTAAGTGACTTGCCCAGGATCATACAGGTAGCAAGTGGTTTCTCTAATTCCTAATTCCTCTAATTCCAAATCAAGCACGATTTCCATTTTACCACACTCCCTCTGGGGTGGGGTAGGTATTCTCTTTCAGGAGTGGGTTATACTAGAGGGCCACTGGGGTCCCTTACAACTCTCACATCTATGAGCCTGTGATCTTGTAACTTGTACAACTCTGGGAGGCAGAAAACATGGAGACCTTTGTCTTAGTTTTAAAAGTGATGAAACTGAGCATCAGATGGTTCAAGTGATTTGCTCAGGGTCAAAAAGGCCTAAGTGGTAGAGCTCAGCCTCGAGTCTTCTTGCCAGAATGTGAAGGTAACTTAGTGACCATTTCAGCCAACCTCCTCATCTGACAAATCATTCTGCGCCTCAGTTTACTTAAATTACTTGTATAAAGTCATACAACAAGAGCTATTTAGTGTGACACAGTGAAGACGCCAGTGTTTTACCAATATTACCACGCTATCTAGGAAAAAAAAATGAAGCACCCCAACTGGAGGAGGAACCAATGAACCCAGAATCTCATGGTGCTGTAATAATAATAGTAACAATTCGCCTTAGCAATTCAATCATAGAATTCATCTTCTACAAAAAGCCTTTCCCAACTCTTTTTAATTCTAGTGTCTTTTCTTTAATTTTAATTTTTTAAAATTATTTTCTATTTATCCTGTATACAATTTGTTTGTACATATTTGCCTACTTGTAGTCTCCCCCATTAGATTGTGAGCTCTGTGAGGGCTGGGACTGCGTTTTGTCTCTTTATTTACCCAGGACTTAGCATAGGGCCTGGCATACAGTAGGCATTTAATCAATGTTGATGGATTGATGTAGCACTTTTAGGTTTGCAAAGCATTTTATAAATATTATCTAATTATTTTATCCTCAGAACAGCCCTGGGAGGTAGGAGGTAGAAGGAAGAGATTCTAGTAGTAAAAGTAATAATTGTAGTAGGAGTAGATTCTGTAAAGACTAGACGAGAATCCATTTCCAAATCTCTCAGCTTAAACTCTTCTTTAAAATACATTATAGATTTTTTTTGTTTTGTTCTGTTTTTTAAAAGGAGCTCAAGATTTATTTCAAAAATGAAGTGTTTTATAAATTAATAACATATACCACCAAAAACACATTATTTATATCCTAGGTATCAATTCTGCCTTGTACTTGACTGGTTTTAAATTATTTTCAGACTGGACAGCTTCTGACATGGTAGAATTACAGCATCTAAAATATTAAAATAAGTGTTTCTTGTCACCCAGTTTACCACAAGGCTGCTCATTTCATCATAATATATTTATTTTAATTCTATTGTTATGCATACATGCATTTATTTGCAACATTATGCACATTTAATGTATGGAGATCCATAGGTAAGAGAAGGAACTTTGGTATTTTGGAAATAATCCTTTTGGATCACAATTTTCTTTTCTTTTTTTTTCTTCTCTCTCTTTTTTCAAAAATTGATTTGTTTATTTACTTTTAGTTTACAAGATTCAGTTCCCCTCCCTCTTGCACTACCCCACTTCCCCCCGCCCATGGCGGCATGCAATCAAATATAGGATCTGCAAATACTTTCACATTGGACATTAGTCTGGTTATATAAAAGGATTGTAACCAATGGAGTCAACAGTGGGAAAGCAGAAACAAAGCCAAACATGGAAAAGAATGAGAGCATGTAGTTTGCTTCAGTCTCCATTTAAACTCTGTTCTTTCTAGATCTTTCTCTGAATGTAGACATCTCCTTCCATACAACATACAGGATCTTATATTCCTTGAGATCCTGTCATATTTAAATGATTCTAACTACTATATAATGTTTAAAGTCTTACCTTAGCATCAAGCATGAGTATCTTTATTCCAGTACACACTGCAATAATACGGTCATCTGGACTAAATCTCAAATAAAGCACCATTCCCAAAAGAGTTCCTATGACGACTCCTCGAGGAGTTAACCCTATAGCAAGTTTTATTATTAATACCAATTCAGAAACAGTTGTCAGTAAAAATTAGCATAACTTGACTAAATTATGAGAAAATAAAATAATGTAATTTGCTGATCCCAGATGATTTCAAAAACAAAAACATTGAGCCCCAGTGCCATTTTACATCTTTAGTGGGGTTACAGAACAATGAACATGCCAAGTTTCTTCTGAAGATATTCTACTTTAAGAACTCATCTTAAAGTGACTATAGAAAGTGAAGTAACTATAAAAAAAGAATTTTTTTAGAGGGAACATCTTTGATAGTTCTTTCTAAATAAAATAGTATACTCTGAAATTTTTTTTAATCAGTCAATATGTTTATAAGATGGACCATACCAATAAACTTATTTTCACACAAGTCAATTAAATTTAATTCTCTAGGTTCAAATATAAATTCTGAGTTGAGACTGGACATAAAGGCCTTTATAAATCAGGCACAGATCTTGGCCTTCATTAAATATGGCTAATCAGAAAATGACCTTTCCAAATTTGAGGTAAAAGTATATCAATGAAAAATTAAAGCAAGTTGAACTGGAACTAACCAACAAAACCATGTACTAGGAGTAATGCTTCATTTTAGCCCAATGCTTTCCATGACAATGCAGAAGAATTGTTAATCAAGTAAACTGACTATAAAAAAGTCAACATTTTCCCGGGGAAGAAGTCCCTTTGTTTTGTAAATGAAACATCTTTTTATTTCTTCCTAGACAATCACTGTCTCAATAAAAGCAGAGCTGACTAGAACTATTATTGGTCACTTCATTTCTTGCCCCACTAAAGAAATCACTCAAAATTCCAAAAATTTTAAGAAAATAAAACAAGACTTCTTAACCTTTTTTTTTTCAATTTTGTGGACCTATTGACAATTTGGTGAAGCCTAAACCCTTTTCAGAATACTGCTTTTTAAATTCACAAACAAAGGAAATACTAAATTTGTTAGAGACTAGTGAACATAGGGATGTAAACTTTTTCCCATCCAAGTTCATAGACTTCTTAAAATTTATCTACAGACCTCTTATAGGGTTTATGGACTCCAGGGTAAAACCCTTGAAAAAAGTTATTCTTTCACTTATTTACATACCTGATATACAAATAACAGCTCCCAAACTCTAGTCAGACCACCAAGTAACTAATTCTTCTTTCCTTCCCACAAGCACGGCTGGAAATTTTCTTCCCCTTCCTATTGCCTGGGACACCAACCACTGTTAGTGCTGGTACCCTCTTTTCAACCTTGCCCCTTGGACAGGGTCAGGTAAGATGGTAGCAGGAGGAGTGAGAGGGGAGAAAAGTAGAGGGAAAAAGGGATATTGGAAGAAGTAGATTTAAGCCTACTATAGCTTCTTCATTTTACACCAATTATAATTATTCCCTTGCTCCTTATTAGAAAGGCAACTAGGTGGCAATGGACAGTGCTGGACCTGGAATCGGGAAGACTCATCTGAATTCATGAGTTCAAATCCGGCCTCAGAAACGTACTAGTTGAGTGACCTTGGGCAAGTCACATAACCTCAGTTTGCCTCAGTTTTCTCATCTGTAAAATGAACTGGAGAAAGAAATGGCAAACCACTCTAGTATCTTTGCCCAAAAAAAAAAAAACCCACAACCCACATGGGGTCACAAAGAGTCAGACACAGCTGAAACAACTGAATGACAACAACCCTCTTAGAAGCAAAACAAGGAGTAAGGACAGAGAGAGAGGAGAGGAGGAGGAAAGAAAAAAAACTAGAAGAAAATAAGGAAATAAACATGGAAAGGGTTTTCTACATCCCAATCCTGCCGTAAGGCCCCCAATGTTGACAAACTATTCCACCCTTCCACTGCTCCAATCAGGAACTGGGCTCTACCTGATGGGAAGAGAGATATGGAAGTTAGACCCTTCCCTCTATCATCCAGCCCTGCACTGTCCTCCTCAGATATTCCCACTGCTCTTATCCTAGTTTCTCATTACTTTTATGCCCTGTCCAACAACTCAAACAAAGGGTCCCATCCTAGCTCGTGAACCCCCTGACTCCCACCCTACTGCCACTACCCCCAGCTTCTCTGTAACTCCTGTCCTTGAAACCATCTTAAAGAAGGGGAACCATGATCTGGGCTGGCAGCATGGGGGCATATGTGGCAAATCTCAAGCATATGTTCCCATAGCATCATTCTTATACATGGTGGTTGGGTTCTATAAAACTAGTAATCCTGTGCAATCAGTTACATACATTTGTCTGGATGGCCTAGAAATCTATCACCAAATTTAACATTTTCTAAAGAGAAACTATTCCCAATTTGGATCAACTTTGGAACTCAACCCATGACTAATCTGGTAACTTCCTCTATAGAAATATCCCTATTGGTTTCACCGGATTAAATAGTTTTGATGATGTGCAGTACTCAAAAACATACAAATTATTTTCAGTTTAGATTATTCAATTCAGAAGTTACACCACAGGCCAGAAATGTAAGTAGATTATTTATGTTGTCCGGCCCCTTTTTGTTGGCAGAATCCTGCTTGCCCAAATTTTTCCATGGTACCACAAAATTACATGGTTCAAATTTATTTTTGAAAAAAAATGTGTAAAACTTGAAAGTCACAAGCCAATTTACATAATGGATAAACAAATTCAAAAGGCCAGATCAATCAAATTGGTATAATGTGCTTTCAAGATGTTATATTCCTAGGCCAGAAAATGTATGTGTGTATGTTGTGTGTGTATGTATGTATGTATGCACATATACATACATATGTATTGATATACAGATGTATTTATGGATAGACGTATATCAATGCTTCTTTCTCAAATGATCTAGCTAATGACCTTAAAAGGGCCAAGAGACACCACTTCAAGGCAGGTTTTAACTTCTGACCGAAGTTAGTCTCTCTCAGATTACATCAAGTTTTTAAAAGCTCGAGGGGCCAAAGGGCCTTTGGTTTAGGGTTGAAAATTCAATTTTATAGCAAAGAATTCTACTATGCTCCTCTTATTTTCCTCTCCTATTCATATTTATCTTTTTAACTCTATTGCCTTCTTCCAAAATTAATCTTGTGTTTTTAGAGGCCCAGGTATATTAGAAGTCCTTCCCACTACTGATACACCAGAGGGGGGTGGGAATTTGCAGTAAATAATGTCCCCAGGGCAAAGGGGTACTGAGGAAGAGTGAATTTGAGTTGATGTGTACTCTTGTAGGAAGATGAGTTACTGGAGACAATGCAAAGATCCAGAATACAGTGTGGGAGATGAAAAGGTGGCAGCTCTTGACCCCCTTCTTAAATAGGGCATCTAGGAAGAGCTCTCCAATGACCACCCTCCACCCTCTCCAATCAGAGGTATTTATATCTCATTTTTCCAACTATACTACAAATTCACTGACTTGAAGACCATGGCTTATTTTTCTTTTTATCTCTCAAAATGACTTTCATCTTGACTAAAAACAATGGCCACAAAAGAATATATGAAATACACAGTATGTCGATCCAAATATTTTTATATACCAAAATGCATTTAAGAACAAATGGATATAGTGTTTTTATTTTTTACATTATCTACAAAATATATACATAATATACACATTTACCTTTTTGTACTCTTTCTCCACATTCCATCAGATTCCATACTATAACATAGTCACAAGACGCAGAGCACACAAGAAGTGGATTGACTCTGTTTCCAAATGTCACAGCAGTAATTGACTGATGATGTCCTAGCAAGTGTAATGGCTAAAAACATTTAACACATATAACGCAAAACAAAAAAAAATAAGAAGTCAAGACAACCAAAATTTAATGTTCTCAGTAGTATCTGATTAAACACTACTTTTAGAAGTACCCAACACATACTAAGCACTTAATAACCAAATACTGAATTGAATTCATATAATTCCTGTTCATACTTTAAGAGCTATACCCCACAAAATTCACATTGTCTGTAAGAGCTTTAAAAAAAAATCCCCACCCAAAAAAAATCCCTTAGATTTTGAAGCTTGCTTCAAAAGCTCCGTTTATTTTTCCCCACTTCCAAAGTTACTAAAAATATTATCTATTTTGTTAATCTTTAACACCATACGTAACATGTCATGTCACATATTATATATCTGTTTGTTGTAGAGTCATTTCAATCATGTCCAACTCTTTGTGACCACATTTGGGGCTTTCTTGGCAAAGATATTGGAGTGGTTTGCTATTTCCTTCTGCAGTTCATTTTACAAATAAGGAAACTGAGGCAAACAGGGTTAAGTGACTTGCCCAGGGTCACATAACTAGTTAAGTGTCTGCGGTCATATTTGAACTCAGGTGCTCCTGACGCCAGGGCCAGGACAATATGTATCCACTTCACCACCTGGCTGCTCATATCCCTTTGTATCGTAACTCTATATACATCAAACACACACCATGGATTTAAATACCTGATTGAAAGGCTTATTAGTATTCCATATGCAAAGCTCATTTCCATTTAAAGGGAAAGCACAATAACGTCGACTGCAAGCAAGCTGAACACGAGATGCCGATTCTTTAGACTCAATTAAATATCTTTCTTGAACTATACTGCCAACATAGCCAACCTTATGAGGACAGTCATCTTCTGAATCTTCCATATTAAAGCTGAAAATAAAAAGTTATATAATTTCTATTAAGGTTCTTAATTTGTAGTAGTACAGTAGAATTTGAAGACTTGGGTTCAAGTCCTGACTCTTAACTCACAATCTGTGTGACACCTAAGCTTTTTAATCTGCAAAATGAGATAACTGCCTACCTCCAATAGTTGGAAAGTGCTTCCTATGGTAAAGTGCAATGGATGCTTTATTAAGGAGCCAGAAGATCTGGATTCAAATTTCACCTCAGCTGTTTACTACTTGTATGACCTTGGGAAAGTCACTCAACCCCTCTTAACCTCAGTCCCTCAACTATAAAGTGGGGGGGGAGTTGGACTACATGACCTATAAGATTCCTTCCAGTGCAAAATCCATTGATTACTTAAAAATCTGATTTGCTATCAATAAAGTAAATGAATTACACATGTAAATGTGAACTATTTTGATATTTTATTAGCATGTCATAAGTAAAAGTAGATTTAAAAGTGGAATATGAATAAACACATTGCTTATCCCACTCAAAATTGCCAAATAAATCACCCTTTCAAAAAAATGCAAAACCACCTAGACTTCTATAGTATGCTCTTAACTGATAGCCCCATTACAGCACCAATACAATATTCACAGCTCCTATGGTGGCTATGACTATGTCAGCGTAATTCTAAAAGACTCTCCACGTGGAAGACAACCAAACTATTTATTCAAACACCAGAAAGCCAAATCCATCATAGCAACAAAGAAATTTATGCCCAGTAACAACGCAGGAGGCACTGCCATCCCCAAGCCTGCCCCCTGCTAGGGCCTTCCTACAAATGAATCCTCACAGCTTGCTGCCTGCTTCCTCTTTATCCCACAGATCTAACTACTCTAACTTCCTCTGGGCTCTGCTCCACCCTTCCTGCTCCATCTGTTCAGCAAGCTTCTCCTACCACAGCCTCATGTGACTCAGGCTTACATGTGACTTAAGCAGGTCACATGGGCCTATTAATGAATGGGAAAGATCTTCCCATTTACTTACCATGACACCCATGTCTACTTTTTGCTGTCTAATCCATTTCATAACCCCAAACTAATCATCCTAAAACACAGCTCATAACATATCATTCCCCTAATCAAAAACCTTCAATGACTCCACAACACCTACCAAATGCCTAGGTTCTAAATTAAGCATTTTTAGAGGCTTATTACTTCCACCTGGTACTTAACTATCAATACCCAATTTAGTGCATTAAAACAGAAAGGCTCTTCATGCATAAACTTTTGTACCCTTTAGTTACTTTTAGTATCCAAATTTTAGGTTACAATTCAGTAAACTACCTTTGGTTACAAGTTCTATTTAAATGAACTAAGTGATCCTCCTTACTCTAATCAGGTATGAATAGAACTAGCTATTCCTGTTTTAAAAGGGGGAAAAGGGAACATGATTTGAATAATACTCAGTTGTTCATTATCTTAAATATACCATCAGGGTGGGGAAAATATGACTTGAGATCACGGCTCTCCTAGCAACATCCAATCTAGCTTTGTTGATGCATCTGTCAAGATTGTAAGACATATCTATCCAAAAGCTCCCATTCTATTTTACCTATTAATCAGGATGGTCAATACAAAGTAGCTGCTGCCCACCCAACGTTCAATTTATTTCTTCCAAAAAAATCAATACCTGGCATTAAATCAAATTCTTGGTCATCAAAGAGGCAATGTTTACTTAAGAGTTATTTGTTCCATAATACTTGCTCAGTTTCTCTATTACAGGAGTTTTGAATCAGGGGTCCCATTTCAGAATGTAAACTACTTGACCTTTCCTTGTATTTATATTTCCAGCTCTTAACACAGTCCCTAGTACACAGAAGGGCTCAAGGAATTCTTTCTTTACCTAACCAAGGGATCCCTGATTACTTGTGCTTTTTCTTTTAATAACCTGATAACTGTAATCCTGTAATCCTACGTATTTTATGCATTTAAAGGCATTATTCTAAGCACGGATCTATAGGGCTGCCCCAGACTTCCAAAGCGGTCCAGGCCCCCGAAAAGGTTAAGAACCCCTGCTTTAGAGCTTAGGAAACCCTGCCAGACGCAGGTCTGCGGGACCACACAAGCAGGAAAGGAGCCAGATGGTCCAGGCTGGGAGAAGGGAGAGGGTTGGGAGGGGAGAAGGATATGCAGGGGTAAGAGGAGAGCCGGGTTCTTGGAGGCTACGTAAGGTTAGGAGGCCTTCACCTGCACTTTACGAGATCCTCTCCCAAAGGTGCACCGCGAGAGGGTTACGGTCCAGGGGAAGGGCGCGTACTGTGAGAGTCCCTGCCTCTGTATCCTAGGCAACAAGGACGCCAAGGATGGAGACGGTGTGCCAAGTGGGACAATTTACCTTGTCCTCAAGGCTCCTACTTCCTTATGGTAGTCTGGTGTCCAGCCTGCTCTCCGGGATTCTGTTCCAACCAATGAGAACAGGGCTGGGGGGATAGGGGTGGCTGCCTACAAAGCCTGCAGGAAACCTAGGTCCGAACTCATACTCGGCACCTCTGAATGGCTTGAAACGTCTTGCCGGGCTCATTTCTTAAAGTAAGAGGACTAGATCCTTCGGGATTGAGAGCCAGAGATGTTTGATCAAAGTTGATGACCTCATCAACTCCCCTGGATTCATTTAGCATCTCTATGCAAAATAACATATTGCATCTTCCCACTATACTGACTGTCTCTGTCTCTGCCTTTCTCTCTCTGTCTTCCACCCCCACCCCCACCCCCGCGCTTATAAAAAGAGAAGGTTGGATAGATTGCTTCTTAGGTCTAGTCTAAATTCTATAATATTTAAAACCGTCATATCCTTGCATGCTGTTGTTTAGTTCATCAGTCATGTCTGAATCTTCATGGACTCTACTGGCCATTGGGTTTTGTTGGCAAAGATGCTGAATTGGTTTGCCATTTCCCTCTCCAGCTCATTTTTCAGGAGGAAGTTGAGACAAACAGGGTGAAGTGACTTGCCCGGGGTAATATAGCTAGTTAATGTCTTAGGCCCGATTTGGAACTCAGGTCTTCCTGAATTCAGGCCCAATGCTCTATCCACTGAGTATTCTAGCTGCCTCATCTCCTTGCTTAGCTTCATTTACAACCTCAGTGCCAGATTAAAAACTATATCAAATTGCCTACCATTTTCAGAAGAGGGAAGAGGAGGGAGAGAGGAAGAAAAAATTGGAACTCAAAATCTTGTAAAAATAAATGCTAAAAATTTCTTTGACATGTAGTTGGGGGGTAGCTGTGGGAAATGAAATACTATTTTTAAAAATAACTTCAGTGCTGGTAACTGCCAAATACACACCTTCTGCCTTAATCTCTCACTGGAATTCTAGTACCATATTTCCAATTTCTCAGAGAACATTTACACTTAGATATAATTTTCCATGGTCAACCTTAACCCAAAATCATCTGCTCACCCCAAACCAACTCTTCTTTCCAAGTTCCACAACTCTGGTAATGGTATCACTATTCTGACAATTTCCCAAGATGAAAACATATGTAGGTCTTTGGGTTCCATGGTAAAGTATGCTGAAATGGCGTGCGGAGACCTGGAGTCTAGTTTTGGCCCAACTACGAACTCACCGTATAGCACTGCACAAATCACTTAAACATTTCTAGTTCAGATGTCTTATCTTACACCCTAGATGACTTTCAAGTTTGCTGCAATCACATCCATCCCTCCTACTTTTCACAGCTAGTGCATTAGAAAAAGCTGCCTTTCCTCATTACCTCCACTTGGTCACCTTCTAATTTTAAACTGTTGATCTCATTTTTAACCCCTTTTCTTGTCTTAGCCCTGTTCCTGGCTTTCTCTAGACTTCAAAACTATAGCCCTTTACTGATGACTCATCCTGGAAATTCTCTCAATGTCTGGAGTCTCCTTGTCTGGAAATAATCTACCGCCCCAGTGGCCCACAAACTCTGGAAAATCCATCTGCAAGGCCTGCCATCCTTCTCCCATGGATAAATTGGAACAAAACTGACCTTCCTTCATTCTCCTCCTAGCCTTATTCCTGACTTCTTATAGAGTTTAAAAACATGCTCCTACTCACATACCTTCATTCCCTCCCCTCTGTGCCCTGCTTTTCAGCTGCTTTTTGTACAGTCTTCTCCCATTAGAATGTAAACTCCTTGAGTGAAAGGATTGTCTTTATTTTTTACTTATAAATTTATCCCCAGCACTTTTCAAAAAACAAATCCTTTTTATTAGCAGAATTTGTTCTGTGAAGTTTAGATTCAGTCAAAGGGCCACATTTGAGGACCTTGAGGGCTATTTTTGGCCTGGAGTAGCAAGCTTCCCACCAAAATTCCTCCAAACAAATCTAGAAAATGCACCAGAATGAATCCTGGTGAGGGAATACAAGAAAAAGTCACAGTGAATCACTTTTCCTGTCCAGGTTGGCACAGAGAAAGGTCTACAGAAACTGGCAATGGGGTCTAGCTAGGAGAATCACATGTGAGCACATTCTAATTTAAGGAAAGGCTGTGTACCAGGGCAAGTGGGAAGTCTTCCAAGGGTGGGGCCTCAAGGCCACATGTGGCCTTCTTGGTCCTTAAGTGCAGCCTTTTGAAAAAGTCCAAGTTTTATAGAACAAATCCTTTTACTAAGAGGATTTGTTCTGCAAAGTTTGGATTCAAAGGGCTGCACTTGAAGACCTAGAGGGTCTCAAGGCTGCAGGTTCCCCACCCCTGTGACACACATGAGACCCTCAGATCCATTCAACAAGCAGCTGGTGGCTTTGCCTCCCACTACACAGTTCCACATCACAAATCCAGGGCAAATTAACAAAGAGATCTATACCTTCTCTCTTTCCTCTCCCATCACTCAACACAGGCACTGGGCTATTTACTAATGTGAGAGATAGCAAAGGGTTGAGTTTCCACAGGACTGCAAAAACTGCTGAAGTAAAGACTACTGATAATAAATTGTGAGAAACAGTAGAAGTCAGGTTTCCATAGAATTGCTAGACAACACTAAAGTAAAATAACAGAAGTTAGCAGACAGCAGGTGGGCCCAACCAATCAGAAAGCAGACAGCAGCCTTGGGACTCATAATAAGGTAAGGACAGATCTGGGCTAAATGACTGGGTATTCCAGAGTTACTACTGCATATGCTTAATAAACCTCATGTATCTTGTATATTATCTGACGCACCTAGCATAGAATAAGAGCCTCATTAGCAATAATATATGATAATGGGAGAGGCATACCCAGAAGAAATAATCCATCCTCCAAAGGGAGTGCCTGAACTGAACTAATCCATAAAACTTGCTTCCATTTTGTATCCCCTACTCCTCCTTCCAAAAGAAGGGCGGAATCTACTTCTGGCCAGTGGTGTTCAATTCCTCTGGATTTCTCCTCAATAAACTTCTTTGATATCCAAATTTTGGTATCAGTTGTGTTCTCATTTCCAACACTAAGAAGAGCAGTTTCAAATGCAAGTAAAAACAGTGGTTCAGACTCCCAAAAGCAAAGTAAGGTCTCACTTCCAGCTTCTAGCCCATTTTGAATCCTACAGAGGAATAACCAGGGCAGGAATCCCCAATCAAAAAGGAACCTGCAGTTCTGATCATTCTGAACCAGTATAACTTCCCAGCTGCCTGATAGTCTACTGCAATAGTCTACTTTGGCTCAGACCCAAACCCAGTTCAGAAACTAGAGCTCAGACAAGCAGGACAGCAATCGGCCTTTGCCCTGAATCAAATCACTTCAGGGATACTGAAAAATTTCAAGTTCCCAACCTGAGCTGTCCCTGAGATAGTAAAACAACACAATATTCAATTCCCCCAAGTAAACAGCAGCAGAACCAGCCCAGACTCTCTCTCCAGAAGTACATAGCGTTTAATCCTAATTAACATCAAATCCAAAATCAGGAAGTAGTTTGGAAAAATGAACAAGAGAAAAAGAATCTCACTATTTAAAAGCTATTATGATGACAAGGACACTCAAAACACAACCCCAGAAAAAGAGAAGGACTCGTCTATAAGCAACACCTCGAAGAAAAACATAGCATAGGCACAAATTTAGCTAGAATTCCTGGAAGACACGAAAAACATTTTAGTTTTATTTTTCTGTTTTGGAATTTGTTTGCTTGTTTTTTAGAGTTTGAAAATGTTCTTATCAATTAAATGAGAGAGCTAGGGGAGAGAAGAATGGAAAATAAATGAGAGCTATGGAAGAAAGAATTGGAAAGGGAAATAACAGCTTGGCTCAACTGGTACAAAACCTTGCCCAAGCATCAGACTTCCTCAAAAGTGCAATAAAGCAAATAGAAACCAATGACTCCATAAAACAACAAGAAATATTAAAAACAAAGTTAAAAAAAATTGAAAATATAGGAGAAAATGTAAGATATCACATAGTAAAAACAACTGACCTTGAAAATAGATTGAGGAGAAAAAAATTAAGCATGATCAAACTGCCTGAATGCCATGACCGAAAAAGAGAGAGAGAATAGAAAATGTATTTCAAGAAATCTTTTTTTTGTTTGTTTTTCTTTTTTGAGGGGGAAGGCAGGGCAATTGGGGTTAAGTGACTTGCCCAAGGTCACATGGCTAGTAAGTGTTGTGTTAAGTGTCTGAGGCCAGATCTGAACTCAGTTCCTCCTGACTCCACAGCCAGTACTCTATTCACTCCAAGAAATCTTAAAAGAACACTGCCCAGATCTCTCAGAACAAGGGGACAAAGAAGAAATAGAAATAATCAAATGATCACCTCCTTAAAGAGATCCCAAAATGAAAACTCCCAGGAACATGATAAAATCTAGAGACTCCAGGTCAAAGAAAAATATTGTAAGCAAGCAGAAATAAAGAATTTAAGTATTGAGGAGTCACATTCAGCATCACATAAATTAACAGTCTCCACTATAAAGGAACAGACAACTTAAAATACAGTATTGCAGAAGGCAAAGAATATAGGCTTATAGCCAAGAATGACTTACCCAGGGAAACTGACTATAATTCTGATAGAGGGGGAGAAATGGATCTTAAATGAAATGGAAAACTTCTTAAAGCAATAGAGAAGCCTTCCTGATGCAAAGACCAGAACTGTGTTGAAACTTTAAAGTTCAAACGATAGTTAAGAGAAACATAAAAAGATAAACAGGATTGAACAATGATAAAAGACTCAATGAGGATAAACTGTTTCTATCTTAATGTGATGACACGTGTTGCTACTGAACCCTATCACCATCAGGGGTTGTAGAGGGAGTCTAGTTAGACAGAAGAACAAAGGGTAGTTCTGTTGTATCTTGATGATCTTAAAAGAATGGAAAGGAGGGAAAGGGAAAGAATATTAGGCAAAATTATCACACGTAAGTAGAGTATATAAGTAGGCATATATACAAATAGGGAAGGGCGGGGAATGGATGACACTTGAACCTCAAGTTCATCTGTACTAGTTAAAGGAAGGAACAACAAACAGTTTAACACAAAAATATATCTCACTAATCAGGAAAATAGGAGGGGAAGGATAGAAGTGAAAAGTCAGAATTAGAGGGAGGTTAGGTTGTGGAAGTCCTAAGCAAAGCACACTCCAGGGATATACAAAAATATTTAGAGCCTTTTTTTTTGAGATGGCAAATAATGAGAATTTGAGAGAGTATTCATAAATTGGGGAATGGCTGAACAATTTATGGTACATAAATGTGATGAAATACTATTGTGCTCTTAAGAAATTATGAAGGGCAGAGTTTCAGAGAAAATTGGAAAGAGTTGCATGAGCAGATGCAGAGTGAGGTGAACAGAACCAGGAGAACAATTTGTACAAAGATGATGGCAAGGCAAGGACAACGTTAAAAGAGTTAGAAAATCTGATCCGTTTAATCAGCAACCACAATTTTAGAGAAATGATGATGAAATATTCCACCCATCTATTGATAGTAGGGCAAAGAGCTCAGAATGAGACTTATTTTTAAGACATGACCAATATGGAAATTTGGTTTGCTTAACTATTCATATTCTTAGCTAGAGATTTGTTTTCATTTGGAGAGGAGGTAGATATGGGAGGGAGATAAGGCAGATTTTTTTTTCCAATTGAAAAACTATATTTTTAAAAGTACATTATTAAAAGAAACTAAGTCCAAAAATAATTATGCAAGGTCATTTTGTAATGCCCAGATGGTTTGACAGAACACAATCTACAGAATGTCTCTACTTTCTTTTCCCCTACTCCCTTTCACAGCAAATTAGGATGGTCCTCAAAGATAAGTGCTCCATGATCCTTGGCAGCTATCTAGCTCATGCAAATAAAGAAGTAACAAATTTTTGTTAAGACCAAACACATTGAAATAAAGGAGATATGAAAGAAAAAAGAACAATTCTATAAGATAGTAAAGAAGGAGAATGAGAGTATTGTATTCTGAACTTTGAAAAATCCATATGTACAAAAAAAACACAGAAGAAGGATTTTGGTTTCTGCCCCTGGCCCTTTCTCCTTTTTTCACCTCCTGCTCTTGTGCTGGGAAGGGCAACTTTATGTGTGTAGTTGTTTGTTTGTTTTCCAAACTTAACCAACAATGGAACAAATAAGTTCGGTTGTAAAGTTAAAAAAAAAAGAATCAGATAAGTAGAAAATAAATGTGAAGCTCTCAAGTAAAGGTAACAGGTTCTTAGGGTTGAGTACTCAGGGATTTTAGACCAGCAAGCAAACTTTACTCTAGAGATGTGATTCCATGTTATATGAACCAACACTAGAATCATTACCAGTGACAATAGAGGCAATGAAGAGTCAATATCTGTGTTCATATTCTGCCTCTGACACTTTCAAGTTAAGTTCTTTTATGACTTAGGCAACTCCCTAAGATTTACCTACTAAGTCATTGATGGGCGGAGGCAGCTCATACAGGGTCCCAGGAGACAATTGTTAAATTTTTTAGTGTGAGCATTTATACCTCAGAAATTGCAAATTCTTGATTTATTGTTCTGTTGAATGTTTAAACTCCAGAAAATGATGTAGAAAATGTTAGTAATGTAAATTGAACTTAAAAGTGTGTGCTTCATACGTTTTTTTTTTTTTGGATAACCAGTTGTTAAACATTTATCAACACATCAGTGTTGTAATCAATGTTGAAAGAAAGTGTTGCCACACTTAGCTGACAAGGTACTTTGCACTGTTAATCTTAAAAATAGGTGACAGGGAAGATGATATGAAGGAGAATCATGAATATATTGGATATGAATTTTTTCTGAATTAAACAAATCAGTATTGTTACTAAAGTACTTTTCACCTAGAAGTACTTATTACACATACTTAAAAGTATATATAAAATTAGATACAAAAGAAATACATAAATACAAGATAATTCAGGGGCCACTAATAGCAAGGAAGATCAAGAAAGTGATCATTGTGGAAGGTGAAAGGAGCCAAGCTTTGAAGGAAACTAGAATGCTGTAAAGAATATATTAGTTCACCTAGATGTTAATAAGGCATTAGATAAAATATCTCATACTATTCCTGGAGTTGGGGAGAGACAGAGACAGAGAGATAGAGACAGAAAGAGAGAATGGAGAGATATGGGTCAAACAATAGTATAGTTACATAGATTTGGAACTGGTTGCATGGCTGTTCTCAGAGAATATTTATTAATGGTTAGACCTTAACTTAGCAGAATGTCATTAGTGGGATGGGCCAGGGATTTGTACATGGTCTTGTGCTTTTTAGTATTCTTTCCCAATGACTTAGATAAAGGCCTAGATGGATGGCATGCTAATCAATAATCAATAGTCAATAAATATTTATTAAGCACCTATTATATTCCAGGCACTATGCTAAGTGCTGGAGGTTTTAGTAGATTATAAAATCAGCATGAGTCAATAGTGTGATGTAGCAACCAGAAGAAGCTGATGTGATATTGGGTAGCTGTAGAGGACCACAGGCCAGTGGGACTCTGACCCTGATGGCTGAATAAGCCCTCTCAGCTGAAGAAGCCTGCTACTGGGCCTGGATTGGTTCCTCATCCCCCAAGAAAGAGCTCAAACACACAGGTGTGAGGATTATGTCCTCCAGATAAGCATGATATTTACACCCACAGCCTGGGAACAAAGAAGTCAGCAATGTCCTCAGAGGAAAACAATTAGGAAGGAGATTTATGGGTATATAAAGCTTGTGCCTGGAAGAATAAACATTGGCTCTCTATTTTCCACCATGCCCAGAGTCTGTCTCTTTTTATGCACCCTCTCATAACCTCTGGGTAGGTGATTCTTTCTCAGCCCTACTGTGGGACTGCAGGGCTCCCCACAGGTAGCATTAGCAGAGGTTGTTAAGAAGAAGCTAATATTCATCTTACTATGCTCTGCCTTGATCAGATCCCCTTGAGAGCCTTGTGTTCTGTCCTTAAAGCCATAGTTTAGGTAAGACAAGGATAAACTGGAGAGCCTCAGAAAGACAACTGGGATATCTGGAGAGTTGAGTTCAATGCCTATGAGGATTAGCTGAAGGAATTAGGAATATTTAGCCTGGAAAAGAAAATTCCCAAGTGGTACATGATACCTTTCTACAAGTATTTTAATGGTTAGCATATAGAAGAAAGATTAAAAAATTTAGTCCGAGAGAACAGAATGAGGAATGATAATGGATGGGACTTGCAAAGAGACAGATTAGGACTTGATATTTTCCTAACAATAATAAGACTTCTCTCAAAGGGGAATGGGAGGTGGTGGGTTCCTTTTCTGTATAAGGCAAATACCTCTGGAATAAACTAGCAAAAGGAAGAGAGGACTTCTCTGTGCTCCTTCCAGCCCAGTGACATTGATTCAGAATCATTTCATTCTTCAACCAAAACTGAGTAGTTTGAAGGCCTTTTCTCTAATTGTTTTATCGTGGTCTTTACATCAATTCAATATTGACCAATTAAATGGTTTTGTGGGAAGGTGAAAAGAAAAAATACATGTATTAAATATCCAAATTCATTCTTGCTGGATGTGATACTTTACAAGATGAGGATTTTCTCTTCCAGAATAGCCAGCCTATACTAGATGGTTGCAGAGAACAGTATCTCCCAACTCTAATTCTCTGATTCTGATTAGACTTTTTTTTCCCCATTGAAGGTTAAGGATACAAAAATAAGTGAACCTAAAATGATCTGTGAAAGGACTGACAACCAAGCGCTGTATTGTAGTAGTTTTGTTTTTCCTCATGTCCCTAGGGAAAAAAAAGTTTGTTTTTTTAAATGTAAATTTAAACATACACTATTACTGACCTTTGGAACAGAGCCTCATAAAGTACACAATAAGCAACCTACTCTTACCCTTGACTCTGTTGACACTAGACATATCCCTTGTGTTTTTAAAAAATAAACTAAATAATAATAGTCTTTATACTTTGAAACTTAGGCTGGGTATTTATTCCACCAGATTACTATTTTCTATAATTTTCTCCACATGGATTTGAAATAGCCCAGACTTCTGGAAGTGAGTTTAAGAAAATAAATAAAATATGGTTTTCAGAAACTCAGGAGTATACATATCAGACTACTAAGCAATCAATCTCTGCCTCTGATGTGGGTAAAAACTCCAAGACTCAAAGTTTCTGGGTAAGTACTAATAATCAGTTTATTAACTAGCATAGCCAATAATCAATAAATTGATGATTATTGATTTTTCTCATTAACTGAAGACCCTAAGGTAGACTCTGGAACATCTTAAATCATGTGTCCTTCTGATGGGAAATGCCCCAGACAGATTGGCTCTGATTGGTAAACATCTAATAAGGAGGTGGGCTAGAAAATCTTCAGCTCCTCCTGTTGAAAATGTGACTTGATCATGAGACTCAACAGCAGCCTCCAACAATCTGAGCACAGGAAGTCAATCCTATCTGGACCTCTCTAACTAGTTTTGTCCTTCATGAGCCAGATTACTCTAAACTCTAATGAAGTGATCAAGGTCCCTTGGCAACCCTTGGTAGTGAGAACCAGCTCAGTCCAGCTTTTGCCTTTGGGATAAACAAAAGCCAGGCTTCCATTTGGATGAGGTCCAGCCCCACCTAGTTAAGGCGCAGGTGCCTTCCAGACTAGGAGTAATCACAGTACTGCCCTTCAGAGATTAACAGGCCTTTTCAGAAGTGGGGTCTTGACAAGAATGGGAGGAAAAGGATGGATCACAAATTAATAATTAGTTATTAATATAATGTTAATTTTTCCCATAATTCTTGGAGCCCCTTGGAGAAAATTTACTTGGTTGCCTATTATATTGCATTAGAGGGAAGATAAATAAAGGGCTACATGAATTCCAAAAGAGAAATCTCTACTAATATGGAGAATAAGGGAAGATACTTAGAGGTAATATTTGAGTTAGGTGCTTGATAGTTTTATTTTTTTTTAAAAAAAAGGTTCATTCTTTGAACAGAGTATAGCCTTAAAAAAAAAAACCTTGCTAGATCCTACCAACCCTTTAAGTTATCATTTTATATCTCTCCTCTCTCAGCCAAATTCCTTGGGGAAAAAAGCTAGCTAGGTGATAGAGTGCTGGCCCTGGAGTTAGGAGGAGCTGAATTCTAATCCAGTCTCAGATGCTTACTAGCTATATGACCCTGGGCAAGTCACTTAGACCTAACTGTCAGAAGAAAGAGGAGGAGGAGGAGGAAGAGGAGGAGGAGGAGGAGGAGAAAGCTAGATACATTCATCATCTCCACTTCCTCTCCTCTCACTTAAACTAGCTTGTATTTATATAGAAATTTGCAAAGTAATTTACAAACATTATGTCATCTTATCCTCAGAGGTAGGGATTCTTAATTATGCCTATTTTGCAGATCAGAAAACTGAGTCTGAGAGACTCAGTCAAAAGTGTCAAAAGCTGGTAAGTATGTAAGGCTGTATTTTAACTCTGGGCCTGATTCCTGGGCCAGCACTTCATCCACTAAGCTACCTTGCTCCATCCAGCTACTTCTTTTGTAATCGAGTTTCAGTCTTCATCACTTGACTCAAAGGGTTTTCCTGCCAAATTACCTTTTAAAATTATCTTTTAAATCGCCTGATCTGCTGGTCTTTTTACCTCCTCATCTTCCTTGACCTTTCTGCTGTATTGGAGACTGTTGACTATGCTCCTCTTGAAGATTCTCCCCTCTGGGTTTTTTAACAGGCATCTGGGTGGTACAGGGGATAGAATGCTGAGCCTGAAGTCAGGAAGACTTGACTTTAAATCCAACCTCAGACACTTAGCAGCGGTGTGATTATGGACAAGTCACCTAGTTTCTTTTTGTTCCAGTTTCTTCAACTTTAAAATGGGAATAATAACAGTACCTACCTTACGGGGTTGTTGTGAGAATCAAATGAGACATTTGTAAAGAACCTGGCACATAATAGGAACTATATAAATGTTGATTCCTTTCCACTTTTGTGACATTATCTCCGGTCCTCTTACAGTCTAATTGCCCCTTCTCCAGGCCCTCTAATGCACATATCCTCCAATGCTTTGTCCTGAGCCTTTTTCTTTTCTCTTTCTCCATACTCTTGCTCTTGGGGACCTCATCAACAAGTTGTTCTCTAGCTCTATTTTCATGATCACTCATGGTGGCCTGCTTGTTTGTTTGCATCTTGTTTTCCACCTGCATTAACATTACCTTCTGAATCTAAGGACTAGAAGGGAATCTGCCTCTTTTTCACATTTGTCTGTCAGTGTCCCTGTTTCACAACTAGACATAGTTAAAGAAATTACCTGTGGCAGGGGCTGGGGGGTAGGGAGAAACCTAGGAGAGGAGCCAGGAACTCCCCCTACTTCTAATGATTAATAATCCCTGCTAAATGAGTAATTATTATGTATCTATGCATGAACATGAACACAGCCACCCATGAGCCCTTGTTTTCTGTTTCATTGTGTTTTTAAAATGACTGTTCGAATGCAGCTTGTAATTATCAAGCCAAAATCTGATCCTGTTACAGATGGTTGCTCAGGAGACCACTATCTTTAAATCATCTGGTAGACTTTTAGTACCTACATTAGCCCCCCCCCCCCCACACCCCACACACACACCCAGAAGATCCCTGCTAGGAGGGAAAAAGCTTTTCCTTTGAGAAGGGAAAATTTTCTTGTGAGAAAAGTAAGTCACAGGAATTCCCACAGGCAGACACATTTCAAAGCCAAGATCTGATCCAAAAAAGCAGTTTCATTCTGGAGTTAAAGCCCATATCGATCCAAAGACTTTCTCAATAGTGGAAATAAAGCCACTACGAAAAGAAAAGCTTGCAGGGTAGTTAGAACAGCCTTCTGAGATAGATAGCAGAACTCACATGACTCCTCCCCCAGGAAATTACATGACATCCATAGAGCATGCCTTATTTTTCTTGGAGAGATTATATGTGTTGTCTTTGACGCATTCTCTTCTGATCAAAGACATTTCCAATCTAATTGGGACTAGAGTAGAATGTAGTGGAATTAGGGAGAACATAAATCTAGAACCTTTAGGTTTAGTGAAAAAAAAAAGTCCAGGGAGTTACCTAAAATACCTAAAGATGAAATGATTTGCCTAAGGTAACAATGTCAAGAGATGGGATCTGAACCCAGGTTCTTCTGACTCCAAGACCAGCACTCTCAGTCCATAAAAATGAAGTTAATAATATTACTTGAGCAACCTATCTCAGACAGTTGTTTTAACAACTGAAAGCTGTACAAGGTTTTACCTGATCTAAGACTTTCTTTTTTAAAAAATATTTATTTATTTTTAGTTTTCAATATTTACTTTTTTTTGGAGGGGGGAATGCAGGGCAATTGGCGTTAAGTGACTTGCCCAAGGTCACATGGCTAGTAAGTGTTAAGTGTCTGAGGCTGAATTTGAACTCAGGTCCTCCTGACTCCAGGGCCAGTGCTCTATTCACTGAGCCACCTAGCCATCCCCTTTCAACATTTACATTTATAAGATTTCGAATTTAAAATTTTCTCTTCCTCCTTTACCTCTCCCTTCTCCAAGATGGCATGCAATCTGATATAGGCCAAACATGTACAATCATATTAAACATATTTCCACATTAGTCATGTTGCAAGGAAGAATTAGAACCAAAGGGCAAAACCACAAGAAAGAAAAAAAAAATGAATTAAAAAAAGGGAAAAACAGTATGCTCTGATCTGCATTCAGACTCCGTAGTTCTTCCTCTGGGTGTGGACAGCATTTTCCATCATGAGTCTTTTGAAATTGTCTTCCATCACTGTATTGCTGATTTGTCTATATTTATTGTCTATAACGTTATTGTCTATAACGTCTTCCTGTTTCTGCTCTTTCACTCACCGTCAATTCATGCAAATCTTTCCAGGATTTTCTGAAGTCTGCCTGCTCATTACTTCTGCAACAATAGTATTCCATTACATTCATATATCACAGCTCATTCAGCCATTCCTCCTATCTCAATGTCCAATTCTTGGCCACTACAAAAAGAGCTGCTATAAATTACACACACACACACACACACACACACTGGAGAGAGGAAGGCAAAGCAATTGGGGTTAAGTGACTTGGTCAAGGTCATACAGCTAGTAAATGTGTCAAGTGTTTGAGGCTACATTTGAACTCAGGTCCTTCTGACTCCAGGGCCAGTGCTGTATTCAGTAAGCCACCTAGCTTCCCCCTGCTATAAATATTTTTGTATGTGTGGGTCTTTTTTTCGCATTTTTATGATCTCTTTGGGATACAGACTTGATACTGTTATTGCTGGATCAAAGGGTATGCACAGTTTTATTACCCTTTGGGCATGTGAACTAAGACTTCCTGTGCAGGAGTATATCAGGAGTTCTTAACCTTTGGTACATGAACTCAAAAAAAAAAAAACTATTCCTTTATAATTGGTTTCCTTTGTAACCTTATGTGTTTAATTTTACGCACCTAAAAATATTATTATGAGGAGTCCTGCAGCTTGAACAATCAAAGTGGCATATGACACATACAAAACCCCTGATCTATAAACATGCAAGTTATGTTCATTTGCACCCTGGGCCAATCTAAGCTTTCCCAAGACCTGATAGGACTTGCAAAGTAGGGTTAGGGTGGTGGAATACTGGGTGCAGGAATAGAGGTGATCTGCAAAAAGGCTTGGAGTTGAAAGACATCAAATATCCAGCAGGCACAGAAAAAGGGAGACATTGCTGTTTCCAGTCTCCACGCTTCCCGACAGGACACCAGAGTATGAAGGATGAAAGATGGTTCCTATCCTGGGGGCTTTGCCCTGAAGAGGGGACAACACAATTGGACTCCAGGAAGATGCTGCAGTGAAGAGGGGGCTTTAGGCGTCTCGAAAAGCTTAATGTCACTACCATCCAGCTACAAACCCCTGCAGATTCCCAGGCCCCAGGAGTAAGCCCTGGACAATCCTGGATCCAGTTCCGGTCTCGTTCCTGTAATCTTTTTCCCGGTCTTGGCTCCAGCCAGCTAAACAAGATATTTCTCCACCCACCACTTTACTCCTCCAATCGCTGCCCAGCCTCGCCGGTCTCCCGGGGTTACAGAAACGCGTTTCTTCTCCCGCGCCCCACCCTCCTTCACCTCTTCCTCTCCAGGCTTCAGCCTGGTTCTCGCGAGAAGTGGATGTCTGGCCTCTCCCACTTCCGGTTCATTGGTCCGCTGCGGCGGCCGCGGCGGCTCTTGGACCAGATGGTGCCAACGGGGTACGCCGAGCTCTGGGGAGCGGCGGTGAGACCCAGGCCTCGGAGGACTTGGTTCTCTGGGGTAGCTGTTTGGGAGTGTCCTCTCACCCTGTCTGTGAACCAAGCTGTTTGTGCCGCCGCGACTCCAGCCCGCCCCTTTCCAGCGTAAACACCCGGTCGAGCCGCGCCCACCGCCGGTCTGGCCTGAGCGGCCGCTGCCGGCCCGGCCTTCTTGGAGCCTCGGCACCCGCGTCCTGGGGCGGCCCGGGCTCGGCCTAGGCCCGCAAGCGGTGGCCACCCAAGAACCCGCCCTGTGCTGCCTGCGTGGAAGGGGAGTCACGAGCCATCCGCGACTCATTCTTGCCGGGCCTGAGCCCTGCCACGAAGTCCCTGCAAACCAGGTCGCGGTCCCCTGGCCTCCACCCGGGGGGAGGTGCGGACGGGGGAGCCCTGCACTGGTCCCGTGCCCGGGGCTGTCCGAGCTTAAGGGTGAGGTCTGCAAGCCCCCGATGTTCTTGAAAGCTTTTGTTTTTAGAATGGAGAAACATTCTTAGCGTTCTGTTTTCTATCCTCTAGAATCTAGATGATGTCATCATGGAGGGAAAGTTGGCCAAGTGAGCAATAGCCAAGTGGTTTTTTTTTTTGTTTTTTGGCCAAATAACTCAGTTTAGCGTTTATTAGTAAACCAGTGAATCGACTATCGCTTTATCTAGGTTGTTGGTAATCATTTTGTTTTATATTAACAGGACGTTTATAGATGACAAATAAGTTCTTTTGCTACTAAGCCTTCAGCAATTATGGCAATGCCCTGGAAGAAAGCCTTTCTGCTACTTCTAACATCCCAAGCACTGTCCTTAGTGAATAGCATTGAGGAGGAGGAAGTACCTGAAGAATGGATTCTCCTGCATGTGGTTCAGGGTCAAATTGGAGCTGGAAATTATAGCTATTTGAGACTAAATCATGAAGGGAAAATAGTTCTTCAAATGAAAAGTTTAAAAGGTGATGCAGATCTGTATGTGTCTGATACCACTCTTCACCCAAGTTTTGATGAATATGAATTACAGTCTGTAACTTGTGGCCAGGATGTTGTTTTTGTGCCAGGACACTTCCAGCGCCCTGTGGGAATAGGTATCTATGGACATCCGTCTCATCTTGAGAGTGAATTTGAAATGAAAGTATATTATGATAGAACGGTTGTAGAATATCCACTTGGTGAAGCAACTTATGCCACAGATGGTAAAGCTACAAGCCAAAAGCAGCCTTATACACCAGAAGATACCTCTCAAGATGAAGAATCCATTGTTTGGACAATAATAATTGGCATTTTGAAACTAATACTGGAAGTTCTTTTTTAATAGCATTGGACAGACATACACTGGAATGCAGTACCCTTAACCTGTGAAGTGGATTGTGGTTTGCTGTGAACATTGCTACTTTTTATATGTTTCAGGAAATAGGGTTCAGGGTACCTTTTTTATGGTGGGTGGGTGGGGAAAAAAGCCATATTTAGTTTTGTATTGTAATTCCCCCCAAAATAAGAGTAGCAAGCACAAGATTTGTAGTTTTCTTTAAAGAAAGAAGAGTTCATATAAAATGGAGAATGTACAATAAAAAACGCTTAGACTTCATCTAACAGTTTGTCAGGCGATTCATTAAGTACAGCAGTAGTCTTATGTAAAACAACTTGGAGTACAGATTTTATATAACATTTGAAAAAAATTTATTAAAATTTAACTTTCTAAAATTTTTACACTACTTAAAGCAAACTTATTATGGATCATTATAACTCGTAAGTTAAGATGATCAGTTTTTAAATGCAAAGTAGTCACGTATCTGTGAAGTAAATCTCATTTTACCCCCACACTGCCTAAGAAATAATGGTACTAACTACATATTTTGCTGCATAATTTCCAAGCAATTTACAAAGAAGACACATTAGCAACATTAAATTGGTGGAGTGAAGCTAGAAATACCTTTGATCCCAGCATACACTTCCAGACTTTCTCAGGAACCATAAAATAAAACAACAGTTCAGCTGTGTTCAGAATTGTCACTTAAGGTTATTTTATACAGTAACTGAAACACTGCTGAGACTTCATGGAATCACAATTTTAAAAACTGGAAGAGGTCTGAGAGAGATAATTTTCTATCTCGAAGGTAAGGGATTTCTAGGGAACCAAGATCACAAAGCTGGTTAGTATCGAGCCAGGAGACTCCTACAGAGCCCGAGTCTCCCTCCAGTTCAGTTTGCTTTCTGTTACACCAGCTGTTTATTAAAAATAATTTCATTTATTATATGCTTTGAAAGTTGATCATTGAGATTTATTTTGACTAAAATCACAAATTTCCCCTAATTTTATCCTGTTGTTTTATGTATTTGCATATGGCACTAGACTACTATTTGAAAATAGTTATAAAATCATAGTTGAACTATTAAATTGTACATTTATAACTAAATTCAAGTAGTAGTCCATAGCTGAATATCTAAAATAGTAAGGGGAAAAATGGGGGAAACCATAAGTTTTAGACTTGTTAATAAAATGTGATTATAGTTTCTAAAAATTAACTTTTTAAACATTCCTTTCATTGAAATTTTCAGAAAGATGACTTTATATATTATGTAGAATAATTTGTAGATTAAGTTAAATTAGGTTTACAAAGAAATGTTATAACTTTCTAGAAATAAGTCAACTCATAGAACTTAAGTACTTTGTTAAAAATTGAAAAATCTTTATTGACAACAATACGAAGAAGTGTGTTTCACAAAGTGGTAAACTGATTGGCACCAAAATTTTCACAATGTAAATAAGAGTATCAGGGTAAAAATTGTAATTTTATCCCTCTTTGCTGGTTTTTCCCCTTCTGCCCCCTCTCCTGGGTGTTGGGGGAGCTCTTTGACAACAATCACAAATCCATCGACCTAGGAGAAAAATTGTTAATTAATATACAAAGAACTTTACTTGTAACAACATCTAATCAAAACATCTTTAAAATCCTTTCTCTTATCAAGTCACTAATGATACACAGTCCTTGACACAAGGGAGAAAATGACATTAAGTAGAAAAAATGTGATGCTGCCTTAAAGAAATAAACACAATTTTCCACATAACATGAGTTTCCATAGGATAGAATTCAGTACAACAGATTATGCAAATTAATTGAATTACTGATGCTACCTTTAGTGCTATATTGTTGCATGGACACAAAGGAATGTTTTAAACACTTTCAGAAATTATCATTCTTACAAATTACAAAGCTCAGTAAATAAAAATCCTGGAATAAGGCTTCTTGTGAATTGCTGATGTGCTTGTTTCCATAGCATTCTCAGAGCATGGCTACTCTTTTTACAATATTTTAACACATCAAATATGTAACTGCGTTGTAACAGCACCATGCATGAATGTGCTGCATTCTATACTTGATATATCAACTTACTATAGTACTTGAAATAATTATACAAGTTGCTTGGCTCTTTAGTGTAATTTCTGGACATCTTTCAGGCCTATTTTACACTGAAATTTTTTTAAAATTATGCAAAAAAGGTTAAAAAATTACATGAACCTTAAACAAAATTACACATGTATTTGTTTTAATTGGCATCAAGTTACCATAGTAAAGGGGAGGCTAGGTAGCACAGTGAATAGAGCACCAGCCCTGGAGTCAGGAGGCCTGAGTTCAAATTTGACCTCATACACTTAACACTAGCCTTGTGACTTCTGGCAAGTCACTTAACCCCAGTTGCGGTGCCTTCTCCCCTCCAAAAAGCAAAAAAAAAAAAAAGTTACCCTAATAAAAAGGTATATTAAATTTTCTGTCTATCCTAATACCATTTGAAACTACTGTGCTGCTTCTATAAGGTTTCAAAATATATAAACACGTGAATGTTAAAAATATTGTTTCATTACATTAGTATGAAGCTAAAGTATTAAACTATGCAAGTAAAAGTTTACAAAAATAAAATTCACAAGGCTTTCAAACTAATACTCTTTTACTTTGGCGATTTCAGAATTGACATTTTTGAATAACATTTTAGTGCTTAAACTCTACATTTCAGAATAGATTTCCAGAATGGTTTTAGTGCAGTATTTCTTAGTTTGCCAGGTAAATTTCTAGTAATCTTTTAATGGAAATCTTACCAAAATATATAGTTTAAACAGAATTGCCTAAAATATTCCATGACAAATAAATGAATAATATAATTTGTTTAATAAGCAGTCTTGCTTCTATCACTGACATGGCCATTTTAGTACCTACTGAGTAAAAAATACTAGATTTAGCAGGAGGAGATACAAAGACATGGCTTCCACTTTCATGGCATTTAATGACAATCTGTATGTCTCTACTTAGTCTTGAGCAATGTTGGAAGGTTCTATTACAACAAAATGCTAAGACTGATCTTGGTTAATTACCTGATGGAATAGCACCGAGCCCCACACAAAAAGTGTGATAACCTCTGTCACATACATCACAGAACATCATTTCTTCTTCGTGGTGGGGCTGTCCACATATAATGCATGTTTTACATTCCATACACTGCCATGGGTAGGTCTTAATTATAGAAACAAGCTCCACAGTCATGTCCAGGCAAGAAGGGTGGCCTAAATCAAAACCAATGTTAGTAATACTTGACACAAATTTCACATTTTTCAGTAAGTTTTATTAAATACTCTTAAATTATAAAAAAGGATGATTTTTGCTGAAGTCACTATGTCAAGACTATCTGAAGGAAATGAAACCTTGTAGACACTTTTAAAGTATTTTCTATACTTGATACTTTTAGCTCAACTAAGACAAAAAATAAGCTTTTTTGAAACAATATAAATAGCACTTAAAAATTTAAGAGATATATAACTACTTACCACTATTATCACATTGGGAGCAGTGTATAAGGGATTCAGCCTTTCCTTTCTTGTTGGACTCCTTACCCTTCAGACAAATTCCACACATAGCATTTGGAATGACCTTTGGCTGGAAGGGTAGAAGAGGGCTATAAATTCATGCCAGAAGAACTTAATATGGGTTTAAAAGGAATTTTAATGTATCTCCTTACTTTTACTTTGATAATTTGCTAAAGAGGAACTTTTTTTGGTATGATATATAGCTCAACATGAATAAGTTTGCAACATAATACGACCAACTGAGGTCTTGGATTTTAATTTTAATTGTAGGTTAATAATATGATGTTCATGTTAAGACTGAATGTAGCAATTTACGCTCCTCAAGTATCAGAGAAACTAATTTGTATTAAGATTTGAAGGAAAATATAATACAATGTTGTACTTTCCTCCTTCCAATTAACAATGTAAAATTTTGGTATGCAAATGAAAATGTTATATGGAAATTATTCTTCCCATTGTAGAATAAAGTCTTAGGTTTTATAAAATTTCCAAGTTAATGATATTGCATGATTAGGTAATATCCAGGGTTTTTTTGGGCATATATCCAAAATTAATTGTAATCAATCTATATGAGAAATTAAAGTACAAAATGAAACAATTTTTTTAACACTTTAAACTCAAAATGGCTTCATAAATATACTGTCATTTGTAAAATGTCTCTTTATGTGAAAAGTGATTTTGTGATTGTCCCTTTGCATACTGCACAAATTCATTCAAATAAACTAAAAGGGAAAAAAGATTCAGTTCTGTGTACCAAACATTTGAAAGGGAAAAAAAGAAATCTTCAGAAAGGCAAGACAGACTAGTATTTTTAGTAATGTGATAAAAGCCCTTAGAAAATGAGCCAGCCATCCTTAACTTGCTTTCGCAAAAAGAATGAGAACAAAAAAATGTTTTCAAATGGTTCATCAAGATATACAAAATAGTTTTAGTGCCAAAGTTTATCCTACTTCACTTTATAATGCATAATCCAATGAAAAGTGTTGGGGATTTAAATATACTTTATAGTAATATATACATATATATACACACATATATACATATATATATACACACACACATGCACAAACATACACATACATACACACACACACATATAACCATAATTCAAGCTGTGTTTGCTATTATTTTCGTTCTCCTGCTGCAATCATACCCATAAAGCAGTAGAATGAAATTTAAATCCTTTACCAACATTTGTTGGTACCAAACAAAGTTAATTGAAAATAAAGAAACACGATCCATGTTCAGTGGAGGGAGAGCAAAGGGAAGGTGTGACCAACTGGAAAAGGACAAAGCTGGTAGAGAACAAGTTTTTAAGCTTCAAAAAAGGGAAAGAAAATTATTAAATAAAAACTGTTTAAGCCCCTTTTGATTAAAACTGTTCCAAATATGTCTTAAGTTTTTAAGTTCTCATTTATAAGATACCAAATACCCTGAGGAGTTCCATATCTACTCATTCCCAAATTTCCAATTTTAAGACAATTTTTGAAAGACTCATTTTGTCACCTTCATAAGCTGTAAGGCCTGAAAAGTTTGTCCATTGTTTTAAGAGCTCTTTTTTACATGTTACATTCCTTGGCAAAAGATGACAGAGGCATTCATAAGGAATTTTTTGCTTATTTATTAAAAAAAAGCAGTCAACCTGTATTATACATAAATATAATAAAAACAATAAAATAATCTAAACATTCACAAATGTCTCTACAAAATAATAAATATCATGGAAGTGAAAACATACATATAAAACTTTACTGTTACCTATTCTACATCTCCTCTAGTCTACCTTTATGTACCCTGGCTCCCCCCAACAAAAGGATAGCATCACAGCTCCAACCTCAGTCTTGCAGCGTTTTACCCTCTGTTGTTACTGCTACATTTTAAGCATAAGGTTCTCGTATTTTCCTAAAGCAAAATGAAACAAAAACTCTAAAAATTAGCTAGCAAGTGCACTTCTCTAATCCAAATTCTACTTTAGATATGATTGAGTCTGTACCTGCCATAATACATAGCAGGAAATTCCCTCTCAATCCACCAAAGCTGAAGGGAATTTTGGTTATTGTACCTGTTTGCTATATGTACCAGGTATATTTATTTGTAATACTTGAATTTTAAAGTAAGATACTGGCATAGAATTTCAGTTCTCTCTAACATGTTTCACTAAAAACAGTGAAGTACTTCCCCCACAAGATTAAATTCTAAGAAAGGGTTCTTCAGTTACAGAAGCTCCTTTATAAAACAATGCTAAAGAATAAAATGGAAAGCTAAATATAGTCACATTCCAGAGCAATTCAAGTTCTACAATCATAAAAATACATGAAAAAACTAAGAGAAAAGAAGATATCGGGAAAATTGTAAGTTTACTCTTAAGCTTAATATCATCTTACCCAATGGTCTTCATCTTGAACAAAAAAATCAGAGGGAGAAAGTGATGAAAGAAAATGAGAGACCCTGAGAGACCAAGAGAGTGAAAGTGAGAGAGAGAGACCTTTGAGGTGTTTTCTGTGCTGCTGCTTTAGCTTAGTCTCAAATATTCATTCAATCATTCTGAGTTCTATAAAAAGTCAGACTGCTTGCATGTAGGATTTTCACATAAGATGAATATAAAATGTTCTGGGGATCTAGTCTCTCAGTGGATTGTGGGGATGAGGGATGTGCAGAACTCTCCTGAAGATTCTGAGAATAAAACCCTGTGGTGGCCAATTGGGATAGTAAGTCTTATTTCCACTAGTTGCAGCAACATCAAAGTTTCATATTTGCAAATTAAATGATATATATCCTAACAGTCCTAAGTGTCTTTTAAAAAGGCTTGCCCCCCTCCAAAAAAAGTTATTCATAAATCACATATCAGTTTTCCTGCTTGGGGGGAAAAATAACCAAAAGCTAAATGAAACCTTCATAGCAGTACTAACATTATATATATTTTAATTATATACTTGTAGTCTTGCGTCCTAACAACTGTGATTTATTGTCAGGTTAATGTAACCTAGAGAATACTATCCTATAAACTAAGGGTAAGCATGAGTGAATCTAGAGCGAAACACCATAAACATTCTGATTTTAAAAACTTGCATCTTGTAAGTCTAAATAGAGCCTTCAGCTAAAAGTACCCCAACATTTAGGCACATTCTGGCAAATCAATACTGGTTACATTTTTTTCATACCAAGGTTAACTTCTACTAAGCATGTTCATACTAAAATCTACCAAGTTTCAGATACTTGTTATAACTTCAGAGTTGTCACTGAAATCAATGAACAGAACTCCATTCTTTTAAGTATCAGAAACATTAAGTACTGAAAGGTACAGAGAAAGATACAACATACATGCTCCATGATGTGTTTTACAACTTTGGGTGCTAAACTTTCAAGTTAATGTGTAACTGTTTCTTAGGCATTAAACCAATGATAGTACTGAATTAATAGATCTTCATTTTAGTCTGTAGTATTACATACATAGTTTAACACTTATTTCAAATCTCCTTTTTCTTACCCATGATTAGTCTAGTATCCTTCCTTTATGTTCAAAAAGATCACTTAACACTGAGAAGAATTAGACTAAATTAAACAGGACAATGAGTTTTTAAGTCTGTTACTCTCACCTGAAGTTCTTAGTTGTATTGGACCAGCAGTACATACTCACTCATGAAAATTCACTTCTCTAAAATTCATCTTTGGATTTCATTTGCTTACAATTACTGGGGCAGAAATTTAAGTCTGTAATAAATAACTAAATAGCTAAATTCTATGTGTTAAAATGTAATTGTTAAAAACTATATATTTCCAACATGTTTAAGCCACCCCTAGAAGAGCAGATACTGGCTGAAGTTTAAAATATGTTTGTTAGAGACTGTAAAAACACATACTTTAGTGGTCTATGGAAGCATTTTTCAATTAGTTACAAAATAACTGGTGGCTGTTTGGCTTAACAAAAAAAGGAAATACACAGAAAAGGGGAAAGCCATACGCAGCTTACCAAAACTTTTTTCTTCTGAAAATACTGACCCTCAACTCACAATCCCTAGAAAACAAAATTTAACAGCTCTACTCGATAAATCCTCCTGATCACTTTGCTCTACATCTTTCCTTCAGTACAACCTCAAACAAACTATCAAACACCATGAAAAAAAAGATCACGTATCTATTTTCACATTTCAGCTCTACTTTTCAACATTTTCAAATATCTTTAGATGAAAAGCATTATGCCATCTTCCATATCACTACCCAAAACTTAAAACTGTACAGCTAAATTCCAACTCCTTTTATGCTGTCCTTAATCTCAAACTACAAAAGATCACCCAATGTCTCTCCCTCTACCCTGTCCCCTATCTACATTTAATACTGATAATTCATTTTAGAATTAAATGCAGTGTACTCAACACTTCACCTGAATTATCATTCTGTATACATTGTTCCAAGAGACCACTTAAAAACCAAAGAATTGGACTAAGTTAAAACTGCAGTGATGCAGAACTACAATCCTATCAGACTACATCATTTGTTAAATTTTACAGCAGAAGTCTGTCTGACATACTAAATCGCCGTTTTACCCCAGGGGTGGCTACACTTAGCTGGTGGATAAAATACTCTATAGACTAAATTAATTTTGGATTTTCTCAGTGAAAGGCACTCTAGAAATATAATTAATCTAACTATATATCCATCTGTATTATGATACTTGACAACATAGCATTGGTTTGGCTCTTCTAAATACTGACACACAATGACGAGTATTAAATGCCAGGTAGCTATGATCGTTACCTAAAGCAAAGATGAAATAAATGTAAAATTACTGCCTAGAAAATAAAAATTGTAGATGCATACTTGCCTGGATACTTTTAAGGGGAAAAAAATCTTCTATTATAGTCTGTTAAGATACAGAAACAAAAGCTACTAAATAGCCAAAGTAACAGAAAAGCACCCAGTGAATAAAGCAAAAAGGAAGGAAGCAAACAGATGGAACACACCACAGAGGAGCAGCTAGTGAAGTACGGCAAGCAGAAGTTCCATATTTTGAAAACCAAAGTTAAATATTTCAGGGAGAGAGGCTGGTCAGAAAGAAGCTGAGTCAGGGGCTTTTTTCTTCTACCTTGTACCCAGGAACTGACTTGGATAGTACAGAACGTTTGGAGCCCTCTTTTCTTGGCGTAGCAGTTTTATCTCTTGTTTTCTGTCTTCCCTGAAAAGAATCCTCCTGGTTGTCAGTAGGGCTTTCACCTTCCGATACATTGCCAGAGGAACTGTCCTAAAATATAAATAGCACAACATTTCTTTGGAAGGAAGACGAGTTTTATTTTGAGTTTTGAATCTAATTATGAAAAAAAAAGTTGCTTAAAAAGGATTATTTAATTTAAAAACAGGGTGTTCCCCCATCTTGGGGAGGTTTTAAGCTTTAAGATACATTCAAAATAGAACCACCACCCCCTCCTCCCACCATGGAGAATGAAGTAGTTCAGATAAACGAACTTTGTTTTCATTTCTTATGTGATTTAGCAAAAAAGCTAAATAAACATTCTGTCTGCTGGAAAGCTTAATTTATGATTCTGTTTTTGTTCACTGACACAGTAGAAAATAAATTGGCAAAAACAACTGAATTATTTCATGTATTTATAGTCCACTTTCTATATCTAGTCTTGCTATACCTATACAAAACTTTCTTACTAGAATAAATTTTGTTACTTTAAAATAACGTACACAGATTTTTACTTTGGATTTAATAATAGATCATCAATAGGATACAAGAAGGCACAGTGATGATTATGAAGAACTTTTTGAGATTTATATAAATTGTAAAATGTAATCTGAAATAAAAGGAATGAAATTAGAAAGGATACTCTAATATTTCCAAGGCAGCAATATAATCCAATTTTGTATACGTAAATAATAATTAACTTCAATCAGCAGACCTGTAAGTGACTAGGAAATAAATGGCTAATTTGGGGAGCCATACTAATTCTTTCAGGTCACTAGGTTCCCTGGACTGGCTTATTTATGATGTTATATCACCTGGCAGAAATATGGTATAATAAAACCAAAGCTATGGATTCAATTTCTTTTAACTAGTCAGAAAACTTTGCCCTGTTTCAAAGTACACCTTAAACTCTTGCCACATGTATACCTTTGGTCCCGAGGCAAGGAAAATCATGAGGTATACCTCGGTGCTACCTGGAAAACAACTCAAAGCACATATCCTAGGGATGAAGGATAGACTCAAAAAGAGGACCTCCATTATTAATATAATTTTAGTAGTCTGAAGGTGTTACTGTGCTTCCAAAAGTGGAGTAATATATTTTCAATTAAATTTTTTTTTAATTTCAAGAGAGTTAAATTTGTTTGCTGAAGTACTTTTAAATGCTTTAAAAATTGGACCTAATCAAGTTGTAAATTATTTTTCAACTGCTTCAGTGAATGTCTTCTATTTCTCATTTTACAAATAGGATGGACTTTCAAGAAAAAACTATGAGAGGAAAAAGACTATGATTCAAGATTTATCAAATATGCCACTAGTTTGTATATGTATAACATCTGTCAAACTTTCTCCAAATTGTACATAACCTCTTATTCAAAACTGAAAAATACAAATAATCACATTTAGACGTAACAGTAAGCAATAGAAACGCCATAATTTTCACAGTAAATTTATTACCAAACTTCAAGAAGGGAGAAGCATCAATCCGCCACAGAGTTTTAATCTCATATCTTACCGAGGTGCCTTTGTTTTTTCGTTTCTCATCTCCTCGACCATCTTCTGCGTCATCTGAATCTCCATCACTGTCTAAAGCCGGCAGCTCAGGATCCAGCGGGGGTTCATAGAGTGCAGTGTTTAATGGCAAATAACGTAGTTCATCTGGTGAGTACCTAAAATTCAGCGACAATTCTTGTCAGCATTAGTCTGCCTTGAAATATCAGGAGAATGCCTACTTTAATTCAAAGCTTAAATTATTTAGAGGGCCATAGGATTTAGAGGTGAAAGGAACCTTGAATAATCTAAACCAACTCCCACATTTCACAGGGAAAGAAGTTGAGGGTGATGTGACTTGTCCTGGCTACAAAAGTGCTAGATGGCCGAGCGAGGATGACTGGCCTCCAATGAGGTCACCTTGACTGCTTCTTCTATTGCACCAACCTGCCTTCGAGCAATTCAAAATTGTTTTAAAAGAGAAAAACCTTAACAATATTTTGTTGACTAGATAGTATAAACTATGCATTATGTTATTATCAAGAGACACTATGTGGGGGTGGGAGATCAGATTGAAAGTGACAAGTTGTGTTTGTAGGGTGTGGATTTCAATAACATATTAAACCTTTCTAAGCCGGATAATTCATCTCCAGATAAATTTAGTGCTCTCTATCACAATCTGTTTCATCTAAATTAGGAGCTGGCAAAACCTAGTTCTGCTGGTGTCAGTTACTAGCCTTCCTCTTCACTCTCACTGGCAGTGGTACTTCTCCCAAAGTTCAAACTCCCCACAACAAAGTCTGCCAAAAGGAGAGTAGGTAAATAGGTTTTGTAGTCCTTTTAAAAAGTAGCTGACCTGCCTGAACTAAACATTATGATGTAATGCTGTGTGTGTGTGTGTGTGTGTGTGTGTGTGTGTGTGTGTGTGTGTGTGTGTGTGTGTGTGTGTGTGTGTCTTTAAACATATGCTCATTCAATTCAAAGAGTTCTATGGCTCTAGACTAAGGGGAAAAAACTGGAATAATATGGAGTTTGTAAGAGAAAAAAAATTACTTTAGCCTCACATTTTAATCTGTATCAGATTAAAAGAAACTAAATTAAGGGTTCAGTGCACTTAGCATGGGGGTTGGAAGAGGAGGCCATTGCCAGGAACATAGTGTGCCTAAGAAACAGGAGGATGATCTGAAACTTGTGCAGGCTTCTGCTTTCCCCTTCACTCTGAAAACCCAGGGAAAGAAGAAAAGTACAAGTGCAGAGCTGTCCATGGGAAAGATAACAGGCAGCAGAAGGGAGAGCTAGCTTACAGAGGACCCTATGGACAAGGCTCAAATACCTGTTGGAACTAAATCTCCTTCCTTAGCATTGATCTGAGAATACCCGAGTCCCTTAAACTGACATTTGAGATAGTTGTCTGTCATATAAAACTAGCTTAGTTCAAAAGTCAGCCAACAGCCAATTCTAACAATAAGCAGAAATGCTGGATACCTTTTGTAATATTCCTGGAACTGTCCTGGGATAAGGGCCACTGGGTACGAGCTAACCTTTGTCCGCTCTGTAGGCAATACTCTGTATTTTCCTTGAGGCACCTGAATAACCTGCATTGAGTTTAATTAAAGAAAACATACAATTAAAGAAAATATCTATGCATATATGTGTGAATTAATATCTATATTACTCTATTTCAGACACAGTTACATATATTCATACATAGTCATATGTGATATCTACCTATGCATAACTATGTATGTGTTGTGTGACACAAAAATTCAAGAGCCCCTAGGACAGTGGTTCTCAACCTTCCTAATGCCGCGACCCTTTAATCCAGTTCCTCGTGTTGTGGTGACCCCCAACCGTAAAATTATTTTCATTGCTACTTCATGACCATAATTTTGCTACTGTTATGAATCGTAATGTAAATATCTGATGTGCAGGATGTATTTTCATTGTTACAAATTGAACATAACCCACAGGTTGAGAACCGCTGCCCTTAGGAGCTAACATTCGACTACACAACTAATAACTGTAGCTAACTCATCCAAGATTCTGAGTACATTTTTCTATTCCTTTTAATTGGTCTTTTATTCTTGCTTCTTCCTTTGCAACTCTCATTATGCAATGAGTGTTTTAAGTTTTATGAGGGAAAATGAGAGGTACACTACCTCATTCCATTACTGGAAGCATATGGGGCTTAAATTAAGTTCAGTAGGGAAAGACAGGAAAACTAAAGAAAACTAGAGAAAACCTCGATTATATCAGCTACATATACTAGTTGATCACTCAATTTAAACCGTCCTACATGTGTCTGTAAATCAAAATAGGCTCTTCTTTCTTCCATCCGTTCTCTGTTTAAATTGCTGTTAAATTCAGCAGCTTTCTTGGCAGCTTTCTTAATGTATTCCGGCACTTTACTGGCTTCCACCTTCTGAGTGTTCTGTTGTTGCATTTGCTGAAATAATGGTAATACTAGAAGTCAAAACAAAACTTGTAAAATCTTACCTTTCCACAGTTAGGCAAAGCAGACTTTAATCAGAGATCACTTACAGAGTATTCTTTATAATGATCTGTTATTCGCTGACGCTCTTTTTCTTGAAGAATAACAGAATATTCTGCATGTTTAGCTGGGTATTCTTTTATCATTAGATCAATTACTTCATCACTACGTAATGCTGTTAGACCTATTTTGGATAAAAAGAATAATAATGCTAAAGGGAAAGACCACTTTGCTAATAAACACATTTTCCCTGTAGCTGTCAATATTTAAAAAGTTCCCAAATCTTCAATATTCTTGCTAGTATTTGCAAGTTAAAAATCAGAAATCCATAAAGTAAAACTAAACATATATAAAATGATTTTTGAGAAATTTTGAAAAATTTCCAAAAGTAACATAATTCTAATTTTTGTGGCCAGGCTCCTTTTTAAATCCTATACATTAAAGACTTAACCACCTTTTTTACTTTAATAGTTTAAAGCAGGTGTCAAACACATAGCCAGCAGGCCAAATACACCCACAATACCAGAGTCCCCAAAGCAGATTAACATGTAATTGGAAATATTTAACAAAATAAATAAAAATAACATATAGGTAACATAAATGTGTGGTTTTCTAAGTCAGTATGTGGCAATAGTGATCTTTCTGTGTGCTTGGCGGCCCCCATTTCTATGTGAGTGTAACACCGCTAGTGTGAAGCAGGGAACTAACCCCCTCTACCGGCACTGAAGGGTGGTCAGCATTAGTAGACAGCCTTCATAAATTTCTGTTGCTGAAAAAATTCATCATTTGGTGGCCAACCTTCTGGGGATGAACCGCTAAATTTAACCTGATTACTCATTAGATAACAGACTAGAAGCCATTAGAAGATCTTTGTTCAAACTGTTCAAGCTTAATAGCACCTACCAGAACTTCTGTTCCACTAGCACAGTCTTTGAGATCTCAGGCTTATTTCTCCATCACAATGAGGTATCAGAAAAAGACTAATGGAGGAAAACCTTGTGCTCACATGTTATATGTAGGAGAAAAATTCACCCATACTTTCAATGAACTATACTGGATATAAGAAGTATAATTTTCACTGATTTTTAAATATCTTATTATTAAAATCCTAAAAACAAAATTGAGAAATATTTTCAACACAATGCATTTAATCTTTAGTCCCCTACAATGACTGGCAATTCAAATTAAAGTTCCACAAAAATGTATTCATAGAAAATTAAATACACAAAAGTCATTTCTTATAAAGTTTCATAAGATTTCATAAGAAATCTAACTGCTACAGAAAAAAATGTCTTGGAATATAACATTACATAAAAAAAAATCTAAATCAAATTAAAGGTAAAAAACTCAGATGATTCCACAGAATGTACAAAGTTAGTGCAGGCTTTTTACTAGTCTAAAAATTAGACATCTGAGATCTATAAAATAAGGACTATCTTCAAAACATTAAAACTAATTTTACAAATAAAACAAATGAGGTATTATTCAAAAAAATCCAAATTCTAGTACTTACATGATCCCTCAAAACAATTTAATACAATTTTTGTGTGTTATATAATTTTTTATCAAGTTTTCCCTTTAAATTTCTAACAATGGATGGTAATTAGATTTTATTTTAGAATCTAATTGTTTAATCTAAATATTAATTTTTGCCTATTATTTTAAGAAGGCAAAATATTATCCAAGAGGGGAGAGGACAATAGAGGGAATGAGCATTTATTAAGCACTTGGTATGTGCCAGACTATACTTTACAAATATTATCTGGAAAATATTTTGTAAATGCTGTTAATAAGTACTATAATTAAAATTAAATTATAATAAATAATACAATTAAGATTATAATTAAAATCTTTTATTACCTAGAGTGCATTGAGTCTCTGTGATGACATTTAACTCTCTAAGGTAGAGCTTCTCCTTGTGAGACAAATCTCGTCGCTCTAAATCTCCAGAAAAAAACAAAACGCTATTAAAAATTGTGAAATTTAATGTATTTCAAATATCAAATGCATATTAAAAGAATTTTCAAGAAAAACCTTTTAAAATAAATTTGTTTTTAAAAACTGTTTTTATATTTTATATATTGAGTATCAATGAATTAGTAACAACAATGAAGTGGAACTGTAGAATCTTAAGAGTTTGGAAAGGTCCTCAGAGGCCATTTGAGTCCATCCTATACCTGACTGAAACTCCCTCTTCACCTTCTAACGGTTGATCATCCAGACCTCACTTCAAGACTTCACTACTTCCCAAGGCAGCCCATTCAACTTTTCAATAACTAATTTTTAAGAAATTTTTCGTGACATAAATTTCCCTTTTGTAACTTCTAATTCTAATCCACTATTCCTAGGTGTGCTCTCTGGGATAAAGCCGAACAAGTGTGATTCTTCCTTGTGACAGCCCTTTACATATGTGAAGACAGCGATCATGCCCCTCTTCTTCTCTTCACTAACTTAAATATCCCCAGTTCCTTCAACCAAACCTTCAAGAAATGACCTCAAGGCCCTTCATCACCCTAGTCACACTTCTCTGGATACCTATCTTAAGATGTGGAATTTAGAACTCCATAATACACTCCAATTGTGGGCAGACCAGGGCAGGATACACACAATGGCGTTATCATACCCAGTGTTTCTCAATACCATGTTTCTCACTGAAGCCAAAGATAAGATTCACTTTGGGGGCTAACCATATCACATTATATTGAGCTGGTACTCCATTAAAACCCTTCAATATTTTTCAGAAAATTATAAAACCACTCTTTTCCAACTTGTCTTTTTTAAGTTGATTCTTCTAAAAACCCAAGTGCAGGACTTTAAGATAATGAAACTAAATAGGAATAAATATAGATTCAACTCAAAGTTCTAGCAATGTGTTCTTCGTCTCCAAAGTATTTTTTTTGGGGGGAGAGACAGGGCAATTGAGGTTAAGTGATTTGCCTAAGGTCACATGGCTAGTGTTAAGTGTCTGAGGCTAGATTTGAACTCAGGTCCTGCTGACTTCAGGGCTGGTACTCTATTCACTGAGCCACCTACCCTCCTCTCCCAATTTTTTTTTTTGTTCCCAGTTTTGTATAATCTGGAAATTTGATAAAAAATATCTTTCATGCTTTTAGCGAAGTCAATGCAAAAATGTTAAGCAGCAAAAAGCCAAACACAGATCCCTCAGGTTGTCTATTAGAAGCTTCCTTCCTAGGTGACATCAAACCATTTAGTGATCATTTTTTTGATTAAACCTTTGACCAAATTTAAATCTATCTACCTGTACTATCCTTTAGCCCATATCTCTTTCATAAGAACATGAGAAAGCGTCAATTAATTTGTTAAAATCTAAGTAAACTGTATCTACAACATTTACTGATTTACCAATTTAATAACCCTGTAGTAATATCTAAGTCATTGATAAAAATGCTTAACCACAGAGTCAAGGAAAGATCCCTGGGATCTTCCTTTACAGACCCTTTTCTACACATATCATTAATGGCTATACTTTGAGCCCAATTAATTCTACCAATCTGTAATCATAATTAAAATTGAAAACAAAAAATATATTTATAACAATCCCAGTGTAAGAAGGCATAATGTATAACTGCCTGAAATGACAAATTATTTTAGTCTTTCTCCAAGTTAGAGCCATCTTATATTGTCAACTTAATTCCATGTAGGCAGTGGGGAAATGATGGCATGGATAATCTAAAACAGTGTCAAAAATCTGTATATCGAGTGCTTGTAATTTTCTTTGATGGTTTTCTTACTTAGGTTTTAATTAACACTTTCTTATAACATACAAACTGATGGTAGAGGGAAACATCCCAGATATTTGCTGATAGCAGTGATCAAAAATAGTCAGCTAGTAGGAAATTAAAAATTTATTGTGACTCACCCACACACGGACAATCGTAAGATGACAATATAAAACGAAAAAGTGATTTGCTACAGGTGAGATTTGCTCTCTTAGATAAACTAGGATCCTAAGTACCTGGATATTTGCGTTTAAAGGAGGTCACACCCAAGTATTCACTGACTTGTTCCTGAAGCATATAGTATTCTCCAGTTTCATCAGGTGGCCATTTGTATTCTATGAGATTTTCTGCTGGAAAGTAGCTAAAGCTAAGCACAGACACATTAAATGAAAAAAAATAGGTTTTAAATAAATAACAAGCTTTTTATTATTTCAGTGAGTAATATTTTGAAAATACTACTATTAACAAACCAAATTCTAAGTGCTCAGGTTCCCATAACTCCGCTAGCGTAAACTGCTTGATTCCCAGTGAATAAGGGTAAAATGAGGAGGGGAAATAACGGAGAAAAACAACACATCAAACAGAAAAGCCCAAGAAAACCGACATTGTTGTTTATGGTACATGACCAGACATCCTGGACTTTATGCAGCAGGCCTACTTTCAAGAAAATATACTTTGCAAAAGGAAAATCACCACTTGTCTCAATTTTTGATCTTAGAAATATGGTCATTGCATTGATTTGTACACATATAGACACTAGAGTTCTTCCCAAAAAAAAGGAGCCAGATGTATTTTTTTGAGCAAAACAATAAGTTCACAGAACAAAATAATAACAGCTAGAAACTACATAGCTCTTACTGCGCGCCAGACCCGCGCTAGATACTTTACAAATATGATCTCATTTAGTCCTTATGACCATCTAGAAAGTGAAGTGCTATTATTAGCCCCATTTTACAGCTGAGAAAACTTGAAGAGAGGTTAAGAAAACAAAGCTAGCGAATGTCTGAGAGCAGATTTGAACTCAGGCCTTTCTGGCTCTCGGACCAGCACTCTATCAGTCGTGCCACCTCGCTGCCAAAGAAGTCTCATTGGCCTCTCAGCTCCATTCTTTATGTCTGAATTCATAATCAAAGTCAAAGTCAAGACTTATTCAATACTTAAGAAAGCATTCAGTTTTTCCTTCCTTTCCTTCTCCAATCAACCGGACAGGAAACAAGAGCTGAGCAATTATTATGCCATAAAATGGGCCTGTGAAATGAAACCAGTTGTTCTGACACTCTGGCTCACTAAATCCGTAAGTCGAATGTGGCACAGATCAGTACAAATTTGGGACAGATGAAGGGAGTAACAATCTAGTTTTCTGGATTTGTACCAATTCTAATTTTAGGCCTGTACATTAGCTAGTGGAAAAGAAATACCACACTTTCTTAAAATATGCTTTACACCTTAGAGAATGCATAGTCACAAAGAAACAGGTTGAGAATGCACATTCATTTAACAGATTTGAGTACTAACTGCATATATAGTACTATACTAGATTCCATAAGAGAGCCAAATAGGCAGAAGTTTCTGCCTCTAGGAAGTTAATAAACTTTTTATAGCAATGAGATATAAGGTAAATGGGACTTAAAGTGTTTATATATGCATACATGTACTATATGTGTGTTGTATATGTTTCTGTATGTCTATGCACACACACTAAATTTCTTTGTGTTGTTATACTGTTGATTTGTGATTACCTGTATATTACTCATATGTGGATTTTGTATATATAAAAGTAGCTACCCATAGAGAGCAGCTGACCCTATTGCATCCATATAGGGAACTCCCTGTACAACCTCCACTAATGCAGATCAACAACTAATTCGTAACTTAAAGTATTAAAGACCTTCCCAGGAAGGCTGAGGGCCTAAAAGGACTTACTAGCCAATGGTCACACTGCTACAGTGTATCAAAGGAAAGATCTTAACCCAAGTTTCTTGATTCCAAGGAAGGTCTTCAATCTACTATGTCATGACACATATAAAATGTACATAATAATATAAAGCATAAAAATTTTATGTGTAAATACACAATATGCCACAAACCATCTATATCCAATGATTCTCCATTCAAAGTAGTTACTTTGTGGGCCTAAATAAATTTATTCCAAAGACATTGCCATTGCTCAAAATACTTGAATACTCACTCTTCTTTGGAATTACTTTCCAAAGCCAGCTCACAAACTACCAAAGAAAGTCTTGTACCATACACTTTGCCCAGAAATGTGACTACTTAGCTTATCCAGTCACTTTACCACTCCTGACTTGAAATATTTGGACATTTCAAAAAAATCAAATCTTCCTTCAAAGAAGGATGGTTTGTCACCAAACTATTTGCTATTCAAAAGTATATGCCAGAGGCCATTTCACATCTTATGCACGAAGTAACTAAAGAACAATTAATGGCACAATTAAACCTGTATAGTTTGCTCTAGATGAACAAACTTTTATTATGTATACGGTACAATGCTAAGTACTTGGGATATAGAAATAAAAAAATCTGTGCCCTCTGCTTGGTCATTTATGTATGAATAGGCATAAAAATATAATGCAAGATGAGGTGTGATGAGGGTAAAAGGGAGATCCTAAATGCTCTAGGGACATCTGAAGAGTGAAAGAACACTGTCAGCAGGTAGGAGCTGGTGTATGAGGAGTGGAAAACAAGGCAGTAGGTCAGGGAAAGTTGGGCTCTGAAAGAACACAATGATTTTAATAGGATGAGAAGTGCAGGAAGCTTATTAAAGACATGAGAAAAGTGTTCATAAATGCATGGAACCAGAAGAATGTAGAACAAGACTGGGACCAGGTCATCTGGGTCAGAGTATACATCAAGGGTAGTGTTAAATACATCTGGGAAAAGAGGTTGGAGTCAGAGCATAGAGGCCTTTGAATGCTAAGAAAAGGAGTTTTTATTTTGACATATGGGCAATGGGAAGCTATTAAATGTGTCTGAGCCAGTCAGTGATGGGAAAAATATTTTGGAAGCACCAAAAAAGATGGTAAAGGAAAAAGACTTGAGGCAGGAATGCCAATTAAAAGACATCAGAAGAGTCAAGATGATGAAGTACATGCAGTAATCCATCTGAACTCTCCCAACAGTCCCCTCCAAACAACTTTAAAATAATTCCTCAAATCAAATTTTTGAGTGGCAGAGCCAACAGAAAGTCAGAAGGAGACATTTTTTCAGCCTAAGGCAACCTAGGAGGTTCACAGGAAAGGTCTGTGACATGAGGGCTAGCCCAGAGCATGGCAGCAGCACCAGCAGTGGAATATGAGGGTGACTACAACAGCATCAGCAGCTTCAGGAGCACTCAGCCCAGAGATAGTAAAGGGGTCAGCCAACTAGCCAGGAAACCCTTTGCTGGCACTGACTGGCAACTCTATTGCCCATATGTAGTTTTGGGTTGCAGCTCCAGGATGGAGAGGTGAGTTTGGGGTCAGTCACAAGGAAGAAGGGGCTCTGGTTGCAGTTTCAGGACAGAAAGGAACATCAGCACTCATAGCTGCAGGATAGGAGTAGACCTCGGTCACAGTTCCAAGGCCAAAAGGAATACTAGCCTCAAGGTATTAGGAGCCCTTTCTAAGTAAAGACCTGAAATGGACAGGACAAACAGTGAACACACTGCACCAGGGATCATACCACCTTGGAAGCACCAAAAATTTAGAGACCCCCTAGAACTAGCTCTGAAAACAGCAGAACAAAAAACCTGAAGCTTGGCACAGAGCCTCTCCACTTCCAGGTGAGCAAAACCCATCTTCAACATAAAGTTCAAATGAGCAAACAAAACAATAAGAACTTCACCATTAAAAGCCACTACTATGGCAGGGAAGAGCAAAAATATAAGCTCTGAATAAGACAACAGCACTGAAAATAGCTACGTGCAAAGCCTCAAAGAAAAATGCTAATTGGACCCAACAAGAATTCACAGAATAGTTAAAGAAAGAGATAAGAGTGGTAGGAGAGAAATTGGGGAAAGAGACAAGCTTGCCAAAAGAGGCACACAAAAAAAAAACACTGAAGAAAATAATACCTTAAAAAACAGAACTGGCCTAATTACAGAAGAGGCACAAAAATTCGCTTAATGAAAGAACTCCTTAAAAAGTAGAATTGGCCAAATGGGAGAAGTACAAAAGTTCAGTAAAGAAAATAATTCCTTAAAAATTAGAATGAGGCAAGTGGAAGTTAATAACTCTATGAGGCATGAAGAAAAAAACAAAACAAAATCAAAAGACCAAAAAATTATAGAAAATGTGAAATATCTAATAGGTAAAACAACTAACCTAGGAAACAGATCCAAGAGAGAGAACTTAAGAATTCTTAGATTTCAGGTAGGTACGTGACACAGTGGACAGAGCACTGGCCCTGGAGTCAGGAGGACTTGAGTTCAAATCTGAAACCAGATGCTTACTAGCTATGTGACCCTGGGTTAAGTCACTTAACTCCAACTGCCTCAAAAAAAAAATTTATTGGACTACCTGAAAGCCATGACAAAAAAAAATCTAGACATCATCTTTCAAGAAATTATTAAGGAAAACTGCACCAATATCTTAGACAGAGAGAGTAAAATAGAAATTGAAAGAATCCATTGATCACCACCTTCAAGAGATTCCCCAATGAAAACTCCCAAAAACATTATGGCCAAATGTCAGGGTTCTCAGGTCAAGAAGAAAATACTGCAAGTACCAGAAAGAAACAATTAAAATATTATGAAGCCAGTCGGTATCAAACAAAATATAGCAGCTTCTACTTTAAAGGAACAGAGGGTTTGGATACTATTGTTCCTGAAGGGAAAGGAGTTAAAATTACAGCTAAGAATAATCTACCCAGCAAAATTGCATATAATCCTTCAGGGAAGAAAAATAAACATTTAATGAAATAGCATTGCTGATGAAAAGATCAAAGCTGAACAGAAATTTTGACATTCAAACACAATTCTCAAGAGAAGCATAAAAAGATAAACATGAAATAATCATCATAAGAGACTCAATAAACTGGTAACATTCCAATATGGGAAGATAATATATGTAACATCTAAAAATTATCATTATTAAGGCAGTTAGAAGGAGTCTTCATAGACAGAGGGCATGAGTATGAGTCAGTGAGAAAGAGAAGGGGGAGATAGAATGGGAAAATTTTTCTCACAGATGCATGCAAGAAAGAGCTTTTACAATGTAGAGGAAAATGATGGGTGTGGTGGGCAATGCCAGAAACTTACTCTCATGGGATTTGGTTCAAAAAGGGAAGAATACACAAACACACTCAGATACAGAAATCTATCTTGCCCAACAGCATAGCCCAACAAATAGGAGGGGAAGGGAATAAAAGATATTTTAGGTGGAGAGTGGGAAGGTGATAAAAGGGAGAGTGGATTAAGGGAGGCAGTGGTCAGAAGCATAACAGACTTCTGAGGAAGGACAAGATAAAAAGAGAGAGAGACAGAAGGATAAACAGAAGAAAATAGGATGAAGGAAAATACAGTTAGTAACTATAAATGTGAATAGGATGAGCTCACCCATATAATGGTGAATTAGAAGTCAGAATCCGATAATATGTTGTTTACAAGAGATACATATGAAACAGAAAGACAGAGTTAAAATAAAGAGCTGGAACAGAATCTATTATGCTTCAGTTCAGGTTTAAAAAAGGCAGAGGTAGCAATCATGATTTCAAACAAAGCAAAAGCAAAAATACTTAATTAAAAGAGATAATCAAGCAAACTCCATTTTGCTAAAAGTTACCATAGACAATGAAGTAATATCAAAAAATTTTACAGCGTCTCTGATAAAGGCTTCATTTCTCAAAAACACAGGGAACCAAGTCAAATTTATAAATATAAGTGCCATTCTCCAATTGGTAAGTTGTCAAGGGATATGAACAGGCAGTTTTCAGAAGAATTCAAAACTATTTATAGTCAGATGAGAAAAATGTTCTAAATCACTATTAATTAGAAAAATACACATTAAAATAACACTGAAGTACCAACTTACATCTATCAGAAATGAAAAATGCTAGAAGGGATGAGGGAAATAAAGTAAACTAATGAACTGTTAATGGTATTGTAAACTGGTCTAACCACTGTAGAGAACAATTTGGAAACTATGCCCAAAGGGTTATAAAACTGTGCATACCCTTTGACCTAGCAATCCCACTACTAGATCTGTACCCCAAAGTGATCAAAGAATAAAGAAAAGGACCTATAGATACAAAAATCTTTATAGCAGCTCTTTTTGTGGTAGCAAAGAATTGGACATTGAGGGGATGCTCATCAGGGAATTAATTATAATAACACTTCACATTCATCAATAAGTTGTGCCATATGACTGTAATGGAGCAGTGTAAGAAATGACAAGGCGAGTGGTTTCAGAAAAAAAATGTTAAGATATTTATAAATCGATGCAAAATGGAGTGAGAACCAGGAAATCACTGTGTACAATAACAGCAATGCTGTAATGATGATCAACTGCGAAAGACTTGTCTACTCTTCGCAATACAATGATAAAAGACAATTTCAAAGGATTCACGATGAAAAAATGCCGTCCCTCTCCAGAGAGAGAACTGATGAACTCTGAGTACAAACTGAAGTATAATTTGCTTTTTTTCTTTCCTTATCTTTTTAGCAATATGGCAATGGTTTGCATAATTTCAGAAGTATAACTGATAATTTTGCCTGCTTTCTCAGTGGGTAGGGAAGGGGTGAGAGGGAAGGAATTTGGGACTCAAAATTTAAAAAGAAAAGAATGGTAAAAATAAAAGAACAAATGTGGTTTTTTTGGTAAAGATACCTTATGATGACCAAAACTCAGAAAAGACTTGAGAAAATGCCCCTTTCTCTTCACTGCAGGAGTGGGGAAAACTATAGGTGTGCAATGTTGCATGCTTTTGGAAAAGGCCAATGGGGTGGTCAGCTTTGCTGAAATTACTTCTCTTCCCTCTTTCTTTTTTCACACTGCTTACAAGAGAAGGTTTCCTAGACAAGGCAGTTGGTAGGGATGACATATTTGGAAATGAATGTTACATAAAAACAAAAGACATCAACAAAGCAAAGTAACAAAACAGAAGCTACTCAATAATAGTTTAGGGGAGAGATAATAAGGACCTGAACTAGAGTGGCAGCTGTGAAGGTGGGAAAGAGGAAATGGCTATAAGAAATGTGAGACAGAATTCCAGGATGTGACTGGAACAGACACAAGGTGGAGGGGGTGACAGGATGACGACAAGCTTACACACCATGGTGACTAGAGAGAAAATGGTGCCACCAAAAGAAAAAATCAAATGATACCGCATCAAATGTTCAAAAGAATGCTGAGAGGAACAAGGGAAACAATTGCTATGGCATGTGTTCCAGGCCAGAGATGACATGTAAAAATTACTATCTTTATAGCAGGGTGAAAAGTTTTCAGTTTCTATGATGTAGATAAATCTGGCCTGAATTTGCAAGTGTTAGATATGTATACTTAGGACATCATGATAATATCTTATTGAGATAGAAACTTTGTAGGGTAATTGAATTCTATACCATAATAAAATCTTGTTTGCGCCCCCGTTAATAAACCAGTGAAACTCACTTCATACCTCAAAAGTCCTTATACTTTAATCCTTCGATTTCCATCAGATCAGCCGCCTCACAATTTTCTTATTCTTGCCCTATGTGTATCAAAGTGTTCTAGACTGAGAATCACAGAGTCAGAGTTGCACAGGCCCTAAGAGGTCATGGCATTGAGCTCCATTTTACAGATGATGAAACCTGAGGCACAGAAGAGTTCGAGGACTTGCCACAGTCACAAAGTTAGTGTCTGAGGGAAGCCAGGAGCCCACATCTTCTGACTCCCAGTCCAATGTCCCACCCATTATACCACGCTGCTTCAACCCAAGGACCTGAGGCGGGATCCTCTGGCACTTACTACAGCTGTGTGAACTTGGTTAAGTCATTTCTATTTTTGTTTACTCAACTATAAAATGAGAAGCTTGGTCTCAACGACCTTTAAGGTTCCCTTCTAGCTTTCAATCTATGACCTCAAAATCCCTTTGTGGAAAGTCCTTACATTTCTTCTCAACTAAACCATGTCCTTCATCTTTCAATTCAGGAAGACCCTATTCTTCTAAGAAGCCTTTCCCAATTAAACTTCACTCTACAATAACAACATTCACTCAACAATCGAGAGACTGTGAAGACAACGGGGATACAAAGACAAAAATGATACCATTCATGCTCCCAAGAAATGTCACATCCTAGCTGGGGGGAGGAGAACACGAACACATCAGACAGTACAAAATGTATACAAAATAAATAGAATTTTGGGAGAGGGAAGGTAATAACATCAGTGAGAATGAGGAAGGGTCAAAAACACAGGAGAAAGCATTTGAACTGAACCTTAAAAGACGATAGGGATTCTAAGAGGTATAAAGAATTCGTTCCAGGGGACAGCCTATGCATATGTAGATTATGGTTAAAGAGATGACTCTGTTCAGACTGGAGAATATATGAGGGAGAGAAACGTAAAATCAGTCTAAAGGACATGTGAGAATCAGATTGTGAAAGGTTTCATGTGCCAGAAAGGTATTTGTCTTTTGTTTTAGATACATTAGGGAACTGCTGAAACTTTTTTGAGCAAGGCAGTGACAAGGGCAGGCCTCTGCTTTAGGAATACGAATTTGGAAGATGGACTTGTTGGGGACAGACTATAGGCAGAGGGATTAGGGGCTATTATAATAGTCTAAGTGGGACTGTACCTTGACTACCACATACATTAAAAATAGAACTTTCTCAGGGATTATCACTGATTATCAATGCTTTTAAGGTTGAGTTCATATGAGTCCAAAACCAAACATAAAAGATTAATGAAGAATCATAAAAATTTGTGGCTCTACTAACTATAGTGTGATCTCAAGCAACTCATTTTACTTCTCTCTGTGAGACCCAGGTCGAAATAAAAGAGATGAGATGTTTCGCCAAACAGAATCACAGTCACAGAATCTTTGAGCTAGAAGGGCCAGAGAAGTTATCTAGTCTAAGAAGAGCCTTGACCAAGAATCCCTTTAACACTCTCCTACTCCCAATAAGTGCTTAGGCAGCCTTTAGTTGAAGACCTGAAATGAGATGAAGCTCCCACCTCCCAAGGGGAGGCCATTCCCTTTCTGGAGAGCTCTGAATGTTAGAAGAATTCTCCTAAAGCTAAAACCTAAATCTACCTTTCTGAAACCTCCAGACTCATTGGTGTAAATTTTGCATTGTAGGTCTAAGTGTATTTTCTATATGAAAGCCCTTTAAATGCTTTAAGACAATAATGATGATGTGTATTAAACTTCCCTCTGAAGAAGAAAAAGGGACATTAAATTGATTAAAGAAGCTAAAAGGCATTTCAGGAAGAACAGAGGAGGAAGGGCAGTATTCAGCTCACTGTAGATATAGAATAAATATTTATTGAATGGAGCTGAATATGTGCAAAGGGGAGTAAAGAGACCAACCAAACTAAAACCATATTGTAAAGATTATGAAATCAGTGAGAAATTGGAACAGAAAATGGTGATTATTAGCTGACTAATGCTGAAAGACAAAATAATACAGAAGCATAGGAAAACATAAAATACCATTAAAATACCAGTATATAATAAAATGTCAATACCCAAGGTCCTGACTGGAAGTTTCACAACTCCGAGAGCTGTCTCCTGAGCCCATTCGCCTCCTTTTGGATGGCTGGGTGCCATCATTGGAATTTTCTTCAGTATCATCCTATAATTTAAGATTTAAGAAAGGGAAAAGAGTAAACAAGGGACTTCAGGACTGAGGGCTTTCTAAAAGACATACTTTTTCTCTTCTGTTTGATAATTGCTCATCCCAGACTTGGGTCTACCCCCTAACTTGTGAATTTCAATAGTTTCTCAGCAGGTCACCAAAGGTACCAATAACTGATTTCCTGATTAATGGTTACTGGCTAGCTTAAGAATTTGAAAACTGACACGTGTGTATACATATACATATTTTTTATGTGTATGTAAGTAATTCCCTTCATAGATTTTCTTCAGTGAATGGCACTCTTTACACAACTACTTAGCAAAACTAGGTGAGAGTTAGACAAAGGAGAATAAGCAGGTTTTGGACTCTCAAGCCTAAAACAGCATGCCTCTCCCTACTCCTTTGAAGTTTAAATAATTTTTGACTGACTGTTCTTGTATGTTATTTCAGTCTCTTGCTTCCATTAGAATGCTACATAATCAATCTGTTTAAACATCTCATGTATTTGTCTTCTTCAGCATTACAGTTATTAGTATATATTATATCTAGCTATGAGACTGTGAACTCCAGGAAGACTGGGATCATGTTTTATTGGATTTTTCTGTCTCGTCCAGCACCTAGAACTGTGCTGTGCATATTGTATAGTGGCCCAGGACCTGGCAATAGTTTAATAAATGTTGTAGCACTTAGCAAATATCAGGTAAACTGAACTTTCTTGAGCTGAAAAGTTGAGTGGCAAAATAAGTTCTATAAGCATTACCTTCTTGTTCACCAACACAAATAACAGTGTATAAACAATTCATGTACTATTAATAATCTTCTGTTAAACTAAGAACAATGGGTTCCCTCATTATAAACAGGATTCGGGGAACTGGAACATTAAGAGGGCCTTTAAGAGTGGTGTAGGAAAGAAATATTCCTTAGGAAGAACTAGAATAAACCATAAAAACAAATAAATATGCACATTATATACCTAGATGCAATCACATGTACATAGCTATGTTCCTTTTGGGGCCAAGGCAATAGCAGGATTTGAGATCAGAAGACATTAAAATGAAAATCTTATCTGTTACTTCTGGGGCAGTGTGAAATGTCCAATAGGCAGTTTGTGATACAGAACTTGGGGGAGAAAACCTGACTTGTAAATCTGAGAGGATAACCCATGGTAGCTGATAAGGTCACCTGGTGAGGGTTTAAAAAAGAAGATACAAAATGGAGCTTGGGTGGGAAGAGGATGGGGAAAAAGGGGTGGGGGAGAGAGTATTAACAATGATACTGATGATGATCCAGCAAATGGACAGAGATGGAGACAGAGTGATCAGACATGTAGGAGAAACAAGAGAAAACAATGATATGAAAACCCAGAAACAAGAGAATATATGTAAGGAGGGAATGAGTCAATAATGTCAAATGACACTTAACTTAGGAAAGAACAGTTTCAATTAAGCCATGAGGTTGGAAACCAAATTAGAGCCAAGTAGAAAAGTGAAAGGAGAAAGCAGAGGCAACAAGTATACAACTTTTTCTAGGAATCTGGTCATTCGAGATTATTGAATAAAGTAGTAACATGGTCAGATTTGACCTGTGTGGAGGATGGACTGGAGAAGAAAATAGCCTTGGGGGAAAGAGAACAATTAAGAGGCTGCAACATTAGTCCAAGCCAGGGGCAATAAGGAAGGTGATAAGGAACCAGGATGATACTCATGTGAGAAAAGAGAAAGGAAGAGATGAAAGATGTTATGTTTTAGTTTTAGTAGTAGTTTTAGTAGTAGAACCTACCAGAATTTGTAAGACTTGGCAACTGATTAGATATGGAGAAGGAAGAGTCAAGGATAAGTGCAATGTTGTGAACCTGGTAACTGGAAGGATGTTAGTGGCCTTCAGCAAAAATAGGGAAGTTCAGAAGATGGGTGAGCTTGAAGGGAGAGATAATTCTTATTCAGACATGATGAATTTTAGTTGCCCAAGGATTGATGATTGATATTATCAATATGTTTTAAATGAAGACCTCTGAAAAGACTGAATTAGAAATCTGTATTTAAGTGTTGCAGTTAGGACCAAATTTTAGACACCACATTTTCCTGGAGACCATACAAGGTTCAACTAAAGCGCATATAGCTGTATCTTGAGTGAATCTGTCTTCATCTGCTCCAAAACTGTTGAATCAAAAGAAATGGTCAAAAGAAGAGAAGGTTTTTATTTGTGCTTCAACCTCAAAAGACCATTGATTCATTAATATAGGTATTTTCTCCATCACTGAAGACCACATGAAGACCATAACCACTTTATGGCTTACTGTATAGTCTTCATGAGTTGCTTATCCTCAAGATAATTCATCAACTAGTGGCTAAACTTCCTGTCATAAGCCTCTACAAATTTAACTAGGCAGCTTTCTGAATGACACAAGCACAATTTGTGGTGTGAACTAGACAAAGGCTTTCTATATTAGAACAACTTGCCAAGGCTTGTATGTACTTATGGCAGACTTTAGAAGAGAGGATTATTGCCATGCCACAACAAGACATCAGGGAAGAACTTTGGTAGAAAGAAATATTTACGTAATAATAAACAAGTTGAGTGGCAAAATACATGAATGCATGTATTTCTATTTTTAAATAACTTTATCTATATGGTCCTTTAAATAAGTCTTTCTATGATGCCTCCCCAGAGAATCTAGGTTCTCAAAAGCCATGCCATCAGGATCCAAGCTGGCAAAGTCTTGGATAAATCTGCTACTATAATAATTACTGAGCTAAATTTAAATAACCATCATGTGATTGGCCGTAAAGAACATTTTTTTTGGTCCAAGGAAATGCCCTAACTCGTAAAAACAAAAACAAAAAAAAACCCCACAAAATGGTTATCTGTACTGTGCAGCCCCTTTTCACTTCACAGAAGGCCAACTGGAATGTACCTGGTCCAACCTATATTTGAACAAGAATTCCCTCTACAATATACTCACAAGTGGTTACAGTGACTTCAAGTGAAGGGGAAGCCTTGATCTCCCAAGGCAGCCTATTTTACCTTTAAAGAGTTCCAACTGTTGGGAAATTTTTCATTACCTACATGGTAAAGCTGAAAGAGTTGTGTAAGAGATAAAATCGTACTAAGGATAACAACTGGTAGATCATCTAAGGTCATAAATTTAACTACAAGTACCCAGGAAGTGGTGTTATCCATTGCAATGGATCACTTGAAGCCTGAGAGTTGAGATAAGCAATTACTTTAATAACACATACTCAGTGACTCCCTGGTAAAAGCTTACAAGAAGACTGCATGAAGTCTTACAAGCCTACTGCTTAATCCATAGAGGGGTCCTTATATACTCCTTGCCAAATGGGCTCACAACTAAGTTTGACATCAATCTACCTGGAAGCAAAGTTAATTCAAACTGACCTGGATCTGTTTCAGGGGTCCCAGCTTATAACAACCTTGGTTAGTTGCATGGGGTTCAGACGGTTAATTCAAGATGCTGTGAAGCTACTAGCATCTTGGCCCACAACAATCAGCACTCTTAATATTAGATTTTGGTTCAAAGACCTGACAATATGACACTACTGGATAGACTGATCATATCCATACTGACATTTTCAGTATAAATGAAAAAAGACATAAAGAAACTAAATGGAAGAATGGGTCATAGGTAAAACAAATACATAAAGGAGTTTGCAGAACTGAATTCATCATACAGATAAAACCAAAAAGAAACATTTCACAGGACACTTGATCCCCTTGCTTTGCAACCTAAGTGATGTGTGAGCAAACAGACCACTAGGAAGACAATTTCAGTCTACCTGCCAACATGTGTTAAAAGATAAAGAGAAATTCTATTAAGAACTTGACAAGCTCCTTCAAATTGAGGAAACATTCTATTACATTTGTTGAATTCAGTGCAAAAGTGAACTTAGTATATAAGTCAGCAAAAAATATGTTGAAAATATGGATTATAATCCAGAAATAAGAGGCCAAAGACATAGACAAAGATGTAAAACAGAACCTGTAAGTCAGCGTTTTTATAAAAAACTGGTCTATGGAGGCACCAAAAGTATCATTGATGAAAATGTGATAAGGATACAGGCAAGCTTTCAAAAATTGTCTTCTACATCTAACCATTTCTCTGATCACAAATCTGACATATAAAAATGTAAAATCTAACTATGTCTATTACTGATTTTCAAAAAGCATTTAATACAACAGAAAAAATGCAGTTTTTGAAGGCCCTCCTCAAAGCATCTTTCATAAGTCAGTGAAGTAAGAGTACTTCAATGATCTGAGTATTGAAATTTGACAAAGTGTGTACAGGAAATACATATGCTTTTCTAAGGTGTTTGCCAGTGTCACTGTATTGTGCAGAGCCCAAATGAAAGATTTGTTATTAATGCCAAGGTTCTCCAAATATGCTTATTCACAGATGTGATCACTGTACTGTACACTGTACCAACATAGCAAGCCTGGAACTCTTGTTTATACAGCACTAAGGTATACAAAGTGTTTTCTTCAAATCAAACCTTTGCTATAACTATAGAAAGGATTATTATGCCCATTTTACGATGAGAAAACCAAGTAATATACCCATGGTCGCAGATCTAGTGACAACCTAAATTTCAAACCAGATCTCCTGACTATAGAACCTGTGTTGTTCCACCACTCGTTCCTAGCAGAGTTCAGTCCTATTAATGTATGTCCTAGACTATGCCAAGCAGTTACATGAAAAATTTAAGAAGTCAGTATATCAATAATTAGCTGGCACCAGAAATGAGGAAGTCAGAGCAGATCATATTTGGAAAACTGAATAGTGCTTTATTTTTTAAAAATTTTTATTTTTTTTTTACATCAACTACTTTTCCCATCAGATCCCTCATTTCTACCTTTCCCAGAATTAAAAAAAAACAAGAGAAAAGAAGTTCAACAAAACTAACCAACAAATGAAGATAGTCAGCACAGTGGACAGAAAACTGGACCTAGAGTCAGATAGACTGAGATGTCTACTAGCTTCGTGACTCTTGGGCAAGTTACTTCGCCTCTGTCTGCCACAGTTTCTGTATCTTTAAAACAGGAAAATAATAGCAACTACCTCCCAGGGGTAATTGTGATGGTCAAATGAGATGATCTACATACAAGCTTTCCTCAATTTCCAACCTGGCTAAATTACTTTTGAGATTTCTCTGACTTCTTTACCCTGCTCCCATATCTGTTACCTCTCCATGCCTGTCTTCAGCTTTCTTTTTGTGTGTTGTCTTGGATTATAAGTTCCCTGAAGACAGGGACTGTTTTTCCTTTTTTCTATTTGTATCTCTAGGGTAGATGCTTTAATAAATGTTTTATCAACTATTGCAAACTAAAATGCTACATAAATGTCAGTTATTAGTAGTGTTGGTATATTGGGAAAATCTGACTTCTATATAGGGTTTCGTACCCATGGCCCCCCATCATTACAAAAAAGCAGATGCAAAAAAAAGCATGTCTTCTCATTTATGAGCAGTGCTCTTAACAGTCACAAAGTGCTTGCTGCCACAGTGGATGGCACTATCCAATAACTAATATCTTCATCTGTTGGTTACTTTTCTCAAACTTTTTTCCCTTTAAGAGATGGTTCTCTGGAAAGGGTGAGAGACCCACTGGGAAAAGAAAATGATGTAAAAACAAACCAAATCAATAAAAACTTGTTTTTAAAAATTAAGCACCATTTAGTTTTCCAAATACGATTAGACCTGATCTCTAGCAGACGTTCTGGCTGACAGGGGTGGGGAACCTGCAGCTTCAAGGCTACATGTGGCCTTTCAAGGTCCTCAAGTTCAGAGCTCTGACTGAATCCAAACTTCACAGAACAAATCCTTTCATTAATGGAATTTGTTCTGCCAAGTTTGGATGGCTAGAATCTAGCATCTCTGGAGCATCATACATTGTTCTCCTGATGCTACATAACAGCAAATCACACATACCACAATGTCAGAAAAATAAAAAGTACAAGTAACTCAAAGTACAATGGAGATCTTGCTGATGGTTATAAGGTTGGCTAGAATATTACCAAGAAGTAAAAATGCTGTAAAAGATACAAAGATTATGAAAGTGAAAAAGGTGGCAGAGGTCAGTGAAAATCCAAAGTAACAGAAAAGCCTGTACTCCTGAGATATCAGAAAAGCCAGAGGAAGTGCATTAGGAATGTTCAGGGGATTTATGATCTTCTCAATACCAATGAAATCATGGTTCCAAAGTAAAAGGATTCCAATTGAAAAAAAAAAGACATTTTCTAAATCTATATAATGGTTATATATAGCATCCTTAATCTGAGACTGCTTTCTTATTATTGGCTCACTGTTATTTACAGGTTGGCTCTCCCCTTAGAAGGTGAACTCCTTCAGAGCAGGGTCTGTGTCTTTGCCTTTCTTTGTATGCCTACCACTTAGCCTGAAATACAGCAAGTGCTTGTTTACTGTCTGACTTCAACTTGTTTACTAGATCTCAAAACGAGTTTCTAAAAGTATTTGCTTCTCTTTCAACATTTAACTGTAACTTTTAAGCCACAAAATATTTTAAACTTCCAAGATTATATATGATCATTTGGATATTTTCTCTAAATATTTCATTTAAAAATATTTAAATTTGTATTTTGTCCTTAATTCTTCCCCCTTGCAAAATAGGAAGATCTCCATTTTTCCAGTTTGTTGGCTCAGTTTCACAGTTCTGAAAATCTAAGCAAATATTTCAAAAATGAAATGAAAATACATAGCATTTAATCGTAGTATAGATACAAAGCAGTACTAGCATGAAATCTAAATTTGCCTTTTTGCAAGTTCCACTCTATGCTTTGGCAAGATCTGCCCTGAGTCCAAACAGAATAAATCTTTTCAAAGTGGCAAAAAAGTTATTTTGTAAAAAAAAAAAAAAGTTCTGGAGTAAAACAGAAAGTGTCTTGAATGAAAAGGGTCCTCTGAATTAGGTTCTTTTGCTGTTATACTATGTTAACTTGTCCAGTAAATTAGTGACTCACTATAAATTTAATAGCTTAAAATAATTACAAGTATTACTTCAACATTCCAATGGATTTGTGATTTCATCCATGTGGACACTCCAAAAATTAGTTAGAAAAACTTTCCACTTCACAATTCCTGTTGCATTATCTAGGAGCTTCAAAACTCTTTACAATGAAGTTAAGATCCTAGTTAATATCCACTCCCGAGCAAACCTCACAAAAAAGAAAAAAAAAACACCCCAACTTAAAGTCATATCTAAGAGGCAGCAAGCTGAACTACTGAAACTTATCTCAAGGCCTCAGGTATGTATCAAATTATACTTAAAGACTAGAGAAACCAGTCTGGGACGCCCTAGTGGGGAGAAACTAAGTAGGATCAGAGATCAAGTTAGACTTTATATTTAGGGTTTAGGGAACGATTAAAGCCTCGGGGGCTTTCCGGGACCGTTTTGGGGAGGATACAGTTTACAAATCACTCAGTTAACGACCCACAGGGGAAGAGGGGAAAGTTAAGCCCTGTCTTCCTCACTTGGGGACGAGGAATCACTAAGTGGCCTCCCTTTCCTCTTCCGTATTTTCGGTTTTCAGGGTTGCTGACAGCTTGGGGCCGGACTTTTCAAAGAGAGGTTGACGGGCACATCCCGGGCAACTTCACCAGTTTGTGGTCCTAACTCGGACCCGCAGGGACCCCTCCCTGGACCCTGCCCGCCTGCACCTGTTTTTGGGGTACCCCGACCCCGTCCAGCCCTAGAGTTCGCCCGGCCCCCGAGGGGGCTGGCGTCCCCCTGGGCTAGGGGGCCGCTGTTGAGGGCTCCCCGAGGCGGGACGAGCCCGGGGACCCCGCAGGCCGGAGGCTTCCCCGCTCTCGAGCCCGCTCACCTTCGGGGACTGGGCTCCGGGCGTAGCCGGGTCACTGTCGCACAGCCGCGGGGAGAGCACAGCCCCGGGGGCGGCGGCCGCTGCCGCCATCAGCCCGAGCCCGAGCCCCCCGCGCCGCCGGCGCCGCCGTCGCCGCCGCCTCGTCCTGGCCGCTGCCGCCGCCGCCGCGCGGAGAGGCCGCCTCGGCGTCCGCTCCCCCGGCCCCGCCCCCTCCCCTGCCCCCTCCGCCCGCCCGCCGCCGCCGCCGCTCCCGGGCGGCCGGCCCCGGCCCGAGCCCCGGCCAGCGCCGCCGCCGCGCGCCCCCCGGCTCGGAGCCGCCGCCGCCACCGTCACCGCCACGGTCGCCGCCAGCGCTGCTGCTGCTACCGCCGCCGCCGCTGCTGCTTCAGTTCCCGCCGCTGCTGCTGAGGCTGCCGCTGCTGCTGCTGCCGCTGCTGCTGCCCGGAGAGCAGGGGAGCGGGAGAGGAATGGAGGAGATCGCGGCTCAGCCCCCTCCTCACGTCACCCCCTTCCCCTCCCACTGCAGCCCGGCTCCCCCGCCCCCTTCCCCATCGCGCTGCCGGCTCCGCCGGGCCCGCTCCCCCTTCGCCTCGGTTTCCCCACCCCGACCCCTCCCCGCCAGCCTCCTTCCGCAGCCCTAGCCTCGGCGGCCCCGCCCCCCTCTGTTCTCGGCTCCCGCCGCAGTCGCAGCTGGGCTGCTGTGCGCATTGGCCGCTGCCCCCGCCCCGCCTTTGTGTGGTGCGCATCCAGGGGCCTGCGCGCCCGGCTCCCGCCCGGCTCCCCTCCCAAGCCTGCCCTTGGGGCGGAGCGCGCCCTTCCCCTGTGGGGGCCCCGGGGCGCCGGGCTGCCGGCTTCTCCTGCTGCCTTCTCTCGGCATCCTAGGATGCCTTTGTCGTCTCTGCTATTGTATCGTGTTCACTGGAAAACACACTGGGAAAAGGGCCGCGGGTTTCGTCGTGGCACAGAAGGGGCTCGAGAGCTGTCTGCCAGGGAAATTTACAGAGCTGCACTGGAGGAGCCCAGGAACAATGGGGGAGGGCAGATAAAAACGGACCTGGGACGGAGCGGCGTTTACAAGCTTAGGGATCTCTAATGGAACCATGCACCCCTTCACTCCGGTGCTGAGATAGATACCCATATCATTCTGGGCTGATTAGGCTAGACAGACATGCCTGCATGCATGCATACCCAGGAATGGAAGAGAGTTTCGGATTGGGATGCAGAGAGTCTGATATGTAGTCAGTGCACATATATAATCATGTATAAATGTAATCCCACGTGTGTACATATGTATATGTGTGCATAGATGTATACTTATGTATGTATATACACACACACATAGTTGGTGTGTGTATGTTCTAGCCAATGACCTCAGATTGGGATTAGATAGGGATAGAGAGACAGATATCTATATATCACCACTGGGATGTACGGAGATAGATAGATAGATTAGATAAATAATCTTAATGCTCAGCTGTTTCTTTCTAGGCCATGGTACCTTCAACTTAAGCTACCTCTAGTTCTCTGCTTTTGTTTCCTCCACCCCACCCCCCACAACTTCCTCAACATTCCGGCTTTCCCAGACATAAACTCCAATGACCCACAGAATTACATAGCATTGAAATAACCGAATTCCTGTGTGTATCCGTTCGGCTCATTCTGTGTCCCTATACTGAGATAGGGGATTTGAGACATACACAAATTGCAAGGTAAAATGAGAAAAATGTACTAAGTTTATAAAATGCTGTTGGTGGTGGAGGAACACTTTTGGCTTGGGAGAAGGATCAGGAAAGTTAAATGAAGGAATGGCCTTGGAAGGTAGGTAGGAGTTGGACAGGTGGAGGTGCAGGAGAAAGGCATTTAAGGCGGAGGATACAGTAACAAAGAAAAGTGGAAAAACAGGAATCCTACTCAGGAAAGTTTGCCTGAAGAAGGGTTAGGAAGGAAAGTAGTGGGAACTGAGACGGGAAAGGGATATTGTGGCCCTGAATGCCAGGCTAAGGATTTTGGACATTTTTTGATGCCTGTGTTTTACTTGTTTGTTTTTATGCTTCAGCTTCCTATTACCAACCTTCCAGCATTCTCAAATATACATTAAAAACCCATAGAGGAATTTTAAGGGTGAAGGTATGATATTGAAGGAAGAAAATCAATTAGACCATTACAGTAACCTAGGTGAGAGATAATGGGGACCTGAAGGTTGCTCTTGTCAATGGAAATGAAAAAAAGGAATAGATATAAGCTATTTTGCTAAGATGGGGTTAACAAAATGATTCAATCTGGGAGAATAAAAAATAGGGAGGTTTTGAAAGGTAGGGCTAACCAGTAGAAAGGGCTTTAGATTTGGAGTTAGAAAACCTCAGTTCATAGACTAGTTCTATATATTATCTTTATGATCATAAGCAAGTTACCTCTTGTGCCTTGGTTTCTTCATATGTAAAATGAAAGGGGTGGCAAGAAGACTGCTAAAATCTGTGATCAGAAATTTCAAACTTGAGTGACAGTGAAGATGGTAACAGTACTATTAATATGTAATAAGGATAATCCAGTAACTCCCTTCTTACACCACCCCCTCCATCTGCAATCCACTGTACTGGTGCACTTTCCATGGAGCTGGGCTGGATCTCCTGATCCACAAGGTTAGAGCTTCCAATTCCTCCAAATAAAATGAAAGAACAAATGCCAAGGCAGGCAAAGAACTGAGGCCCAAGGTTCTCTCCCCAAACATTATCTTTTACCAGACATTATCAATGGAGTCAAATCAAGATGGGAGATCCAACAGAGAGAGAAGCCAAAACTGACTGAAGCTTTTTGTATGTATCTCTGGATCAGGTTCCTCAACCGTATGTAGTCAGCAGAACTAAACCAGGTTTGGAATGTCTACACCTTCTTGGGAGGCCTTCTGAGGCACTTCGATTACATGTCATCGTTAATCTCCTTGAAGCAAGTTCCCCAGCTTCTTCCATGAGGAGAATAGCATTAGTCAGCCAGGCTGCTGCAGTCATAAGGGGCTCATAAGAACTGAGCTTATTGGTCAGTCCCTCCTTATACATTATAGAAGAAGAGACAGCAAAGACATAAAAACATATTCTCTGAACTTACCTAAAGTAAAGCTTTATTTAAAGTGCCCCCTCATAGTTCTAGGTACCCCCCTGAGGGGATCTGATATATTTCTTTCTACTGCTTTCTGCTTGAGCTCCCCCCCAGCCCACACTGTTAACTGCCAATGATTAATGTCCCACTTGTATATAATAATATTAACTTTTGCAAAGTGACTTTTACTTTGATTTTTAAAATACATTTTATTAATGTCTTCTGTCTTTGCATCAGTCATTTCAGCTTTTACCCTTCAGATTACTCTTGCTTGATTAAAAAGACCTCAAAACAAAGTCAAAACGTCCAATAAGTGACATCTCAAAATGTATACCATAGTATACATTATAGTCCTCCATAGTACTGTGGAGAGGTATGTATCATCTGTTTCCCGTCTCCTTTATTGCTTTTTCAGTTACTCAAAACTTTACTTTCTTTTACTCATCTTTTCATTTAAATTGTTGTCATTATATGTATTGTTCTTTTGGTATTACTTATCTCAGCCAGTTCATGTAAATCTTCCCATGTTTCTTTAAATTTTTAATATTTCCTAACTGTACCATAATACTTTAAAGATCTTCCTTTTCTCTCTTCTACCGTCTTCTGCCTCACTGGGAAAAAAAACAAAGAAAAAGCCTCTGTTACAAACAGGGATAACCAAGTAAAACAAATTCCCAAACTGTCCATGTCCAAAAATTTGTCTTAACTTGTACCGAGTCTGTCACCCACGTCTCTGCTAGAGTGCAGCAGCACATTTCATCAGGAGTCCTGGAGTGGGGTTTTCATTGTTCTGATTCTAGATCTCAAACCTTTCAAAGCTGTTTGTCTTGAAACTGTATTTCTGCATCAGTTCATACAACTCTTCCCAGGCTTTTCTGAAAATCTTCATTATTTCTTACAACACAATATTATTCTCTCACATTCATATACTATAACTTGTTCAGTCATTCCCTAACTGATGAGTTTAATATTTTTGGGACAATTCTTTGCTACTTCAAAAAGAGCTACTATAAATATTTTTGTTCATATGAATCCTTTTACTCTTTCTTTGATCTCTTTGGAGTATAGATGTAGTGGTAATAATATCATTGAATCAAAGAGTATTCACAGTTTAGTAGCTTTAAGGGGATAATTCCAAATTGCTCTCCAGAATGTCTGGATGAGGTCACCATCCAGACCAACAATTCACTAATGTTTCTATTTTCCACAGCACTTCCAGCATTTAATCTCCTTTTGATCAACTTTATCAATCTGATGGGTGTGAGTTAGAACTTCAGAGGTAGTTTCATTTACATTTCTTGAATTATTAGTAATTTAAATAATTTTTTTTCAAATAGCTTTTGACAAGTTGTATTTCTTCCTCTGAAAACTGACTATTCATGTCCTTTGTCCATTTATCAACTGGGGAATGGCTTTTAACCTTATAAATTTATATATCTTAGAAATGAGACCTTTGTCAAAGAAACTTGCTGCAAAGATGTTTTCCCTGTTATATCTGCTTCTTGTTTAATTTTATCTGCATTGTTTTTGCTTGTGCAAAAACTTTTTAATTTTATGTAATTAATATACAATTGGCAATAGAAACCTGTCTTGCACAATGAGGAAATAGGAGAGGTAAGAGAAAGGGGCAGGGGAGGTGATTAAAGAGAAGACAGACAAAAGAAAGCAATGGTCAGAAGCAAAACAGACTAGAAGGAGAGATAGTATAAAAAGAGAGGGAGAAACATAAAGAGAAGAAAATAGAATGGAGGGAAATGTAGAGGTAGTAATCATAACTGAATGTGAAAAGAGTGATGGCACCCATAAAATAGAAGTGCACAGCAGAATGGATTAGAAATCAGAACTGAACAATATGTTGTGTATGAGAAACATACTTGAAACAGTGAGGCATGTACAGAACTAAAATAAGGGGTTGTAGCAGAATCTGTTATGCTTCAATTGAAATAAAAAAGGCAAGGGTAGCAATAATGATCTCAGACAAAGTAAAAGTAAAAATAGACCTAATCAGATGGCATAAGCAGGGAAATTGCATCTTGCTAAAAGGAATCATAAACAATGAAGTAATAGCGATACTAAAATATATGTACCAAATGGGGATCCCAACTTTCCCCTTTCAGAGCTACATAAATCTAACCATAAAATAAATGAGAAATCAAGGAGATGGATAGAATATTAGAAAAATTAGATAAAAGACCTCTGGAGAAAACTGAATGGGAATAAATAAAAATGTACCCTTTTCTCAGCTACACATGACTCCTTCACAAAAAATTGACCATGGATTAGGGTATTTAAAACCTCACAACCAAATGTAGAAAAACAGAAATTTTAAATGTACCCTTTCCAGAGGACAAGGTAATAAAAATTACATTTAATAAAAGCCATGGAAGAATAGAATAAAAATTAATTGAAAACTAAATAATCTAATTGTAAAGACATAGGGGGTTAAAAAACACCATAGAAACAATTTCTTTAAGGAGAATGACAACAATGAGATAACATTCCAGAATTTGTGGCACAGTAGTATACTGGGGGGGAAAACAGTATATAGGGGAAAATTTATATCTCTAAATGTATACATAAAAAAGGGCAGATCAGTGAATTGGGCATGCAACTAAAAAAACGAGAAAAAGTTCAAATTAAAAATATCTAATTAAACACCCTTTTGGAAATTCTGAAAATCTAAGGGGAGATTAATAAAACAGTCCTTGAACTAATAGATAAGGCTAGGAGCTATTTTATGAGAAAATCCAATAAAATAGATAAACCACTGTTTAATTTTATTTAAAAAAAAGAAAGAATAGAAGCTAGTTACTAGTATAAAAAATAAAAAGGGTGAATGCACCAATATGAAGATAAAATTAAAGCAATTATTAGGAGTTATTTTGATTGAGTATATGCCAGTAAATCTGACAATCTAATTGAAATGATTGGATATTTCCAAAAATATAAATTGCCCAGATGAACCGAGGAAGAAATGTAATACTTAAATAACCCCTTCTTAGAAAAAGAAATTGAATCAATAAGCTGTGTAATAAAAAATCTCCAGGACCAGATAGATTCACAAGTAAATTCTACCAAACATTTAAGGAACAGTTAATCCCAGTACTTATAAACTATTTGGTAAAATAGACAAAGGAGTCCTTCCAAATTCCTTTTACGACACAAATATGGTTTTGATACCTAAACCAGGGAGAGAAAAAAGAATTATAGACTAATTTTCTTAATGAATATTGACCCAAAAATTTTAGATAGAATACTAGCAAGGAGATTAGAGCAATATAATACAAAGATCATAAACTATGACTAGGTAAGGCTTATTCCAAGAAGGGAAGTCTGGTTCAATATTAGGAAACCTATCAGCATAGTTGATCATATCAATGGCAAAATCATATACCAATAAATGCAGAAAGAGCCTTTGACAAAATAAGCATCCATTCCTATCAAAAACACTAGATAGCATAGGAATCAATGAAGCCTTTCTTAAAACAATAAGTAGTATCTATTTAAGACAAAAAACAAGTCTTATCTGTAATGGAGATAAACATGAAACTTTCCCAATAATAAGACCAAGGGTGAAGCAAGGATGTCCATTACCTCCATTATTATTCAACATTGTACTAGAAATGCTATAGCAGTAAGAGAAGAAAAAGAAATTGAAGGAATAAAAGTACACAGTGAGGAAACAAAACTATTATTCTTTGCTAATGATACAGTTTTTTGCTTAGAGAACCCTAGAGAATCAACAAAAACTAGGTACTCTGTGATTTCTTCTCATATATAGCAAATTGGCAAAGGTGACAAAAAGATAAAAATAGTCAATGTTGGAGGACTTGTGGAAAGACCAGCACCTTGATATACCATTGGTAGGGTTGTAAATTGACCCATCTACTTTGGAAAGCAAACAAAGTGACTAAGATATCCATACTCTTTGATCCAGAGATTCCCTTACTAGGCATATATGCCTAGGATAGGCATTAGCCATAGAAGAAGGCATCTCCCTAGAGCAGTGGTTCTCAACCTTCCTAATGCCGCGACCTTTTAATACTCATATGTGGGCATATCTGGGCGTATCTGCATGTGGGCATACCCGCCTGGAGACAGAGGAGCAGTGTCTTGGTTCCTAAGACCATTGGAAATATGTGTTTTCTGGTGGTCTTAGGCGACCCCTGTAAAAGGATTGTTCGACTCCCAAAGGGGTCGTGACCCACAGGTTGAGAACTGCTGCCCTAGAGGTATCCAGCAGAATTCTTAAGTGCAATTTAAAACAATTTTCTCCTTTCTGATCACCCTAGTTTGTACTGTTACATAAATACTCTCTCATAAAATCTGGGTTGGAAAGGACCCCAAAGTCTCTATCCAACTGAGCCCCTCTTTCATATACCTGTCAGAATACTTGTTCTTACAAATAGATTTGATTATGTGATTCCTCTCCTCAAAAATCTTTAAGATCCACATTTTGCTTACAGAGTAATAATAATCCTGAAAAAAAGGCCAAAGTCCCCCACTTCATCCTAGGACATCAACAGTCATCTTGACTGGACTCCAGTGACTCTGGAGGAGTGAGTGAGGCTGATGATTTTGTTCAGCTCTGTCTGACTTAAATTCAATTCACTTACAAGTCAAGACATCACCCAAATGTCATTGGTCCTCTCAAAAGATGAACAACAAACAGTTGAAACAATTAACAACATCAGCAAAGTTGCAGGATTATAAAATAAACCCACATAAATCATCAACATTTCTATGTACTACCAACAGAATTCAACAACAATAGAAAGAGGAATTCCATTTAAAATAACTGCAGACAGTATAAAACACTTGGGAATCTACCTAGTAAGACAAACCCAGGGATTATATTAACACAATTATAAAACACTTTTCACATAAATATCTAAACTATAGGAGAAATATTAATTGCTCATGGGTAGGCCCTGTCAACAGTTCTACATGTTAGTTTACTTATTAAATGCCTTACCAATCAAACTATCAAAGAATTATTTTATAGAGCTAGAAAAAATAATAAAATTCATCAGGAAGAACAAAAGGTCAAGAATATTAAGGGAATTAATTAAACTAAATGTGAACAAAGGCAGTCTAATAGTTACAGATTTCAAGTTATATTTCAAAATGGTAATCATCAAAACAATCTAGTACTGACTAGGAAATACAGTGGTGAATCAGTGGAATAGATTGAGTACACAATACACAGTAGTTAATGACCATAGTAATGTAGCATTTGATAAATATAAATATCCAAGCTTTGGGGTTGAGAACTCAACATTCGACAAAAACTGCCGGGAAAACTGGAAAGCCAAAGTTTGGCAGAAACTCGGCATAGCTCAACATCTCACACTGTATACCAAGATAAGATCAAAATAGATAAATGATTTAGACAAAAAGAGTGATATAAGTAAATTAAGGGAGCATAGAAAAATGTAACTGTCACATCTATGGATAAGGGAAGAATTTATGATCAAGTAAGAGATAGAGGGGTGGCGAGGTGGCACTGTGAATAGAGCACCAGCCCCGGAGTCAGGAGGACCTGAGTTTTACTAGCCATGTGACCTTGGGCAAGTCACTTAACCCCAATTGCCCTTCCAAAAAAAAAAAGAAGAGAGAGACAATCATAGAATGTAAAATGGATAATTTTGATTACATAAAATTAAAAAGTTTTTGCACGAAAAAAACAAATGCAGCCAAAATTAGATAAACTAAAAAATTAGGAAACAAATTAGGAGACTAGGGAAAAAATTTACAAGTTTCTCAGATATTTTTCAAATATATAGGGAACTGAGCCAAATTTATAAAAAGAAGAGTCATTCCTTAGTAGATAAATGGTCAAAAAATATGAACAGGCAGTTTTCAGAAGAAAATTCAAAGCTATCAACTGTCACATGAAAAAAATGCTCTAAATAACATCTGATTAGAGAAACACAGATTAAAACAAAGAGCACATACACTGGCACTTGGTAATTCCTGAATAACTTTCTCAAGGACTTCAGTAGGAGGTTATAATCTACTGAAATATAAGAATTTCCCAGCCTTTCACATCTTGCCTATGTATGTCATTAGCAGAAACAATATTGCAGACATTGCTTTGTCCCTCTGGCAGAATGAAGTGCCATTGGGTCCCAATTTCAGAGATGCTTTTTTTAATATTGTAAAAGGCTCTTTAAAAAGGTTCTTTCAATAATGTGAGTGTCTCTGTAGCCTGTCAGTCCTCTTTTGAAAGAATTTCCTTTCCTTTTTCCTGTTTAACCTTTGTAGAAGGTTAAGAAAATAGTAAAATTGTCTTTGTCTGTTGGGTGCTGTGATGGCCAGGGTTCCTCCTCCACATTTCAATCTCATAGAAGCCTCCTCATTAAAAACGTTGCCATTTGTCTGACCTGCTGAGATCTTAGCTGATGCAGATTCTGTCTTTGGAAAATTAGAAAGGGGATTGTTACTGAAATATCTACAATATGAATGGATGACATTTTCGCTTTGCTTGTTGACTTACAGAGTTATGAATCAAGAAAGAGAAAATATCTTCCATGTAACTAAGAAATATGTTGATTTATTCTGCAATTTGAGACAAGCCAACTTGAATGTCTCGAATGTTAAAATACTTGAAGTATATAGTAGTGATAAAAATAGCATGCTTTTTTCTTTCTTGTGTATGTCTGTGTCTCTGAGTTTGAGGTAGTGGGAGATGTTGTGGGCTGGGCTTGATTCAGGCAAATGTGATGCTTCAGGCTTAGAACTGGAATGAAATGAATGTTCATAAACCGATAGTTAACAGGGTAAGTGTTAGTTGTGCACAGCTTCCCTGACTGTGCTGTCTAGTGAGAAGGTTAGGAAAGGAGCTGCTAACCCTTCCTGCAGTGGTGTTTGTATTTAGGCTGTCAGAAGCTCTGTAATTGGTTTGGGACTTATGAGTTATGTCTCAAGGACAATTTTAATTCCTTTCAAAGAAAAAGTAGCAGAGTTGATGTGGGGGTAGGTCCTCAGAATGTTGTTCCAACCACACTGTGTGTATGAGTGTTTATATGTGTGCATGTATATGTTACATGTATGTATATATTTTTCTCTCCTACTGTAAATCAAAATCTCTGATGAATAAAGGCTGTAAACCTATCTTACAGATAATAAAAACCATAAAATTGTTCACACAAAGTAGCCCAAGAAGTTGTTCATAAAAATTCAACAAAGATGTCTACAAAACTTTTTTCTTCTTTTTAAATGTCTAATTTTCTTTTTAAATGTCATGTCTGAGGGAGTTCAAGGAGTACATTGGGGAGGCAAAGATGAATAAAATAGGTCCCTACTGTTAAATAGCTTAGAGTCTTCTTTTGGGGGAGATGTGGCAAATACTAAAATGCAAATAAGAATATAGTATGTGCAGTGAAGAGGTGCAAAGCATCATAGTAATGCTTGTATTGTAAGGGAAGAAGTGAAGGAAGGAAAAGAAAAATCATATGTTAAGGACTTACCATGTTAGTCACTGTACTAAGTAATGGAGATACAAGTACAGACAGAAAGCCAGTCCTTGCCCTCAAAAGTTTACATTCTAACAAGGGAAGACATTTATAAGGGAATAATGGACAAGGAGGGACTGTTTTGGGCTGGAAAGTCATAGGAATGTTGAGAATAATCAAAGACAGTGTACATTTATTTTCCAATAATGGTAATGTTGATTTGATTATTTTCTCCAGTCAAAAGTTGGGAATGGGGAGGGTAAACTGTTCAGATTTTGGCCTGAACTAATATATACTCTGGTTTGTGTGTAGGACATGGTTGCCAATTTTTAATGACTCTGTACCATTTCATTAACTGTCTGTCATGCTTGGAAAGCTCTCCATCCTAATCTGCCTCCTGGCTTGCCTGAATTTCAAGATTCAATTCAAATTCGCTTTCTGAAAAGACACCTTTCCCGGTCCCCTTGATAAGTGTCTTACTTCTGATACACCTTCCCTGTACGTATTGTGAATGTACATAATTGTTTGCTTGTTTTCTCCCCCATTAAAATGTGAACTGAAGGGGAGGCACTATCTTTGCCTTTCTTTGTCTCTGGAGCTTAGCACAATGCCTGGCACAAAATAAACATTATTGACTTGATGATCTACTCATCTTCCTCAAGCTATCCTTAAGCTCACTAGTGGTAGGAACAATATTTTAACTTGTCCACCATGCAGGTGAAGTTGGTTTTTCCTTAAAAGATATTGATGGGGCAGCTAGGTGGCACAGTGAATAGAGCACTGGCCCTGGAGTCAGGAGGACCCGAGTTCAAATCTGCCCTCAGACACTTTACACTTACTAGCTGTGTGACCTTGGGCAAGTCACTTAACCCCAACTGCCCCTACCAAAAAAAAAAGCAAAAAGACATCGAAACATTTCTCAAGACTTGATTGGCTTAGAGGAATAAGATCAGCCTGTTGACATCATTCTCATCACTTATGTACAAAGAAGCTATAAAGACAAGTTTGACTGGTGTATGAGGATGGTTAATATAGGAAAGGGAGCTTTATTTAACTGAATCAACTTAAAGTGTCTATCCTCAAACCCTATCCTTGTTGAATATCATTCTCCTGCTATGACAAAGTAAATCTTTTTTTTTAATCTGTTGAATGACTTATGAGTCATTTTATTCTACAGATGAACCAAAACTACTGACAGACTGGTGTAACTCAGGCCTAGTCCAGAGCAACCTGTGAGACTCTGTTCTCTTCATAATTCTTTCTGAGCAAAATCTGTGCTAGGTAATGCAAAGTGGTAAATTGCAAAGTTAACACAGGCTTCTGAAAAATGTAATCCAAAGAGGATATCAAGTATGCAAAAGGATATTCTCTCCCTCCTCTCCAACAAAGATGATAATAATTTATTATAATACATTATTGCATAATCTAATAATGTTGTACACATTTATATCAGATAAAATGATATTATCTATAGATGCTACATTTTGTATATCATGAAAAAGAACACATTTAAAATCACAGTGAATGTCTTAATGTTGTTCTAGTGCTTCTCTAGTGCTAGAAAAAATACCATACCTTCCTTTGTGGTAACCTTAACCAGTGTTAGACAATCATAGCATTGTACAATAGTATCTTCATATGTGAAAGCAGGCACTGTGGCAAGATGGCAATGTTTGTTCCAGAGTTCAAATCATGCTTCTATTTATTATTGATACTACCTTGGGCAAATCATTTTTGTTCTCAGTGTTTTGGTCTCCATCTCTGTAATGGAATAAAAAATATTATATAAAATATAAATAAATATAGAACTGGCATAGGTGTTTTCTAAGGTTCCTTCCAGCTATAAATTCTGATTCTAATAAGTGATGGAGCTCTGGGAATGTGTGAATATTGCTTTCCTTATTTTGACTCATTTTATTTTGCATCATTCAGGTATTGGGAAGTTGGAAGAAATGCCAGTTTAGGGGGCAGTATTTTTTCACTTTTAGAAATTTCTAGGGGGGCGGAGCCAAGATGGCGGCATAACAGCAGCAACATATCGCAGCTCTCACATAGCCACCCCAAAATACCCATAAAACAGGACTCTAAACCAATCCTAGAACTCCAAAACGCACACAAAGATACTTCCCACTAAAGTCAGCTCGGCTACAAGGAACCATATCAGCACTGCGAACCAAAACCAGCCTGCCCTGAAGCCGCGGCTGTGCCCCAGGGGCGGCTGCACGGGAGGAGTGGAGGAGCCTCTCAGGTGAGCAGATTAGCAGCAGCTGCGAGTGGGATTTGTGAAAGGGGGACATAAGCAGTCTGGCGAAAGGCCTCCAGAGCGGAAAAGCGAAAGGCAGAGGTTTTGCACTCACCTCCGT
>CM053584.1:328023094-328051574 GCA_028627135.1 Pseudochirops cupreus | reverse complement strand
TAAATAAATAAATAAAAAAGAAATTTCTATAAGTAGCTATTTGCCCTCACTACAAATCTTCAACAAAAGAAGGAATAGAAATGTGTTTTTGGAAAACCAGTAACATTCCTTAAGTTTACCCATCAGAAAGGACTTACACAAATCATGCAACCATTATGAAATTTATAAATCCTCTGTTTCCATATATCTTGCTTAACTGTATATGAGAATTTCAACTGGCCTATTTCTACTGTCCTTATTTATCTTGAAGTAAGAGGACTGTATTGGGATGCAAATGTGTGATGCATTTACTTGATTCAGATAATGTTGTAAGGAAAATACTAGAAGAGTGATTGGATAGGACCCTTAGTTCAAAGTTTCTAAAACAGTCCTCATGGCTGATTTATATAGCTTACTGCTGTATGTGATTGTCTGAAGTATTTCACATGTTCATGTAGGCTGCTTAGCTTTGTTAGAGCATGATGCTAATTGAGGTGAAGGTGGGGATTTCAATTTCTTTATTAGCAGAACATAGCTGTTTCATTAATAGCCACAGGCTGTCTGGATCCTCTCAACAGTCTATTTTCCATTCATTATTCATTCCTTCAACCAACAACTTTTCAGTGTCTACTCTGTGTAAAGTATTGTGGTAGGTACTACAGAGATACATAACTAGTTCCTACCTTCAGGGAGCTTATTTGTGGTCTATGAGGTAAAGTAAGACAAACATAATCAAAGCAGGATAAGAAAGTTTAATGGGCTATTATACCAACACAGGGTCAGAAAGGAAGGCTGGGTAAGAGAGTAATATTGACTCAGTGGAACTCATCAATTTGGAAAACCCACATAGAATTATATAATTTGCAAATAGTGGCAAAAAGCATCTTCTTTATGCATGAATGAGAGCAGCTTCTTTTAGGGCTGGGTTTTCCCAATCTGTTTATTATTAATCACTTTCCACTATTCCAAGGAACAATGTCCCTAGAGCACCTCACATATCTGCACTGGAGGCCTCCATATCCCTTGCCTCCCTTAGCCACTGTACATAGAACAATTCACTGACACTTTGGGCTGCTTCTCCACCGACTGCTCCACTCAAGTCACTCATACATTTATTTTATAGTCACCATACAGTTCTAGGAATTGAGTTTTCTAGCTGTTGCCTTCCAATTCCTCAAGCCATGCATATGTGTTGACCTGAAAGTTTGGTTAAAAGAGGCTAGGTGACATATAAATTCATATTTTTTATTCTTTTAAGCTAGTGCACATGTGCACGTGAAGTCAGAGCTTTAATTCTAACTGACTGATAAAAAGGATGAGAAGTCTTATATACATTTTAGAGTAATCTCAACTCAAGATGTCCCTGTGTCCCTCAGATTTATGGTCTCCACATATGTTTAACCTTAGCATGAAAAAGGAATTTTCTTATAAGGTTGTACATAAAATAAAATAAGAGAGTTGACAAAGGGTCACTTGAAATTAAAACCAAGGATATGTGTTTCCTCTATCAATAACATAACATAACATAGTTAATATGTCCATAAAATATTAAGATAAGTCCCATTATTCAAGATAGTGTCTTGGGTCAAGGTACCTCATCCTTAATGGCCATAAACAGAGGAATGCTCTTGGTCAGCATCTGGCCTTGGTGTTGTTGACACAGCAAGAGGCATTCTGGGTTTACTCAGAGAACAAAGAAAAGCATGTCTGTTAGGCCGAGGTACTTCTTCTGGTTGATTAATTCAGGCTTTGGCCCTTATTGGGGGTTCAAATGATCTTAAATGATTATCATATAGAAATCAGATGCTGGGAAACTATACTTGGATGCTATTTATCCTGAATAAAGTGCTTTTTTTTTTGAAAGGCTGCTTTTTCACAACTTTCTCACATCTCTGCTTGTTTCTGTTCCTTTCCACCATCAAAATTATTCATGTCCAAAAGGGTCACTGTCTTACAGACACACTGTCTCATTTCATTTGCCTGGCAACTTGGTGAATAGATAATATTTACTTCCATGCTTCACTGGATTTGTGACCTCATTAATGCAGGTGCTCCCTTGACCAATGCAGACTGCAACTCACTCTTTTTTTGTCTTTCTGCACAATGTTATCCATGTCCTTTTACAAATCCTCCACACGAGACTGAGCATATCTTACACATTCTCTAGACCTTTTGACATTCTCTCATTACTAGTGCATCACAAAATTCTTTGGAGTCATCTCCATTTTACAGCCACATAGCAGCTTATTATACTAGAAAGGCCTCTAGTTTATTGCCATTACAGGTAATATTTGCTCTTGTTTTAGATAGATACTACTTATATTAAGGAAAGATCTATTTACTCTTGTGCTTTCTAATGTTTTTGTTTCCTCCCCTGCCCAGCAGTTTATAGCAGTCCTCCTTGTTACTTGAAAGCCAGTAGTGCAGAGAAAAATCACAAAAATGTTGGGGTCCAAGGGTGGAGAGAGCTATCCTTTTCCATTTCAGTTATAGCTCAGTACTTACTGAGTCATCAGTCCTTCCACCTCCTTAGCTAACTGCAAGACTCATTGTTTCCCCATAAAACAAATCTCCTAGTCACTCATGGCTAGAAGTAGGCTAATCAAACCTCCACATGTTGGATTGGAACCAGGAAGAAAATATCTGGGCATGCTCTATGCAAAGCAACAGGAAGATCAAATACAAACATGCTCTAGGGACTGATTCCTTATTGACTACTTCCACTATTACACTTGGAAGGATTTCCATTTTTAAAATGTTTTTATTGATGTCTTTTGTTTGAAATAGCATAATAATTTCCCTTATTATCTCTCCCACTCATCTCAGAAAGCCATCCTATGTAACAAATTGTTTTTTTTTAAAGAGGGCAGCTAGGTGGCACAGTGGATAGAGTGCCAGGCCTGGAGTCAGGAAGCCTTGAGTTCAAGTCCATCCTAAGGCACTTGCTAGCTGTGTGACCCTGGGCAAGTTACTTAACCCTGTTTCCCTCAATTTCCTCATGTGTAAATTGAGCTGGAGAAGGAAATGGCAAACCATTCCAGTATCTTTGCCAAGAAAACCTCAGATGTGGTCTCAAAGAGTTGGACATGGCTGAAATGAATGAACAAGTCTGGATTTGTAGTAGATGCAGAAGGCATGGTTGCATGGCTTTCCTTGGTGGCACTGAACAGTACAGGAGCAGAAGTGAAAGCTGAAGGATGGTGAAGGGGACCCAAAGTTGAGAATTGACAGGCAATAAATGATAGTAGGACAAAGATTACAATGGATTCAAAGGTGAAGGAGAGGGCCCACTCGAACTGGTCAACTATTGGGTCAAAACTGTTAATTAAAGTCCAGAAAAGGGGTCATAGGTTGGGAGATGAGAAAGTCATAGAAATACTGGAGATAATTGTGAAGATTCTGGTCTACAAAGATAGATAGAAGGTCAGGAAATTTTGACCACAAAAAAGAATTTAAGTTTGGGATTATGGAAGTGGTAGTTATGCACATGGATAGCTAAGGTGGAGGGCAGATACAGGTCGTGAGATTTGAAGAGGTCAAAAGGTAGGTGGTTGGGGATAGAGGTGGAGGAATCAATCAGGTACTAAACCGTTTGAGAAAGGAGGAAGTATTACCTGGAATATGGTACATGAAAGCCAGAAGGTTCTAAGGTGGGTGATAGAGACAACAGAGACTGGATCTGTAAGTAGCATATAGCACCTCACTTCCTGGCCCAGTGTGCTGGGGGGCTTAAGAGAAGGAATAAACCACTTTGGAGACAATGGTCAAGGATGCAGTGTCGTGGAGACAAAGCCAGCTTCCTCAAACCAGAAAACAGAAAATGATACAAATAAGTCCAGGATTACGGGGACTTTGCCAATGTATGGTGGGAGCCAGAGCCTGGGAATGTGATCTATGACTCCATAGAGAACGTAAACTACCTTGAGTAAACGTAAAAAGCAAAAGAAGCCATATCTGTCCCATGAGAAAACATGTGACCACAAGCTATCCCTGGCATCATGCCTTCTATATTCTATTTCTATTTCATACCTGTCCTGGCCTGAGGGCAGGCGTGTGGATCCACCATTCTGTCCTCCTAATACCAAGGACTGGGTCTCACAAGTAAATTCCCCCAATTAATCCTAATAAAACCTATTTACTACCAAGCTGGCCCCTTTCTTTGGCGTCTCAGTATTCTCTCGGAGGGTCCGTCACCCTACAAGTGGCATAATCAGGGCAGAACAGATCTTGCACCCTTAACAACCAACAACAGAATGAGAATTCTAAAGGATATGATGGAATAAGAGGGGGCAAAGGACAGGATAGGGATTATGGAAAAGTAAGATTGAAGTGGATAGGAATCAGTATGTGGGGAGAAATATCAGGAGAGAAGAATTTTTATTTCAGTGGACTTTGAACCTCCTAAGTTGAGGACATATATTTGGGGTGGATAGCCATTTGCATGAGTTTCCAAAAACATCTCAGTGGACTAGAACAATGGACCAAATAAGATGAAATTTAAATGGATACATATAAAGTCTTCCACTTGGATTAAAGAAATAAATTTTACATGTTTATATATTATGGAGAGGATATTGGTAAAAATAACCCAACAGTTCATGTGAGAAAGATCTGGGTCTTTTAGTGAACGAGTTCAATATGAGTTGACAGTGTGACATGTGACATGGCTCTTTAATGAGAAGTATGGTGTCCAGAATGAGGGAGTTGATCATTTTATCAAAATCAGAAAATATAGGCCATTGGGCCAAATCTGTACTGATCCTATGATATAACCTTGAAGTTGATGCTTTGAAAAATAAATCTCTATCAGCTTTTTTTTTTGTTTCCATATAGCTATTTAAGTTTTTAAGTTCTGAATAAATGGAAGTGAAAGTTAACTGAAGATATATTTTTAAGCACTTTGCTTTTGGAAGATACTGTAGAATTACCATTCATTTTCATAGAATGCACACATTTTAAAACTGGACAATTTCTATTGAAAGTCAGAACATATAAAATGGTATGCTATGACAGATTTTTCAAAATAGTTCACACAACTTCAGTTGTCTCTCTTTAATATTTTGCTACTAAATTTCCTTATTTAAGCAGTAAAATTTCAAAATGAGAAAAATGCTGAACTTTGTTATGTAACAAACTAAGAATTTTCATTCATGAATATTAAATCTTAGTTAGGATGTAGTAGAATGATAATGAACATAGTGTGTCCCAAAAGTCTTGGTGCAGTTTAAAGTTTTAACAGCCATTATTCTTATTTAATAAAATTAAATATTAATAGCTATTAAAACTTTTAACACTGCACTAAGACTTGAGGACACACTAGACAACTTTGTAAGGAATCTAGGAGGTATAGTGGATACAGTGCTAGGCCTGGGGTGAGGGAGATATCTTCCTAAGTTCAAATCTTACCTCAGCTAATTAATAGTTGTGTAACCTTGGACAAGTCATTTAATCCTGTCTGCCTTAGTTTCCTCATCTGTAAAATAAGCTGAAGAAGGAAATGGGAAACCACAGAAACAACTAAATAACAACAAAGATAACTATATTTCAATAGGTAGAAAACAGGTAAAGAATGTTTTTACTTTAAGGATAAAATTAAGGAATTTCAATTGTAAAAATCACTAAAAATATTTGCATGGCAATGAAAAGGACTGCTGAATAAACATTAGCAACATATATAACTCGTATATTTATTTATCAATAAATGTGATAAAATAATAGATATGATAAGCTATTCACAATAAAGTGCATATACTAGGGCCAATGCAACATAAGATTCAGCTTCATGTTTAGCTTCTAGCCAGGTGTCCCAAGCAACATCCCAGATCCATCTGCTAGAAATCTGTGAAATGAAAAGACCAAATTCCAATTTTAGATTTTACATTTTTCAATTCAATAAATATTTATTGAGGTGCTTTGGGGGGGAGAATACATACAGATTAAATCATAGATCTTATAAAATGCTGAAGTACATTTTAAATATTATTTTTGGGTAAAATTGGTGACAGAGTATATAGAGTACATATACTCCATGTGCATGTAATCCCCAATATAATCAATGTATGCAATTATTTTATTTTATGAAATTTGGAGCATCATTTCACTACTATTTACTATGATTTCTGGAGGGCCATATTTGTTCTTTCTTTGTTTTTTAACAAATTTCCAAGCAAATTTATTCTTTCTTGAATACTTGGGGAAATGACTAACCTTGAGCTTCCAGCTCTACATTTTATGTAGAGAACATGTAGACAGAACATTAAGTGTAAAACAAATACGAGGTAATTTTCTGGTGGGAAAAATCAGTTCTTATAGGATTAGCCTTCACTAGTACCTGAAGGGCTCTGACTACTATGGCCCCTAGGCAGATGAAATATATCTACTCAAGCATATAGCAGCATCTGGTCAGCCTTATATTGATTACATTCTGACCTTTTAATCTGCTTCTGGTCTAGTGATAAGAAACTTCATGGATAGTTCCACAGAAGCTGGGGCACTTAGCATTTTTCTCTTGTGACCCCAGAATGTGATTTGTACCAGATCTAGTCTGGAAGAGACCAGCCTCTAATGAGAAGGGGCTCTCTGTTCTCACTTATTGGCTTGTTTAAGTCTTCTACCTCAGAAACCAGGGAATGATTTTGCTTATGGCTTATATCTAGGGTCTCCCCTGAAAAGGATGGGATAGGATGGGGAGTGTGTAAAAAATAGATTCAATGTACAATAAATACGAATCTAGTAAGGGAAAGGTAATTCATTTCTACAGACACCAGAGTGTCTAAACATTAAAAAAACCAACCCAACAATTGCAGAACACACTAACAAAACAGGATTAAATAACTTAATTTATAACTCATGGTTCAGTTGGCTTGAAAGATGATACAAACTTCATTAGAACAAAAAACAATTCTTCTGCATTATCCAACTAGGCTTCCCCTACCCACTCTTTTCAATTTCTGTTAGAATAGCAAGAGTTACCTTTCTACTTGAATTTGTATTCCAATCACTTCCTACTATGTCAGACAGAGTAAGCCCTTAACTTCCTGACTGACTCCTACCTCTAAACCTTTGTAATGGATAGCCCCTATGCCTAGAACGTAGTTTCTTCTCGCTACTCTCTGAATCTCTAGTTTCGATTGAATTATCTCCTTATATATAAAGCCTTTCCAGATCTTCCCAGTTATTGATAGTGCCTCTCCTCACATAATTACCTTTTCTGTATATGTATATACGCATATAAAATTACATTTGTCTTTCCTGATAAAACTTAAGCTCATGAAGGGCAAGAGTTTTACTTTGTCCTTGTATTCGCAGCGCCAACACATAGTTGGTACTTAATAAATAACTGGTTCCTAAATCCAAGTCTCTATCCATTATACTATACTGCCTTTGATACAAGTCTCTTATATGCTCTCACTACCTTCAATCCATTCTGCATGCCAAATTAATTTTCCTAAAAAACTCATGCTGCTTAAAATATTTAAATGATTCATCATAAGATATGGTTAAAAATTCTTATTTCTTATAGTCAAGGACCTCTACAAACTGGCTCTTACTTACAACTCTTGTTTCCTACCAATAAGTCATAGAACTCTCTGCTCCTACCAAATCAATCTATTCACTGCCTCCCAAACATAGCCATGCTTTCTTATTTCCACATATTTATTCATATTATTTCCACAATTGGTACTATATTATCTTGAATCTTCTTCACTCAACCAAATCCAATTCATCTTCCCTGAAGGTCCGTTTTACGATATCACACATTTCATTAAAAAACACAAAAAACTCCAAGATGAGGGGTTCTTAACTTGGGGTTTATGGAGAGATTTCAGGGGATTTGTGGACCTGGATGTGAATAAAAACCGTATATTTATGTTTGCTAACCTCTAGCTGAAATTTAATAGTTCCCTCAATTATTTCCCAGATAGCCAAAGGTTTCTATGACATAAAAAGCTTAAAGACCATACCAAGTGGAAGTAACCTCTTTCTACTCAGTTCCTGAAACATACAATTGTCCATAAGCAATTTTTTATTATGTACTGCCTAGTGTTACATTATCTGTGTATAAATGTCTATAAATACATATATGTTTATGTGTGCATATATGTGTATTACATATAATATGTATTACATATATATGTATATATATATATATATATATATTTACACACGTAACACCTCTCCAATTAAAATGTAAATTTTGTAAGAACAAGATGTTCTTTGGTTCTTCCTTGGTGCCTTGCCCACTAAGTTGCAAACAATAAGTGCTCAATAAAAATGTGTGAAATATTAAGCAATACAGAAAACAGGACATCTGACATTATCATGAACCTTATTTGACAATGGGATGCTTGAGTTATTAACCAAATGGATTACTAATTTTCAAGAAATGCATTAAATACACTTAAAATCACTGAATAAACCAATGATATGATGGCAAATATGTAACAATTGGCTCTCCATGAAAAAAAAGTGCAATATACTTTTCAGTTAAATCTGCATTATTAACATATTCTCTATCACTTTGTCTTGAAATCAACAAAACAATAAATTATGCTCTGATTTGTAGGGTTTGCTTACAAATGTGTAAGCATTTAGTATAAATGCTCACCCTGAAAATTTAACAATCAGCTCTTGCAAACTAGTAGAAGATGGATCTTGCATATCCCTAAATAAAATTATATCGAACATAATTGAATATTTATTTGATGATTCAGAATTATATAATATCTAATTAGTGTTATTAAAATAACCTAAACATGATTTTTAATCAGCATGGGGAATTTCAGTGTGGAAACACATTTCACTGAAGCAAATCAGCAACTCATCAGTTACTTTTAGAATTAGAGAACTGCCTGAGACACTAAGAGATTAAGTCATTTGATTCAGATCACATAGTATGTTTCAAGAGGCAGGACCTTGAACTTTGGTCTTCCTGACTCTAAAACCAGGTCTCTAACTATTATGCCATGTGGCCTCTCAATTAACATCATTATGAACAGAAATTAATGTGTTAAAGATGTATAAAGTGGGCAGGTAGATGGCATAGTAGATAGCATGCCAGGCTGAGAGTCAGAAAGATATTTACTAGCTCTGTGACCTTGGGCATGTTGTTTAACCCTGTCTGCCTGTAAGAGCTGGAAAAGGAAATGGCAAACCATTCCAGGATCTCTGCCAAAAAAACACCAGGTAGGATCATGAAGAGTCACACATGGCTGAAACAACAAGAAAATGTATACTTACATTTATTGACTGACCAGTTTTTTGAATAAGTATTATTTTTATAATGTATTTATATCGAGAGAAAGCAAATTCTTTAACAGCTGCTAATATATGATCTGCCAGTTCAAGTGACAAGGAAGAAAATGTGTCTTCATCATACTTGAGATTCTCAAGTTTGTCCTATTAAAAGAATTTTTTAAAAAAAAGCAACCTTTAATTTCAATCTGAAAATTTTCAGCATAAAAATTAGAATTTGGTGAATTAAAACAAAAAAATATGGAAACATATCTATTTGCTCTCCTTTAAAAATCCTCCTCTAATGGCACAGAGGTAACCCTGGCTACTTGGAGGCTATACTATGAGAACTAAGGCAGTTTCTACCAAATCTGAAAGGGTTTCTAATGACATATAACATATTAAGTTTACTAAGAACCAGCTTATATATAAACACACCCATGATCATGTTATCCATTATGTAATGAATCTTTTGCCCTTGGTGATACATAATATGGGGAAAAAAACTAAACCCCCACAAAACATCCCTCAAACTTACATTTTTTCACTTCAGCATTAACAGTGTTCTGGTTGTATAAAAGAGATGAGATGTTAAAAACTACACAATTTTTAGACTGCCTACAAAACTTAATTTAACTGTTGGCATGAGAACTTTGTCTAATGGCAAATAAGCTGAACTGAGCAATATCCATACTGACATGTTCAGTATAGTGAAGTGCTATCATTTCACCTTGCCTAGTACTGTTCATAATAAAGATAAGCAAAAAGACCACCATGAAGACAATTACATCTTAAGTATTAACATAATTACAGTTTGAAGGAACAGAGAAACTCTACAAAGAATCTGCTAAGATCTTCCAAATCAAGTCCACTAATACCTAGATATTTGATAACTTTAATGCAAAAATGGGTACAGGAGGGCAAAATAAAAAATATGTTGGTGCAGCAGGGGTCTGGCCCTTTGCCAGCATTTAACTGAGAGTACATAGTGAGTGTAAACAAGTCCTTATAAGTATGCAAGAGTGCCTTTGAAGCAGTCCCCTTAGTGTAACCTATTTCTGAGGAATCATGGCATGTAATAGCAGTGGATAGCCTTTGGAACATGAATAGCTAAGACTCTATAATTGGTTCTGGTCTGCTAATCACAGGGTGAATAGGAGCCTGTTAATTGCCTTGCAAGTACATAGCCAGAACTGGGGGTGCTAATCTAGCTCATCCTTTTATTGATTTAACTTTTTCTAGTCTATCAGAATTCTGGTGAGAAGCAATTCTATAAAAGGAGGGAGGCCCTGGACCTTCCTTACCAAGACTGACATGTGACATGTACTGACAGTGCAAATACTAGTTCTTTGCCTCAGTGTCTATTCTTTCTTTCATTTTAGGTGAAGGAGGTTGGAGATGACTGTGATAATTTAGGAGTTTTGCCAGGTCCAGAAGACAAGTCCATGATGGATTTTGCAGGCATCTGGTTTAGCACGGATGAAATCCTGAGAAGCAAGGAGCAATGTTCAAGACCCAGCCCAGTGATAGCTAAGACAAGGGTTCATCAAGCAGATATGCCACATTTATACTTGAACTTGGTAGGACCAATGCTTCATAGACACTACAGTTAAGTTTATGCTCACTTTCTCCCAGAGTCTAAGGTGGTAAAGGGGAGAGTGTGCCCCAGAAGTGGATATGGGGGTGTATCAGCAAGCACCCTAGCATACCCAGGGTGGCTGCTAGCACAGGTTCTTAGATCTGCTTTTCTAAAGGAAAGCAACTCAAAATGGGTTAACAATTTTACTTTAATCAATCAAACATATATCTTTTACCTAGTTCAGGGGAAAAAGTCAGCACCCTGAACTTCAGAGAATGCAAACACAAGTTACAAGCAAACAAAGAAACAGATCAGCAGACGGGCTTCCAATCATCTGATCATTACATCCATACCTATTCAGTTACCAGAGAGGGAAGCACCAACATCTGGGTTTTTCAAAGCTGGAGGGCTCAATGGCTTCCCAGAGTCTTGTCTGGCCAAATCACACAACTCTTCTCAAAGTGAGCCCCAAAGCAAAACCTCATATCAGGGCATATATATAGCCTTCTCCTGGATTCGGGGAATGTCACAGCCCTCTTGACCCACTGCCCGATCACAAAGCAACAAGGCGTGGGCATTCCCGAAAAACAAGCCTCCCGCCACAGGTTCCAAGTGACCACATTCAGCCTATAAGGGGGCAGAGTATATTTTCAAATCAGGGAAGGTTCTCAGAGTCACTTAAGCCACTTAAGCAAAGGGCCTAGGGGCAGGGAAGATCTTCAGATTCCCATAATAGGGGGAAAATGTTTGGACTTTTGTTTCTGATGTGTCTTTATATCCCTATGTAAAAGCTAATTGATGCTAACTGGTTAAATGGAATTGAAAGTGCTGGGCACTGGTGGGTACCTGTGAGGGTATCATTTTTGGCACGAAGGTTTGAGCTGATAGAATTAACGAAGAGGAATCTCAAGACCAGTGGTATTTTAGAACACTCTGAAGGGGTAGTAGCTAGCCTTTCTCTCAGAAAGTGAGAACTTTCTGAGTGTAAATTCACCACATTGGAAACTATATTCAAGGATTAAGAAATAAGTTGCAGGGACAGCTAGGTGGTACAGTGAATAGAGCACCAGGCCTGTAAGAGGACCTAAGTTCAAATGTGGTCTCAGTCACTTAACACTTAACTAGCTATGTGACCTTGGGCAAGTCACTTAACCCCAATTTCCCTGCATTCCCCCCCTCCAAAAAAAGCCCAAAAACAAACAAAAAGAAAAGACACATACAAAAAAGAAATAAGTTGCAAAAGATTTTGATCGCTCAGAAGACCCCCCCCCGTTTATATTTGCTTAGAGATTAGGGCCGAGAGGCACTGGGCATGGCAAACACAATCATAGTGAAAAATAAATTCATTTTATCTTTAAAACACAGAACATGAATGATTACCCATACTAGAAGACAATAATAAACTGGTTATAGAAAAGCTTAACAGTAAATTAGAAGAGGAATGAAAATATGCTTTGTACAATAACTATGTCAACATGATCTATTTAATCTATTAATCATTTATTAAGTAGTTATTACATGCCAAACACTGTGCTAGATGCTAGTGATACAAATACACAGAAGGAAACAATCCCTATCCTCAAAAAACTTTCATTCAATTGGGAAAGTCAATAAACAATTTATATATGTATATAAATTCTAAATTTAACATGGAAAAGGATATTCCCATATAAAAGGCAGAATATAGAGAAGATTATATGTAAAAACAATTTTAAGCAGCTTACTTTTAAAAACATACACAAAAAGAGAAGAGAATAAGTATTTATTATATATCGACTATGTGCGAGGTATGGAGCTATTTGAATATGCCTTCAACCCAATTCACCCTGCCTTTCACTGACTGGCCAACAAGAAGTCCCAGCTCAAGTCTCATTTGGTTATTGTTTTGGTTTTGATGGCTCAGAGTAAGTGTAAATAGCAATCATTTCTGTTCTGGCCAGAACCTGAGGGTCTTCCCCTCCCAGACTGATTTTTTTTTGAGTAGGTAAAAGAGGCCTCTTTTGGCCTACCTAGTCTTAATCCCCAAGTAGGTATTGCCTCAAGACAAACTGAGACCTGGGAAAGACCTTAGCTTAAACAGTCTCCCACTACAGTCAGAGGCCATCTCCAGTCCTCCTGATCTATATCTGGCCACTGAACCCAGATAGTTCTGGAAGAGAGAGTGAAGATGGTGACTTTGCATAGCCCTGCCTCACTTAAATCCAATTCACCTGCAAGTCAAGACATCACTTTCCTGATGTCACTGATCCTCTTAGAGAATGAAGGACAAACAACAATAACAAATATGTGCCAGATACTGTCTTAAGTGCTTTACAAATATCTTATTTGATACTCATAACCACTCTGTAGGGTAGGTGATTCCCATTTTACAGCTAAGGAAACTGAGGCAGACAGGTTAAGTAATTTACCCAGGGTCATATAGTTAATAAATGTCTAAAGCTGTTTTTGCACTTAGCCCTGACTCTAGACTCAGTACTGTATTCACTGTTACACCTCTATTCAACATACTAATTTCATTATTTTAATTTTAGGCTCTGCCCAGTGAACTTTATTGTGCTTATTTTTATATGGGACTCAATCCAAACATACAGCCTATGCTTGAATCAAGCATATACATCAGAGTTTTTAATCAAAATGTGTTTTTATTTGGTGTTATTTTTTAAAATTCCACTTTATTTTTAGTTCTGAATTCTTGTTCTCCCATTTCCCCTCCCTGACTCATTGAGAAAGTAAAAAACCCAAAACTAATTAAAAACAACAATAATAATAACAAAATTCATTTGGAAAAGCAAAAGATTTACAATATAACAAGGGAAATGATCAAAAGAGGTAGAATGGCACTTCCAAATCTTAAATTTACTATAAAGCAGCAGTCATCAGACTAATTTGGTATTATTTTAAGAATAGAGAGCTAGATCAATGGAACAGACCAGAAGACAAAGGAGAATCAGAAACAATGGAATTTAATAGCCCAGTATTCAATAAAGTAGAAAATGTAAATTACTTAGAAAAGAATTCTATATTTGAGAAAAACTGCTGGGACAATGGGAATGGCAAAAATTAGGCCTTCAGCCAACAAATTAAATTATATTTCACAACATATACTAAGTGGATATGCAATCTTGACATTAAAGATCATAGTATGAAAAATTAGGAGAGAAGCTCATTATAGATCTCTTGTGGCTATGGGCAGGAAACATCTTCTAGCTTTATAAAATAATCTTATGCTGGTTTGATTGGTATAGCACTGAATAAGTAAATTAATTAGGAAGGGTTATCATTTTTATTGTATTGGTTTGACCTACCCATGAGCAATTAATATTTTTCCAGTTGTTTAGAACTGACTATATTTGTGTAAAAGGTATTTTGTAATTGTGTTTATATAGTTTAGGGGATGTATTCTTAACCATGCAAGAGAGAGAGGCAAATACAAAAGATACAATAGATAAATCTGATTTTACATGAAACTGAAAAGCTTCTGCACAGACACAATTAATGCACCTAGGATAAGAAGGCAAAGAGTAAAATGGGAAAAAAAATTCTTTTATCAAGTTCCTTTGACAAGACCTTGGTGTTAAAGATCAACAAATTATTAAAATGTATATATGTTTTAGATAGACAGACAGACAGATGCCCCAAAGCCATTTCCCAATAGTTAGCTTGTCAAAGGATATAAACAGTTCTCAAAACTGCAAACTATTAACATGAAAGAATGTTCCAAATCGCTAAAAAAAGAAATGCTAGTCAAAATAACCCTTAGTCTCACCTCATACTCTACTAACTGGCAAAGAAGAGAAAAAGTACCATGGTACATTTTTTGGTGGAGCTTTGCATTGGTATAGCCATTTTAGAAAGCAATTTGGAATTATTCAAATAAAGCAGCGGTTCTTAACCTGTGGGTCGTGACCCCTTTGGGGGTTGAACAACCCTTTCACAGGAGTCGCCTAAGACCATCGGAAAACACATATTTCCGATGGTCTTAGGAACTGAGACACCACTCCTCTATTTGTCTCCAGGCAGGTCCGCCTACATGCAGATAGGTCCACATACGAGTATTAAAGGGTTGTGGCATTAGGAAGGTTGAGAACCACTGAAATAAAGGGACTAAAATGTCCATACACTTTGACCCAGGGATTTAATTATTGGCCTTATACTCCAAGGAGGCCTTTGATACAGTTCCTACATACAATGAAATATTTATAGCAGCACTTTGTGTGATAGCAAAGAATTGGAAAACGAAGACAAAAAAAAGATGCCAATTGATTTGGAAATAACTAAAGAAATTGTGGTACATGAATGTAATAGAATTATGATGATAATAACAATAATGATAACAACCGCTAACATTTACATAGCTCCCCCTATGTCCTCCTGACTCAAATATTAACAGCTATATCATCCTAGTCCAGTCATTCTACTCTATAAGTCTTAGTTTCCTCACCTTAAAGGCAATGACCTCAGAGATAATGTATGTAAAGTGCTTTATAAATGTTAAAGTGATATATAAATACAAACCATTATTATTATTCAGTATAATTTTGGATAATTCTTCCTGTGTTTCTTTGTATTTGTATTTTTCATTTCATATGACATAATATTCCACTGGATTAAAAAAACCACGATTTGTTTAACATTCTCCAATTACTGGGATACACTGGAACTATCATTCTATAATGTATTATTTAAGGCATGGTTTGTGAACATTCAGAAAGGGAAACAGTGATCACTAAGAGTCCACATAGCTTTATCAAAAATAGGTCCTATCAGCTAACTTTACCTCTTTTTGACAGGGTTACTAGACTGTCATGACTGACTTAATCAGGGAAATACAACAGACATAGAATACATGGAATTTGACATGTGGGTAAGATGGAGAGAACTAGGCTAGATAGTATAATTAAGTGGATCTAGAAGTGGATGTTCAGACCCTAAGAATAATCATTAACATCTCAAAGTCACTTTTGAGAGAAGTTTCCAGTGGAGGGCCCCAAAGGAACTTGTCTTTAGTCCTAACTATTTTTTATCTATGACTTGGATGAAAGCACAGTTGGTATGTTTATCAAATTTCATGATCATGTGATGCTAGAAAGTATAGCGAATACACTGGATGACAAAATGGGGTTCCCCAAAGATCTTAAAGGGTTAGACCCTCCCCCCAAATCTAACAGTATGAAACTTAATGAACATAAATGTTTTGCATGTAGGTTAAAAAACCAATTAGGTAAGTACAGAATATGAAAAGTAGGATTAAACAACAGTTTATGTGAAAAAGGGTAAATTGTAATAAAAATACAATCTGCTGTACTTGTCAAAGCAGTGACAGTAACATTCAGTAATATACTTTAAGTTTCTTAGAGATAAATAATTAGTATGTAAAAACCCTTCTTATTGTAGACATCTATCATATCATCAAATATTTTAGAAAAAATATATTGCTCTAACCGATAGTATCTGCTGAACTCTTCTTTGTACTGTCTGAGCTTGGAATTTCCTGTATGGCTCCATTCTATATGTGTTAGCATATTTTACTTTTCCCATTGTCTTCCATTGATCTTTACCTATATCAGCAATTGATTCATCAAATGGAGGTTCAACATATAGAACATCATGTATTGATTCTCTGAGTCTTTCCCGTAAGATTTGTGCATACTGAAAAAAAAAGCCAAAAAGATATTTTAGTATGGCTCAGTGTTTCTTAGTTGAGTTTCTGATTCTGCCTCTAAAACTTAAAGCCAAGAACAAGCCACTAAAATGCTCTAAACCTGTAAGATTGGGGACAGTAAAATCTATGGTACCTACCTCAAAGAGATTTTGAGGTTCAAATGAGATTAACATATGTAAAATACTTTGTAAATCTTAAAGTGCTATATAAATGGCAGTTATTATTATTCCAACATCAATTGAGAAGGCGGCAAAGGAAAGTTCTAGACAAACTGCCCTATAAAAATTCAGTTCAATAACACATTCAACTGGGGGATAAGGTGGCACTTCAGCTAAACCCTGAAGAAGAGAAGTCTTATGAAGGAGATAAGAAGAGAGAATATATTTCAAACCATCATCTCTTCCCTGGTCTTTACTTTCCCTTCACCCAAACCTGACCTTAATAGTTAATCCCCTAACCTTATAGTTACTCCCCTAGAACCCTTTGCTCTATCACTGATGATGTATCACTAAACTTCACTCTTGAATTATTCTTCTTTGTCTCTTCTACTGGGGAATAGTTCTGTAGAAAGTCACATACCACTGACTCCCATTCCAAATTTATGTTATCTACTCCAACTGGACCCTCAGAGCAGCAAGACAATTGCTTTAGGCCTCCACTGTACTCCCCAAAATGGTTGTACTTAAACCTTCCACATCACTCCTTCCCTAGACCCTCTAAGCCAGTGGTTCTCAACCTTTGGGTCGCAACCCCTTTGGGGGTCAAACAACCCTTTCACAGGGGTCACAGGGGTTGTCTAAGACCATCAGAAAACACATATTTCTCCAGGTGGTCTGCCCACATGCAGACATGCCCACATGAGTATTAAAAGGGTCACGGCATTAGGAAGGTTGAAAACCACTGCTCTACACTCTTTTGGTGAGCCATATCCTCTTAGTCACATTTCCTGAAAAAGCTGTTTGTATTCACTGTCTCCACTTCCTTTCCTCTTAATCGCTCACTCTTCAACCTTCTGAAATCTGGATTTTTTAACCTCATAATGAAGAGGTATAGAAGGGTGGGGGTGAATTTCTATGAAATCCTTTCAGGCTTCTTTGTCTGAAACGAATTACTGGACTCAGCTATCTTTTGGCAGAGTTACAAAAGTTTACTGTTACACTGACTTTGAAGCAGGCAGGAGGCGGGGCAGGGTAAGGGGACCTCCAAGCTTACAGAGTTATAAAGTGCAATGCTATGCTTTGCAGTGGGCAGGAGAAGGTTAAGGATAGCCTGCCCTTGATTGAGGTGTAGTTTTTAAAGCTATAAAACTGTCAGTCATAGGTTAATTATGCTAACTAGGTGGGCAAGGGTAGAGTTAGGGAGGAGTTTGGAAGGAGTTTAGGAGCAGTCGTGCTTAAAGGGACATATACTTTTTATATCAACTGTGCAGGCATATTGCCCATAATTCACTGGGAAATCCCCATAAGGGGAGGCCACGAAGAGGTGTGGTTTTTGCCTCCACACTTCACTAGGTTACTTTTTGGTCAAGGACGAATGAGGTAGATCCAATATGGCTGTTGGGAGGACAGGCTTAATTGTTTCAGGAGGTGCCAAGTTTGGCAGCTAGACTGATTAGAGATTCAGGGGGTACCACCTTGGGGGGAGTTATCTCTTTGATAATGCTGTTCAAGGTTTTCGGGTACAGCTGGCCACTAACAACAAAGGAGCTATGTATTTCTCTAAAAAATACTTGGGTGATGTATTCATAGGTAACTGTATCTAGGCAGACTGCTAGCTCAGGGAAAAGACTTTTAGGCTGGGAGCAGGGGAGAGGCAGAGTCAATGCCTTTATGGCTGGGGGAAAGTGTGACTTTTACAACTTAGTTGCACAGGCTTGTTACATTACATACATAGGTACCCGAACACAAGGGAGATTTTTACAAACTGAGGTTACAGACAAAAGCATCCCAGACCCCATCAATAATTCAAATCAAACTGCTCTCCAAAGTTATCAATGATCTTTTAATTGCTAAATCTGATAGGTTCTTTCTTAGTCCTTATTCTTCTTGACTTAACTGCTACAACTGACACTGCTGACTACCCTTTCCTCCTGGATATTCTTTCCCCTTTAGGTTTTTGTGGCACTCCTCTCTCTCCTGGTCCAACTGCTACCTATTCTTTCTCAGTCTGCTTTGTTGGTTCATCATCCATATCAAGCTCTCTAATGGTGTTACCCAAACTTCTGTCCTGGTCCTCTTTTCTTTCTCCTTTATTCCTGGGGTTCTTAACCTGGGGTCTATGCATTTAAAAAAGTATTTTGATAACTGTTTTATTATAATTGGCTTCCTTTGCAATACTGTATATTTTATTGTATGCATTTAAAAAACATTATTCTGAGAAAGAGACCATAAACTTCATCTAACTGCCAATGGGATTCATGCCAGAGGAAACATTAAGAACTCTTACTCTTTCTCTTTGTAACTTCATCAACTCCAATGAGTTTAACTATTGTCTCTATGTTGATAACTCATAGATTTATTTGTATAACCAATCACAGTCTCTCCCCCAAGGTCCAACTTCATATCACCAATTACCTATCAGATACTTCAAATTGGATGTCCTAAAGACATCTTGAATTTAACATACCTAAACTCCCTCTAAACCCAGAGATGAGTAGAATAATGACACCAAAGAAACAGAGTCCAGAAAGAGAGAAGTGTGGCTAGAATAATGGAATCAAAGATTTAGAATTCAATTCCCTCATTTAATAGATTAGGATATCCCAGAGTTAGTTTTGTCTTGTCTAAAGTAGTTAAGTAATAAGTAGTAGTAACAGGACTAGCATCTACATTCTCTAATACCAAATTCAGCACTCTTTCCATTTCTACCTTTACATCTCTGGCATAAGTCTACTTCTGTCCCTTTAAATAGGCACCATTTTAGTATAAGGCCCTCAACACCTCTCCTTTAGACTCCTGTAAAAGGTTACTTAAATCAAGTTTCTTTCTTCACTCCAACATGATTTTCCCAAATCCAATATAATTTTCTCAAACCTAATCCAATGATTTCCCCAAATATGACTGCCCAAATGATTTTCCTAAGTTGTAAGTATTACTGTTGCCTACCTACTCAATAAACTCAAATGACTACCTATCACCTCTAGTATGAAATATAAAATCTTCTGATTGGTTTTTGAAGCCTCATCCTTTTACTACCTTTCCAAAACTTTACTTTCTTCTACATACTCTGAGTCAGTCAAACACAGGTCTTCTTGCTATTCCCCATATAAGATACTCCAATCCTTGCCTTTTCACTCCCATGTCTACAATGTCCTACTCTCTCACCTCTACCTTCTGGCTTCCATGACTCAGTTCAAATCCCTCCTTCTAAAGGAGGGCTTTCCCAGTCCCCTCTCCCAGTCCCTAACCACTGCCTTCCTTCTGATATTACCTTCCACTTCCACTGTATAGAATTTGTATGATCAACTGTTTGCATGCTGTCTATTCCATTAGAATGTGAGCTCCTTGAAGGCAGGGACATGTTTTTTTACTTTCTTTGTATACCCAGTGCTTAGCACAGTGCATGACATATGTTAAGCACTTAGTAATATATTACTTGTTGATTGACTTTGGTACAGCTTGTTGCTTTAGGATTACAGAGAGGTAGATACATAATCACAGACACAAGCATCAGAGATATAGTGCAAGACATAGCAAGACCTAGACACAGAAGGTCAAACAAAGACACATCTTTTGTAGCCATTTCTTTCTTTCTACTTATACCAAAACCTCAGTTCAGACCTTCATCATCTCACCAGACTATTGCAATGGCCTCTTACTAGGTCTCCCTGCTTCTAATCTTCCTCTTCTCTAATCCATCCACCATACAGCTGACAAATTGATATTCTTAAAGCCTAGGTCTGCCCCTATCACTCATCTGATCAAGAAGGCTCAGTGACTTCCTATAGCCAGAAAGATAAAATAAAAATACCTCTAAATGATATTTAATCTCCTTCACACTGTGGCTCAAATATCTTTCAAGACTGATTTCACATTACTTCCTTTCACATACTTGACATTTCAGCCAGGTGGGGCTACTTGTTTCCCTTAGTTGACATTTCATCTCCAGGCCCTGCTTTGTACCTGTTGTCCCTCATACTGAGAATTCTCTCCTTCCTTACCTCCCTGTCTATTTTGCACCCACAAGAACGTAAGCTACTTGAAGACAGGGTGTATTTTATTTATATCCCTAGTGTCTTTGCTTATAGGAGGCATTTAATGCTTGATGAATGGATGGTGTAATGCGGCAGCTATAAATGTTAAAATAACATGGCAAGTGTTGGATTTGAAGTCAAGGGCCCTGGTTTTGAATCTTGCTTCTATTACTTATTATGTGTGGCCTTGGGAAATTTTTAATCTGTCTAGGACTCAGTTTTCTCATCTACAAAAGGGTAACTAATGATATTTACATTTCCAGTCACATCTACATCTTAATTCACCCAAATGGCAAAAGATATCTCCTGTTGAGACAGGAATACTGTGTTTAGTTCCGCATACCACATTTTTAAAAGGGCCCTGACAAACTGCATTTGGCAAAGGTTGTCCAGAATGGTGAGAACTGAAAAATGTGTCTTATGAGTAACTGAGAGATGTTTAAAGACTGGAGAAAAAAGGACTTTATTAAACAGAATTAGCTCTCTTCAAGTGCTAGAAGAGCTATCCTGTAGAAGATGGATTTGATTTGCTTTACTTAGCTTCAAGGTTATAGTGCAAATCTCCCTAGAAATATAACAAACTGCTTAATAATTAAGGTTATCAGTCAGGATAAAAAGAAACTTTTATATAGCACTTTAAAGTTAGTAAAACATTTTACATAATCTCCTTTAATTCCCGCGTAGGAACCTGCAGAGGCTTCAGGTAGCTGTGGATGGGATAAAAGGATTTAGAGCTGGAGGGAAGCCTAGAAGTCATCTAATTCAAGTTCTTCCTTTCATAGCTGAGGATATTGAAGGCACAGAGGGGTTAAATGACTCCCCTAAAGCTGCACAGCATCACTGCCGGGGTTACCTAGGGCTCATTTCTGGACTTGTTCACTCATGTCAGGAGAGTACCAAAGGCAAGGATTAAAACCCAGTTTTCTTGACTTCACACTGGGTGTTTCTCCCTCAAAATACTAGGGATTCCCCATTACTGGAACAAGGGGATTAAGTCCCTGGGAGTGCCTTAGGTTGGATTTCCCCTCACATATGGATTAGGCTAACCAATGGACTATCCCTTCTAAACCTCTGGAAGTCAGTGAAAAGCACAAACTTGAAAAGTCTTGGGCAAAGCCCAAAGTGGCCACATCGTGTTTCTGTCTTTGTTTTGTTTGTGGGTGGAGAGCTGGGGCGCTGGAGCGCTTTTCACCGGGAGGGGCCCTAATATCCCCGTTATCATAGGCGGGGAGGGTCCCAGTCGCTGCCATCACACTCACTGACTCCTTCTCAAACATGCTGGGCCTCCGCTCTCTCTTGGCCTGGGCCCCAGGAATCCCGGGCACCGGCGTCGGCATTGCCGGGGCCTTCACGCCTCGGCCGGCAGTCGTAGGGGCAGTGGAGGAAGAAGGGAGGGTTCGTTTTTCCATGGTGCTTCTCCCTTCTCTTTCTCACAGGTCTGTTCTACAGCCAACACCTCCTCCTTCCCATCCTGATGGAGCCCGGTTTCTGGACGCTGTCCCGTGACCTTCCCTCTGAGGTACTTGAGAAACGTGCTCCTAACGACGCTGGGCCACAATACCGAGCACGCGCCGAAGGAACATGACACGCTCCCGAGGCGCGAGGAAACGGATGTCGACGGTTCGGAAGTTACGTCCTCGCGCCCGCCTAACTTCGTGCCGGAAGCCGGAAGCCGGAAGTGTTGGAGGGAAGAAGAGAGAAGAGGGAGACACACCTCAACTGCGAGTTAGCTTGGTCTCGCGAGAGGCTCTAGTGTTCTTGCGGCCAGTGCCGCTGTGTGTAAGTATTGTGGTGGCTCCGGCAGTTGGTGGTTTATGTCCAGTGGAGAAACCATCTCGAAACCCTGGCCGTAGCGAATTTGGCATCTCCTGGGATCGCCGCTCCCGCATCTCTGTCTGGTCAGCCCAGGAGCATGGGTTGCGGCGGCCAGTCTACATTCACCGCGCGGGCTCCGCACCCATTTTGAGTCATGGGACCCCTCTGACAGTCTGATGAAGCCTGTGAAACCCTCCTCAAAATAATGATGTTTTAAAATGCATGATGGAAGGAAATGCTAGATTTCAATTAGAGGTCAGTGGAAATAAAGATGTCAGTGCTTTTTTTTTTTTTCTTCCCATCCTTGTTCTCGGGATCCCCCGAAATCTCCCACGGACTCCCTTGGAGGATTTGTGGATCCCAAGTTAAGTATTCTTGGTCGAGAGTCTAGAGGAGGGATCAGTAAATTGAGAGTCCAGTGAAAACTCGGCAGTTTTTGCCATCTTCACGAGCCCGTTGCTCTTTAGACATCATACTGTGGAGAACTGGGCTGCTTTTAATACAGGAGGGGCTTAAATCAGTATTAATTGAATTGAAATCGGGACTACTGTAGCTAGTTGGGTGGTGGAGTTTCTTCGTTCCAAGAGATTTGTTTAGGTGTGCTTGGGAACCTGAAGGAGGAAGCCATCGAGCATTTATTAAGGACTTATGTGCCAGACGTTGTGCCAAAAGCAGAAGTACCGTTCCTGTCCTCAAGGATTTTCCATGCTAATGAAGGAAACAAGTTTAAAATAAATATGTTTATATATACGTATATATGCACACATATATAGCACGTGCATATTATGTATATTATATATACTTATCACATATATGTGTATATTATATGTAACCAGTATATATAAATAAACATTGCATAATATATATCAATTATGATTGTGTGTATTAACCTTACGAGGGGCAGCAAATTTTAGAATATACACTTACATTTATATATACATACATATATATTTATATATATACTTACTATATTTTTACATATATATACATATATTGTATTTATGTATATATTTTCTAAAATTTACTGCCCCTTGTAAGATTAACACACACATATACACATATACATATTATATACACTGTTAGAGTTTTCACAAGTACGCATGTGTTGTGGGTTTAGTGGTGGTAAGGCAGGTGATCTGGTACAATGCACTGGGCTAAATATTTACTAACCCCCTGAGGTCACCACCAGTTATTTATCTTGTTTCTACAGAGTTGTTTGCATGTTGTCTCTTCTATGAGACTGTGAGTTCCTTGGGGGCAGGGACTTTTTTCTCCCCCCCCCCTTTTTTTTTGTAACAAATGCTTCTTAACTTTGGGAATGTCCTCTGCAAATCCCCAAGTTTTGGAGGGATGGGGTTAGGGCAGCCTTCCTCAATTTATTCCCTGCCTTAACCCCTATTTTTGAAATGTGCAGATAGGAAAGGCTTGGGGCAGGTCCTAGGTACCCCTAGGTACTCCTTTTCTTTCCAAGTAGAAGGGCTGTGTTGGAAGTTAACTTCTCACTAAAACCTACCATTCCCAGACTCTGCCCTAGTAGGCAAGGATCGGGAATTGTTTTCTTTTTTGTCTGTATCCTATGCACTAGCACAATGCCTTAGCTGCTTAATAAATATTTGGTGAGTTGAACTGATGTTTCAATGCCCTTTTAAACATCAACCCTACCAGCTGCTATTTCAGTCTTATAATTTTAAGATTGATTTTTATTTGGGAGGAAGAAGCAAGATACTGTCTGGGAATGGAAACAGGAAAACTTTGTGTATTTCATACAGAAAAGAGAATCCCATTTGGTGCAGTGGAAAGTACTCAGGTTTTGTAGCTAGAAGACTGTTTTTTGTGTTCTGGCACTCACACTGAATGAATAAACAAATGACATTGATTGGTTGTATGACCACTTTACATAGTTTTAAAAAATCCTTTTTAATTTTAAAAAGATGATGATTTATGGTAAAGTAAGCTGCCAACTATGTGTGTGTGTGTTGTGTATTCATATATATGTATATTTGTCTTAAAAACTAATTATATAAAATGTCATTTCATTCTCAATTGTGCCACTTTTATTACTTAAAATCTCTTAGCTTTTGTTTAGTTATTGGTAAAACTATAGGTAAAATTTTTATTACGAACTTCATAGGGTTGTTAGTAGGAAACTGTTTTATAAAGTACATATAAATGTGAATTATTATTATTGTTTCTTGTGGTTCATCAGTCACATTTAAAATCATCCAGTAGGTACATTTGTTAAAATTGGAATCCCACGTCTAATTCTCAGAATAAGACTTGTGAGCAGACACTGGAAATGACTTTGGGACGCCATGACAATACCGTGAAGGTCGAAGATTTAACGTAGACAAGAATAGAACTGTATTTTGATTTGCTGGCTAATTGATTGTTGAATCTTTTCATTTTGCTTCATGTCTTCACGTTGACTTATTGCATTTAATTTTCCCTACGTACGAAGAGAAGATGCTTATTAAAGTTTGAAAATCTCTTTACATGTTTTTTTTTAATTTAATCTTCACAAAAGCCCTGTGAAGTAAGTGATGTTATCGTCTTAATTTTATAGATGAAGAAACAGAAGTTCAGGAATACTAAATTCAATTAAACATTTTTAAGCACCTTCTTGTACAGCTCACTGGGCTTTATTTAAAAGAAAGGACATTTTTAAAAGATGCATTGAGAGAAATGCTTTGTTATGGTCTATAAAAATACTTTTAGATCTTAGGTAAAATATCTTTAGAAATTAATATTTTAATTATATTTTATCTAAATTTTTAAAACATTTAATATATTTCCCTTTCTGTCTTTTTAAAGCCAACGTAATTTATTTAATCACTTTATATTTATTTTCTTTTTATCTTCATCATAACAAATGTTCACTGTGTCCTATATTCCAGATGTTAATAACTGACTCCATCACTACATGCCTGTCTCCCCCAGTACATGACATGGTTTGTAGGCTTGGGTTTGAAGTAAAAGAAAACTATGATACCAACAGCATTGTATCTCAGCATGGTGAAGTGTGCTGGAAAACAATTGCTGAATGTATGTGCTATACAGATTCAGGTTCGTATGTATTGTGTCTCTGCACGATGGTGTTACATTTTACAGTAATAGGGAAGATATGAGAGAGGAAGGTTTTGGGGGTGTCGGGTGGACAGTGAGTTCTGTTTTGGACGCATTCCATTTTAGATGTCTACTGGAAATCCAGTTGAAGATGCCTGAAAGGCAGTTGGAGATGCAAGATAAGAGATCAGCTGAGAGAATGGGGCAGGAAAGTAGATTTGAGAATCATAAGCATAGAGATGATCATTAAAGCTATGGGAGCGGATGAGATCACCAAACAAAGTAGCCTAGAGGGAGAAGAGAAGAGGGCCCCGGACAGAAACCTGAGGGACACTTACAATTAAAGGTCATGATCTAAAAGAGGATCCAGCAATAGAGAAAGAGGGGTCAGATAAGCTAGGAGGAGAACAAAAAGAGAATAGTGTCCCTAGACCTAGAAGGAAAAGGTCATCAAGCAGGAGAGAATGATCAGCAGTGTCCAAGGCTGCAGAGAGGTCAAGAAGAATGAAAATTGAGAAGAGGCCTTTGGATTTGGCAGCTAAGAGATCATTATTAACTTTAGAAAGAGCAGTTTCTGTAGAATGATAAGGTTGGAAGCCTGATCTTAAGGGGTTATGAAGAAAGTGAGAGGAGAGAAAGTGGAAGTACCTACTATAGATGACTTTTTAAGGAGTTTAGCTACAGGGGGCAAGAGAGATATAGGATGGAGTTGGCAGTGATGGAAGGATCAAGTAAGGGTTTTTTCAGAGTAGGGAAGACATGGCCATGTTTGTAAGAGATTAAACATAAATGAAAGAGTAGGGATGACAGAGGGAATAGTCTGTTGGAGAAGAGAAAATGGAGTGGGATCACTTAAACAGGTAGAAGGTTAGCCTTGGTAAGAATTAAGGCCACTTCATCATGTGAAGTAGAAGATTATGGCAGAAGGCACCTGATTAACAGAGGAGAGAAGGAGCTCAGGTGAATGGCCTCAATATTTTCTATAAAATATGAGACAGAGTTCTTGTGCTTGCTATGTACCAGGCACAGTGTTAAGTTCTGAGGATTCAAAGAGAAATAGTGGTTGTAAACATACTCTAAGTTGTTTTAGTACATTGACATATAATTCCTTTTGGTCAGCAAACTCAAACTGATTTACAGCGGTTAGGTGTTATCTTTTGGTCTTATGGTACATTTCAGCTCCCACTTAACTGTTTTTGGTCTGCCCTTGCTAATTTGAAGGTCCTTTTCCTTGACTGAACAGACGGAACCAAAATAGGAGAGGTAGCAGTGTGGTGCAGTGTTTAGAGACTGGACAAAGGAGTCAGGTGACTTATCCTAAACCAAGCTCTGCTATTTACTGAGTATCTGACTTTGGGCAAGTTCTTAAACTCTCTGGACCACGGGTTCCTTTTCTGAAAATAAAAATGTTGGAATGGAATTTGTATTCTACTCTTAATCTTTTTTGTTGGTAATTTGGAGAAATTGTATGTGATGTGTCTCTGTTGTGCTAAAGAACATTTCTTTATCCTAGAAGGACAAAATGTGGATTACTTTAAGAGTGTAAGCCTCTTAGGTCCTGTATGTGAAGCTGTTCACACTCATATATATTCTCTGACTAAGGCACAGTTTGAAGTTCGATATGCCCTTTGGTTCCAGTGGACAAATTTTCCAGAGGTATGGCTTTGTGCAATATGAGGAAATTATATAATTTTTTAAAAATCCTTTTAAATTTTAAACAGATGATGGTTTATGTTAAAGTAAGCTACCTGCATGTACATATACATCTATCTATCTATCTATCTATCTGTCTGTCTATCTTAAGAGCTAATTATGTAAAGGGCAATTTCGTTCCCATTTGTACCACTTTTATTAATTTTGCAGTTAATTTTTAGTGTCAGCTGAGTATAAAGAAAATAAATTTAAAAGAAGGCCCTAGCACTTAGACTCTAGCTTCTGATTTTTCCATAATACTTAGTAGAGGCAACTGGTTGCTCAGTTGATAAAATGTTGGGCCTGGATCAGTTCAAATCTGGCCTCAGACACTTACTAGCTAATTTGAAGATCATTCTCCTTGACTAGACAAAGCTTGGGTAAGTCACTTGATCTCTGTTTGCCTCAGTTTTCTCGTCTATAAAATGAGAATAATAGCACTTAGCTCCCTTGGTTGTTGTGAGGATAAGAAATGAGATGATTTTTGTAAAGCACCTTAAAACCTTAAAGTGCTATATAAATGCTTGTTTTCTTTCCTTTCCCCTAGTGTTATTTGAGATGCCTGTTTGTTTAAAAGTCTCAGAAAGTTGCCATTGAAATATTCGTGAGGTTGAATTTAAAGGGATAGTATTTGTAGTTGTTTTGGAAAATGTTGGTTTTTTTGGATTAACGTCTATTATTTATTGTCTTATAATAGCTATTTCCTGAAATATTTCTTGCTCTGAGGAGTCTGCAACCAGAAGCTATTCCTCTTAGCTTAATGAAACTAACATCATGTCTGGAACGAGCTTTGGGTGATGTAAGTGCTTAGAATTATTAATGTGTAGTTTAAAAATTGCTTGAACAAGAATAATAAAAAAGCATTATCCATTTGCACTGCCAAATTGGAATTTATTTGTCTGCATAGTAGCTCAGTAACTATAATAATTATTATCAGGTCTTAAAGACAGAATCCTGTAAAAGAAATGTGTGAGTCATTATTTGATTCAGATAATTGTTACTTCCTGTTATATTAACGTGTTCTCTAATAACTGTTTCCTCTTATCTTTTACACACACCTTCCTTTGTGGCTGTTGTTTTCTTTTTTTTTAAACTTTTATTTATTTTAGTTTATACATCATTCATTTCTATGAGATTTTGAGTTAACAAATTTTCTCCCCATCTTTCCCCTACCCACCACCCCAAAACAGCCATCCCATTGTATGACCCTTCCCCCAATCTATTCTCTCCTATGTCCTCCCCCATCACCCCTCTGACTTTCCGG
>CM053584.1:328006623-328022594 GCA_028627135.1 Pseudochirops cupreus | reverse complement strand
ATGGACTTCATAATTACCTGGAGAGGCTTATACAAGCTGATGCTAAGTAAGAAGAGCAGAACCAGGAGAAATGTGTACACAATCACAGACACATCGTACGTGTGATGACCAACCTTGATAAACTGGTCTCTTCTCAGCAACGCACAGCTATAAGACAACTCTACAAGTCTCAGGATGGAAGGAGATATCTACATTCAGAGAAAGATCTAGAAAGACCAGAGTTTAAATGGAGACTGAAGCATCTACATGCTATTATTCTTTTCCGTGTTTGGTTTTCCTTCTTTTTTCCTATTGTTCACGCCATTGGTTACAACCCTTCTATACAACCAGACCAATGTCCAGAGTGAAAGTATGTGCAGATTCTATACTTGACTGCATGCCGCCGGGGGTGGGGGGAGAGAGGGAGAGGAGAAAATTTGAAACTCAAGGGACTCTGGAACAGAATCTTGCAAACTAAAAGTAAATAAACAAATCAAATTAAAATTTTTTTAAAAAAGAAGGCAAGTAAATATATATTTCAGCAAGATTTTCATCAAAAATAATGAAAATCATTTTGACATAAACCTTGTCTTAAACTAGGACTGGGATTACTGGGGTCAACTTTCAAGGCAGCCACACAAAATCAAATCTCTTTAGTTTATTTTAGCTCACCCAAAAGTCCTCTCTGAAAAATTTCAACATGTCGCTCAAACGCAGTTTGGGATATACATACTATATGACCTGAGCAACTATCTTAACTTCCTATTTCTAAAGGTAACTCTAAGACTATAAATTGGAGAGAAGGTACCAATCTTCATTGGTAGAGGGAGTTTCCCTATCCATGGGTTCCCTCTACCAATAAAATCATTTAAAAAATCCTCATTTCTACCCCACTAGCTTTTGTCTAGGTCTGGAGCAAGGGAGATCAGGCAATGACACACAGACATAACAGAATTTAACTTTGAAGGAATTGGGGATGTTTAGCCTAGAGAAGAGAAAACTAGGAAGTCTATATTGGCTGTGTTCAGATGATCTGTCATGAGGACTTGTTCTGTTGCCCATAGAGAGAAGAACAAAAGCAATTAATAGATGCTGCAAAGAGACCAGTTAGACTTGCTGTCAGTAAGACAAACAAACTTCCCAATAATTAAAGCTATCCAAAAGTTTAACAGGACTGACTTTAAAAGTGGGATTTTTGAGCAAGGAAATGAAACAGTCAAACCTGTGTAACAGAAATATTACTTTGGTAACTTTGTGGGGGAGAGATTGGACAGGAGAGACTGCAGACCAATTTGGAAACTTTTGTAAGAGTACAAGTGAGAGTTGGTGATAGTCTCAACTAGAGTGGTGGTTGTTTGAGTGGAGAAAAGGACAGATTCTAGAAATGCCATGGACATAAAATCAATAGACTTGGTAATGGGTTGATTTGGCAGGAAGGAAAAACGTAAGGAACTGAGGATGAATCTGAGATTACAAACCTGGACATCAAGAAGGATGGTGGCATACTCAGCCGGAAAAAAAAAATTGAGAAGAAAGAGTTTCAGGGTAAAAATGATGATAAATTATGTTTTAGAAATATCGAGTTTCTTGTTTCCTTTTCAATTTAAAGCCCTTCTGTTTAGATCTTCAAGACTACAGGAGAACATATTTTTACTACTAATGTGTAACTGAAGGTAAATTTTATATTTGGCTAAAAGCCTGTCTTTTTAAGCTGGAGTCCAGAAATACATATCCTTTTCTCAGACACCAATTTGTTAGCCAAGCAGATGTTCACTTTCCAAAACTATGTTATTTTCTGAATCTCTTACCTTCAATCTGCAGAAGGACCATAAAGGCCTTTCACAGAACTTGAGAATTAGAAGGAATCTCAACAACTACATAGTTCAAACCATATATGAAATGAATCCCCATTATAATGCTACAAGTGGTCACCTAGTCTCTAATTTAAATCCTCTAAGGAGAAGAGACCCACCACTTCTACCTTCTGTGGTTAAATCTAATCCTTCTTTCATATGATAGTCCTTCAAATAGTTGAACATATTTATCAGGTCCATCCTGGGTCTTCTTTTCTCCAGGATGAATATTCCTAGTTTCTTTGAGAAATCTTCATACATATGTTATACTGCTCATGGCCCTTCTCTATCCTGGCTGCCCACCTCTTGAGGGAGCCCATTCCATTTTGGATAACTTAAATTGTTAAGAAGGTAACCCCATCTCTTCCCCAAGACTTCAAAATTCTCATCAATGGTTTTCAGATTCCTTCTGGCCAATATTTGTTGGAAAAACCATAAATGTACAATAATTATCAGGTTTGTCCAATCTTCAAGGGTTTTTTGTCATATCCTCTACACATACAATAAGGTGTGAATTACTTATGACAAAGTAAAATAACTAAATTTACTGACCTACATGATATATCTTTAAAAAATTTTAATATGTAATACGTTCTCTATTGCAACAACTTTTTTGTAGGAATTAGCACTAAGTTCATTAACTAAAAGTAAGGAAATCAGTTCAATGTGGTATCACTTGGTCAAGGACAGACCATCTGGGTCAGTGTAGTATTAAGGAGAAGCACAAATGCATAAGCATTGCTGTCATAAAATGAAACTATGTCAAAATCAATGTTTCTCTCAAATAATTTGCACCCTATTGTATGCCCTAGGAAGTCAGTAAATCTATTATTAATTTGAGAAGCAAACCACCCAGTGGAGATTCACAAATCATTGACTGCTAAGGTTGGCAAAGATATTAAGATTATCTAGCACTTAGATTCTAGCCCAATCTCTTTATTTTACAGATTAGGAAAGTAAAACTTGGAAATGTTAAGTAACATGGCCAAAATCACAAGGCTAAACTGGTAGCAGATTGAGGACTAAAACCCATGTCCCTGGTTTCTTTTTGGAGCACTCAGGATACTCTTCACTTTATCACAATGGCTTATTCTTCATCAATCTGCATTTATTAAGCACTTGCCATAGGCTAGGCATTGTGCCAGGTACCAGTGAAACAAAGACAAAAAAATGAAGTAATCCCCACTCTCATAGAGTTTATATTCTAACAGGGGAGATAAGTGCATTTATAATTTTATGCAGAAGAAATATAAAGAGAATAAATGCAAAGTATTTTAAACAGAATGTAACAAAGGAGGGAACTAATACTTAAAGGAATCAGAAAAAGCCTCCATTTTTTTTAAAGGTTGTTCTTGAACTGCACTTTGAAGACAAAAATTCTATGAGGAGGAGAAAAGGAAGGAAAGGATTCGAGATATTCGGGCTGGCCAGTGGAAAGGAATGGAGACAGGAGATGAAGCATTATCAGTGAGGAACAGAGAGATCAGCTTGGCTGGACTGCAGAGAGCAGAAAGGGGAATAATCTAGACTTATATTTTCCATATTGCAACTTTCCCCAGCATGGTTTTGAGATATCACGGGTCAGCACAAGAAATTAAATGGGAATTTGGGGGGAGTTTTGCAGAAGCCACAGATGACATAAAAGGCCAGAAGACAACGCAGAGACTATAACCAAATACTTAACCCAAATTTTGCAATGAGATACTGTAAACACCCCATAAAAGAAATGAGAAAAAAACCAGACCTTCTCTGGTATGAAGAGAGGGCCAAAATATTTTACATGGATTTTCCAGATCATGGGGGTGCCACGCCCATGTCATGTGGAAGGGATAACTAACCGTACAATGAGTCTAGAAAGATAGGCTGGGGCCAAGTTGTAAGGCCATTAAAAGTTTTTTTTTTAAAAAGGTACATATTTTGTCCTGGAGGCAACAGGGAGTTGCTGGAGTTTACTGAGTAGGAAAGAGACATTCCCAGATCTGATTAAGAAAAAACATTTGGGTAGCTGGGAAAAACCTGAGGCAGGGAGACCAGTCAGGAGACAGTTACAATAAGCTGAGTGAGAAGCAATGAGGGCCTAAACTAAGAAGGCATTTGTATGAATAGAGAAAATCAGCTGGATGCAAGGAATAATATTCTTGACAGTTTATGGGTAGACATAACCAAACTCTGATTGACAGCTCAAGAAATTTTCAGTTATTTTCTTTTGAAGTATTTTATTTTAACCACTTTAACACTGACTCTAATTAAAGAGAAAACATAATTTCGGTTCATTTCTTTTACTGTTAAGGACCTTTTTATATTTGTAATATAAATATTGTTATTTCAACAATTCTTCCAAAAGTTTCTCTTTACTTTAACTGGAATATTCTATTAAAAACAGAGAAAAGAAATTCAAGGCAATTCCTTAGCAGGCAAAAATTGGAAAAAAAATCCATACAACATCGCATTTAAATAAAGCCAGAAAGCACACTGATGAAAACTGAAGGGGGTTTGAAATATAACTCTTCTATTTTTAATTCTTACCAACATACAAAGTATTTCACCATATACTTTAAAAAACAAATACTATGAGGAATAAATGAGTCTTCACTGCCAAAGAGATTCAGATATTTAAGTTAATTATTAAGAACAATGGTTCTCAAAATATTTGGCTCCCACCAAAATATAATTCTTTACTGTAAAGAATTATTAGCATTCTATGGAACAACATACACAAACAATTTCACATGTAAGTTTCATACAAATTATAGCACACTTAGTAAAATTCCTAATGCTCTAGTAGGCCATGTAATAATCTTTGAGAATCATTGATCTAGAAAATTTAAGTTAAATCTCAAGTATTTTAGGAATTTTTTAAAAATCTACATGATATGGCAAATTACCTCAAATTCACTGTTTTCTTTTGACATTGAACATCTCAGTGCAAAAGCTCCCAATGAATATTCACTCTATGAATGAAAAAAACATACTTCTTGGCAAAGTTAATGTACATTAAGTAGGGTATAAAATAAGGGAGAAAAAAGTCAAGATATTAGCAATTAATAAATTTATTAATAAGACTAATAAAAATAGTGTGTCACAATCAAAATGAAAAAATGCCTTGGAAAAAGTGTTCAAATCATTGTTCTACTTCATTGAATAATTATTAGAATTGGCAAATGACAGAGAATCAAATGAAAAGAGTTCCCTTCACATAAGTTACCTTCTAACTTAAAGCATTCTATCACACAAAATGCTTGTTGACCAATGATGGTAATCAATGAATGAATGAGTAAGCCTTACTGAAAAAGGCTGAGATGTGAGTAGCAAGTGTGAAATCAGATGCAAGGAGAGTAGACAAATTATTCTAGGAATTTAGCTAAGAAAAAGAGGAGAAATTACAATACCTGAAGGGATGGTAGATAATAGTCATCAGGATATGGATAGGGGGTATAATGGCAAGCAAAGAAGTACTTAACACCTTGTTTCAGCTACTTAAGTGTTTAGCACCTGCTTTGAGCTCCTCATGATTTGAAGGTGAGAGGAACTTGCTGACACAACAGGAAGGGTGGGACAGGAAAGAGAACCACAATGTATAAGGAGGAGCACAAGCTGGAACTGAGCAGAACTGAGAAGAGAACACTTATGGTATCCATCACTCTGTTTGTCCCTGTTGATTTGTGTTTGTGATACTTTGTACAGAAGCCAGACCTTACTGGAAGCCCTGAAAGAGGATTTTCTCGTTGTTTGTTTACAAAAGTCCTGGAGGAGGGTTTCAGAGGTCGTAGGACTATACTGATTATTTGTGCTGACTTCTCAGACCTTATTTGTGGGTCTGTGTTGATTTCATAGACAGATAATGAATTGATGATGGTGCTGGCAATGTGTGTGAATGCTGTTTCTGTTTTGTTAAGCTTTCTTTGTCTTCACAGAAATAGAAACTTCAAAGAACTTGACGTGGACTGAACACTGTGAGATTCAAAATGGAACAGGAGCTAGATGAGAAACTGGACAAGGAGCTGAGAGCTGGCTGCCTGTGAATCCAGGTGATGGCTGGGTAGATTCTGGCAAGAGCTGGACCCATGGAAGAGGAACCATGGAATCTGGGAGCCAGTCTAGAGTCAAGATGAAAAGACCTCCCCTTTGGTACTTAGTGCTGACTGAGATCATGACACTTTGGCCTAGGGGTGACAGAACTTTGTACTTTGTACCTTGTGCCCCTTAACGATGATTGGAAACTAATCTTACTCATTCTACAAGAAGAAAGAAGGCTTTTTGACTGAGAGATTAAGACAATGTGACCTAGGGGTAGGAGAATTTTGACCTTTGTACTTTGTGTCCCTTAAGGAGGACTGAATTAAGGACTTACTGAATGATATGCTTTGTTTGAAACTATGTGGCCACTTTAGTGATAAGTTGTTATGTTATATCATTGTGAATGCCGTACTTTGGTTTCTGTGAATGTTTTGCCTTAGTTTATTGCTGAATAAATAAATAGTTCACTATATGGGGCAGCTAGGTGGCGCAGTGAATAGAGCACTGGCCCTGGAGTCGGGAGGACCTGAGTTCAAATATGCCCTCAGACACTTAACACAAAACTAGCCATGTGACCTTGGGCAAGTCACTTAACCCCAGTTTCCCTACCTTACCCCCACAAAAAAAGCAAAAAAAGAAAAGAGTTCACTATACTATGTGATCAGAACCTTAAATTTATTCACAGCAACAGTCCTCTGGAGAGCTGCTTGTGCTTGGCTCTATAGGGGGAGATATCTGGATGGAATGAACCACAGAAGAAGATAGACAGTTGAGTAAAATTGATAGATAGGAGAAGGATGTAGAAATGGTCTATGAAATAAGGAGCTTGACTACCCTCCTCCAGGCCTAGTATGTAGAAAGACATATACAATACTAGAGAGAATATCAGAGAGGGTGAACATGGATGTAGTATCTTCAGAAGAAAGACAGTTTTCTGCAATTACAAGGAAATGGGATGGCTGGATAGGATGAAACTCTGTCTGGGGCTGGCCAGATATAGAAGGTTGAGATGAAGTTTCATTTACTCACTCTACAATCAACAACCAAAGAGAAGCTACCCCAGGGCAATCTCAGGGTAAGTTCCAAAACTGAATGGATTAATTCCTCCATGGTGAGAAAGCAGGATCTCGAGAGGTCAGACTGCATGTGAATAATAGCACAAATGACATCATCTAAAACACGCATGATGAGAAAATGTGGTGGATCAATCATATAGCCAACAATAAGGGATAATGCATAGACAGCTCATGTTATATTTTGTCATTTTTCAATTGTTTTTAGTCATGTCTGACTCTGTGACCCATTTGGGGTTTTCTTGGCAAAGATACTGGAGTGATTTGACATTTCTTTCTCCAGCTCATCTTACAGATTAAGAAACTGAGGCAAACAGAGGTAAGTGACTTGCCCAGGATCACACAGCTAGTGAGTGTCTGAGGTCAGATTTAAACTCAGAAGATAAGTTGCTGACTCCAGGGCCAGCACTATATTCACTAACTGTACCACCTACCTGCCCCTCATGTTGTATTGGTATATATGAACTATTATAAGAACCAGAAGAAGGCCTCTAGAACACTGTATGTAACTTTTATGGAAAATCTGTGGAAAGACATGAACAAGAATTACAGAGGATGAGAAGGTGTGAAGCACGTGTTCTAGGAGGAATATTGGAGTGTAATGGCAAGCAAAAAAGTAGTTAATGCCTTGTTTCAGCTGTTTAATTATTTAGCACCTTGTTTCAGTTCAAGTTTCTTTTAAGCCTTGCCCATGATTATATCAAGTCTTTGAACTTGTGAACCCCCGTTGCTGATGCAACAGGAAGAGGCAGAACACGGAGGAGCTTAACGACCATATAGAAGGATAAGCCCAGGCTGGGAGAGAGTAGAAATGAGGGAGCAGTTGTGGTGGTAGATTTTGAGAAGGGAACATTTGTGGTGGTGACACTCTGTCTCTTCTGTGTTGATTTTTGTTTGTGATGTGTGTTGAGTTCTCAGACCTTGTTGGTAGGTCTGTGTTGATTTCACAGGCAGACAGTGAATTGTTGATGGTGCCAGCAATGTGCATGAATGTTATTGTGGATCTTTTAAGCTTTGTCTTCCCAGAAACTGTGAAGGACTTGAGGTGGACTGGACACTGTGAGCTTCAATATGGAACAGGAACTGGACAAGGAGCTGAGAGCTGCCTGGCTTTGAATCCAGGTGACGGGTAGACTCGGGCAGGAGCTGGGACCTTGGAAGCTGAGAGCCAGCCTTCAGTCAAGATGAAAAGACCTCTTCTTGGGTACCTAAGGCTGACTGAGATTATGTTTTACTGTGACCTAGGGGTGAGGAACTTAGACCTTTGTACTTTGTGTCCCTTAAGGAGGCCTGCTCCTTAAGGATGATTGAGTTAAGGATTTACTGAATGATATCTTTTGTTTAAAACTATGTGACCACTTTGGTGAAAACTATGTGGCCATTTTAGTGATAACTTGTTATGCTATAACACTGTGAATGCTGTACTTTGGTTTCTGTGAATGCTTAGCATTAATTTACTGCTGAATAAATAGTGAGTTCACTATACCATGTCCTCTAGAAAGCTACTCGTGCTTGCCTTTACATGGAGGCAGTCACATTTCAGCACCTTCTCCATCATCCTGGGATCAACATGGTCCCACTTAAAATATAAACATTGGTGTAGAGGCCTATACTTCTAAATGCTGATAAAATGATCAAGAGAGATTGGTCCCCTTTCCTCATTCTGAAAGTAGGCCCTCAAACCCAGGATATCACCATTTCCTAACCTTAGAATTGCATCTGACTCTTCCTCTTTCTTTTATGCCACCACCCACATCCAACCAGTTTCAAAGTATTCCCAATTCTACCTCCACAATCTTTTTCTGATCCTGTCCCTTTCCATGTTCAGTACAATCACACTAGTTTAGGGCCTTACCTCTTTTCAACTAGACTATCATAATGGGCTCCTGACTGGGCTTCTTGCCTCCACTCTATTCTCTTTCCCAAACATCTGTAATGCTGCCTTGTGAATAATCTTCTTTTTTTTTTGACAACTATTTCAAAAGAATTTATTTTCTTTTTTTAATATTTTTTTGAATTTTAAATTTTTTTTATTAACTTTTGTTTATTTTCATTCATTTCCACAAGATTTTAAGTTAGAAATTTTCTCCCCGTCTTTTCCGTACCGACCATCCCCAAAACAGTGGTCCACTGTATATCCCCTCCCCCAAACTACTCTATTCTATATCCTCCCCCGTCACCCCTCTGACTTTCCAGTAAGGCAAGATGGATCTCCCTACCCCAGTGCCTGTATATCTTATTACCCAGTTGCATGTAACTAATAATAATAATAACAATAATAATATATACATACATATTTTTTTTAACATTTGATTTTAGAACTTTAAATTCTAGATTCTTTCCCTTCCTCCCTCGTCACCCACCCCCACTGGAAAGACAAGCAATTCAATACAGGCTGCACGTGTGTAGTTACACAGATCATCTCCACAATGGCCATACTGTGAAAGACTGACTATATGTCCCTCCTTCCTATCCCACCCCTCACTTGTTCTATTCTGTGTCCCTGTCCCTTCCCAGAAATGTGTGCTTCTAACAACCCTCCTCCCCAACCTGCTCTCCCCTCCCTCATCCCCCCTCTCATCCTCTTCCCCCCATTCTCCTGTAGGGCAAGATACCCAATTTAGAGTGTATGTCATTCCTTCCCTAAGCCAAATTCAATGAGAGTAAGGTTGACCCTTTCCCTTTTGCCTTCCTGTTCTTCCCCTCCATTGTAAAAGTTATCCCTTGCCTCTTCTATATGAGATGATTAACCCCATTCTGTGAATTATCTTCTTAAAGTACTACTCAACTCATGTCATCCCTTTACTCAAAAAGTTTCATTAAATCTCTATTGGCTACTGAATAAAGTATCTAACTCATGATTCTACATTTTCAGTCTTATTTCATCTTCTCACCCTTCATATACTCTAGATATTTAAGTCATATGGCCTACTCTAAATCTCCTATTATTTATTCTCTGGTTCTATGATTTTGCTTAAGCTGGAACAGTCATCCCATTCTCAATCTGTTAAAGAATATCTTTTGATGTTGCCCTCTTCCTTATAGGTCCAATGCAGATGTAATTTCCCATAATAAGCCTTTGCTGGCACCTTCTCTCTAGAGACCTACTGTTGGCCAGTCATTGTTTGCCCCCGATTGACACAGAGTGAATGAAAATAGGAATTGTTTCTGTTTTGGGCAGAAACCCTGAGGGTCTTCCCATCCTAGATTGATTTTTTTTTGGACAAGATTAGAGGCCATTCATTGACTTAGCCTTAATCACTGAATGGGCATTGCCTCAGTCATACTGACAACTGCTAAAGATCTGAGCTTTAAAGGGTCAAGGTCTTCCACTGTATCTGGGGCCATCTCGAGTTGTCCTGATGTGTATCTGGCCACAGGACCCAGATGGCTCCAGAGGGGAAAGTGAGGCTGGTAACTTTGCACAGCCCTCCCTCACTTAAATCCAATTCATTTGTATGCCATAGCATCACCTCCCTGAAGTCATGGTCCTCTTCAAACAACAGCCACCCTCCAGAGAAAATCCCCTCTCCCTGTGCAAATTTCCCATAACACACTTTCTGAAACACTCCTTTCTACCTACCACAATTTTCCTTGCTTCATAGTTGTTTGCATGTTTTCTCCCTCACTATTAAAATTAAACCCACAAAATGCATGTTATGCTTAACTTAGTATTCCCAGTCTTAGCACAATGACTTCATTCCAACAAGCCAATCACATTTATTATGTGTCTACTATGTGGCAGGCACCATGCTTGTGTGGGTAATGTACAGAAAAATACAGGCACTTAATTGATTCAATTTTGATTTGAACTGATGCTGATGTACTGCCAACAACTGAAAATAATCCTGATAAAAACAAAATGATTTCACACATCACTCATCCCCCAAAACAACAACAAACACCTGTTAACACACAACAGCACTGCTATGCTGTATGTTAGAGTCAAACATCTTTCTCTCTTTTCAAACAGCCTTTCTTCCTTCTTTCCTTTCCCCTCCTCATCCTCCAACATAAAATTAATGACCAGGTTTTGCCAAGATTGCATCTTTATTATTTCTTAGATTTGTAAAATCTTAAACAATGGAAAAGAGAACTCAAACCTCCCCTGCATATTTAAAAATTCATTCTCCCTTTAAAATTATCTATATGATATTCTGGATTTTGAATTCACAAGGTAAATATCCAATTCAAAGACATGCAAATATATTTTTCTTAAAAACATACTTATACTTATAGATATTTGAGAATATATATTTTCCAATAGTAAAAAATTGAACTCATACAACATAGGAAGAGTCTAATAATTCCAAGTTTAAAAAGTGGAACAACGAATACTACTTTTTTGTTCTCTTTGGATACATACATTTAATGTGTTGGCCAGATTTTGGTTTAACTATTTTACCAGTAAGCTTCTTTGCTTATTTTAATATTTTAAAAGGAAGAAAAAGATAAGTCATGTGTGAAAAATATTGAACGTTTTCACTCTCCTTCAAGAATACTTGGACCAACTGAGTACAAAAACATAAGAATGCGAAAGCTTCCAAGCTCAGAAATCTGTAATTTTACCATTCCCTGATATTTGGAACAAGTAATAAAGTCTTGTACTTTGGCTAAAATTTACATGACTTCTACAAGGTTAGCAAGATTTCTATAGAAGGAAATTTAAAATTAAAAAATACAAAAGGTCCAAGGTAAAATGAAAAACTTATATTCCTACCAACAGAAAGAAATATCCACTTGGATGCACCTTACTATAAACACTGTGGATAGAGACATAGACACAGTGGACAAAGCAGCAGCCCTGAAGAGTCAGGAGAACTTGAGTTCAAATCTGGCCTCAAATACTTATTAGTTGTGTGACCCTGGGCAAGTCACTTAACCCTGTTTGCCTCAGTTTCCTTATCTATAAAATGAGATGGAAGGAAATGGCAACGTACTCCAGTATCTTTGCCAACAAAGCCCCAAATGGGGTCATAGGGAGTTGGACATGACTGAAATGACTAAAAAAAACAAAGCACCTACTAAGTTCTAGGCTAAGTACTTCACAAATATAATCCCATTTGATCTTCACAACAACTCTGGGAGTTAAATGCTATTATTATACTCATTTTACAGTTGAGGAAACTGAGGCAGACAGAGACGAATCGACTTGTCCAGAGTCATGACTATTAAGTATTTGAGGCCAAATTTGAACTCCAGTATCCCTGACTCTAGGGACGGCCTTCTATTTGTTTTACTACACGTGCCCATTCTCAGAGAACTGAGAAGGTAAATTATCTACTGAGGGTCACAGAGCTGGGATGGATAAAGAGGTTTTCCAGGCCCAGTTCAATGCTCTTTCGCATCAGTGATTTAATTCTGAAATGTAGCCAGTCTACCAAGTTTGAGGAGGTTACTGTTGCTATATAACACATCTGATCACATATAAAAAAATCAATACCATCAGGATAGCCAAGAGGCTATATGGTGGACTAACATAGGACAATTTTAATGGGAGTAAAAAAGGCAACTGGTATACTGAAAAGAACACTGGCCTGTGATTCAGAAGACTTGGGTTTTAGTTCTAGCTCTACAAGATGTATAGTCTGGGACATACACATACAAACACATACACACACACACACACGCACACACACACCTTGGGCCTCGATTGTCTCATTTGCGAAAAAAAAAACTAGGGAGGTGGACTTGTGGACATCTAGAGGCATTCCAACTTTAAAAAGGAATATGTGAAAAGTAGAAACACATTAAAGACATTAAAACATGATTTCAAATTAAGTGGCACTTCTGTGTAAATCAGAATGACAAATAACCTGGCAAGTTACTGGGGTGGCTGCTGGCAAGCAAAAGCCTCTGCAGACTGTGTGATGAAGACACAAAGACTCAATGCCATGTTCTGAAGAAGCAGGAACAAACAGAGTGATGATAAGCAGTATTTATAGTGTCTCAAATCTGTTCAGTTCTGCTGCAATGGAACAGTAGGAGCCTGAGAACACCCCCACATGGATGCTTTACTTCAGCAAGGAGTATGGATAGAGGCAGCCTACATGAAACCTAGAGGCTCCCTAACATCAGAGCAGCCCCAAGCAAACAGGCCAGCCCCTACGTGTCTTCATAGCAGTCCCTCTCTTCCAAGCAGTCCCTCTCTTCCAAGCAGTCCCTCTCTTCCAGAGCATGTAGGAGAGGATGAGATTCACAGTGCATTAAAGGGGTTGGCCTTGATGAGGGGAAGAGGCACCTTTTTATCAGATAGAAATGAAGGATATAGTGGTGGAAGATGTCTAAGGGGTCCCTTCCCTGACCACCCACATGAGGACCTATAGCTGCCCCCAGATCATCTATCAAGACAGAAAGAAGTTCCTTATCAGGCACATGGGACACTCACAAGAAGCTTTTTTTTTTCTTTTAAACCCCCTAGTCCACATCCAATCATTTTTTTCCTAATTCATTCTCAGATTAAAGATCAAACTCCTAAAATAAGTAGGTCTTTGAAGTCCAGTTGGTTGTTTTTTTCCAAGATAAGGGACAATTACAAGGATTAACCACAAGACACTATACCAGGAGCAGTGTAGGGGCCTTCTCGGCTTCCAATTACTGAGGACTCAGCTAAGCCATGTTTAGTTCACTTCAAGACTAATACATGTGTAAACAGAAAATTAAAGTGGTTTCTTATTATTGTATGCTGCCACATCTATAACATATACACATACATACAAATTTATATACATACACCATAAATTTTTGTTACCCAATCTCAACAGGCTCCTCACTGCAGCAAGGAAATCTTTTTACCCATTCCTCATGAATTCTCGGTCCCATTCACCATAACACTTGTTCCAAACTTTCTCTGCTTTCAAACCTCCTACACTACCTTCTATACACTCTCAAGTGAGGAATTTGTCTCATACTTCACAAAAAAATTGAAGGACATTCACCTTGAGCTCCCTCTGCTTCCCTTTTCTGCATCTTCCACCCCTTAGACATCTTCCACCACTATATCCTTCATTTCTATCTGATAAAAAGGTGCCTCTTCCCCTCATCAAGGCCAACCCCTTTAATGCACTGTGAATCTCATCCTCTCCTACATGCTCCAGAAGACTGTCCCATTATTATTCCATTCTTTCCACATCTACTGGTTCCTTCTCTGCTGTTTACTATCATACTCAGCCTTAAAAATCTCCCACAAGCTCCTAACATACACACTAGCTGTTCATGTTTTATCTCTCCTCCCCTTCTCAGATAAATTCATTTTAAAAGTCCTTTACACTCAGTCCCTCCACTTCCTCTCACTTCATTTGGCAATCTGGCTTCTAATCACATCCTTCAACTAGAACTTTTCTTCTCAAAGTTACCAATGATCTCTTACCTGTTTAATTCCATCTTTATCCTTCTTGACCTCTCTGCAGTATCTGACACTGTTGATCACCCAGTTCTCCTGAACACTTTCTTCATGATACTGTTGACTCTCTCTTGGTTCTCCCCCTACCTCTCTGATTGCTCTTTCTCATTCTCCTTTGCTGGCTTTTAATCCATAGCATGTCCCCTAATTGTGAGTATACCTAAAGGGTTTCTCATTGGCTTTCCTCTTTTCTCTTTCTATACTCTCACTTAGTAACCTAGTTAGCTTCCATATGCCAGCATCTCTACACAGATGACTCCCCTATCTACATATCTGGCTCTATCATCTATCCTAAGTCAATCCTACCTAACTCATTGCCTTTCAAATAGTTCGAACTGGATGTCACATGGGTATCTCAAATTCAACAACAGTTATGTTTCCTCCCCAAACTTCTGACCTTCCCTCTTTCCTTAAAGGATACCATCATCCTTCTAGACACCCAAGTTTGCAAACTCAGTATCTTCCTAGACTATTTCCTCGCCCTATACAGGATCATAGATTCAGGAATAGAAGAAACTTTCAATATCATTTACCTCAACCCTTTTATTTTACAGTTGAGGAAACCAGAGCCTAGAAAGGTTGTTGTGGCTGGTATTTTTCTTGCTCAAAGTCATTACACAGTAAGTACCAGAGCTAGGATTTGAGCAGGATCCTCTGATTCCAAATCCAGCACTGTCCACTACCACACAATGTCTCCTATCTAATCACTCACCAAATTATGTTGTTTCTATTTCTATAACATTTTCCATACAAGTTCCATTCTCTCCCCTCACACAGCCACAACTCTAGTTCAGACTCTAATCACCTCCCATTTGAACTTCTGCAATAACCTCTTATCTGATCCATTCCCCTGTCTCAAATCTTTTCTCACTCCAATTAATTATCCATATGGCTGCCAAAATGATTTTCCTAAAGATCTGCACGGGTCTGATCGTATCACCACCATCCCCAATCAATAAATTCCAGTGGCTTCCTGTTATACCTAGGATCAAATATGAATTCCTCTGACATTTAAAGCTCATCCCAATCTGGTCCCATTCTACTTTTCTATCCTTATTAAATATCACTACCATTTACAACTCTATGAGCTACCCAAACAAGACTCTTAACTGTTCCCAGAGCTTAGCACTATGCCTAGAACATAGGAGGCACATAACACATATGAATTGACTGCTTGTTCCTCACACACAACACTCAGTCTCTCATCTCTGTATCTCTGCACTTGCTATACTTCATGCCTAAACCGATTCCCTCCTTACTTGTGACCTTTAGAATGTCTGGTTTCTTTCAAGGCTCAACTCCAGGGCCACCTGCTGCACAAGGTTTCTTCTAGTCCCTCTAGGCTGCCTTCCCCCCACAGGTCTGAATGTGCTTTGTATTTACATCTTATGTGTGTACATATACATATATGGCGACCTCTTTGTTGAAATATATATCACATTATATTCTGCTTAACATAATAAATACCTGTTGTCTCCCTTATTAGAAAATAAGATCTTTGAGGTCAGGAGCTGCTTAGCCGTTATTGTATCCCCAGCATGTATTACAGTGCCCGGGCACATAACAAAGCATTAACAAATGCTTTTTGATTTTTAAAAGGGGAGAAAGGAAGAAAAGGGAAAAGAAGGAGAAGGAAGAGGAAGAGGA
>CM053584.1:327971246-328006523 GCA_028627135.1 Pseudochirops cupreus | reverse complement strand
AATCATTAGTATATTACCAGCACTTAGGAAAGATAATGACCTAAATTAAAATAAATTGACCCATGAGTGAAGTAGATAGACTTGAATAAGGATAACAGAAATTAGGCCAAGTCTAATTTAGAGATGATGGAATTTTTTAAATTTAATTTTGCTTAAATGCAAAAGATCCCAGTAAAACTGTTTAAAGCATTAATAACAATGATAGTAACTAACATTTTTATAGAATTTTTATAGAATTTTAAGATTTGCAAATTGTTTTCCAAGAATTATCTCATTTGATTCTCACAACTACCTTTTGAGCTAGATGAATATTTATCCACATTTTACAAATGAGGAAACAAACTCTAAGAGGTTATGTGACTTGTCCAAGGTCAGAGAGTTAATAAGAGTCAGATGAGGGACTCAAAACCAAGTCCTACTTACTCCAAGACAAAAGTTGGGGTTTTTTTTCCACACACCAAATTGATGGATATTGACTATTTAAAACTCATATAACTTGAGAATAAACATGTTTTAATTGTAAAGTATAATCAGCTGAGATACTGTGGAAAGAGAACTGGATTAAAGTGAGTAAAGAGATGTGAATTTTGGACACAGCCTTGCCATTAATTTGGTACATGACTCTGGACAAATCACTTGAATCCCCATCTATAAAAGGGGAGGTTAGACTAAATTATCTCTAAGATCCTCTCCTGATCTTAAATGTTATTATTATAATTATCATATTAAATATATTAATAATTATTAATATATTATATTGAATATGTTGTATTAAATACCATTATTGTAATAATTTTATCACAAAGATTTCATAATACCAATAGGTTTAGGTATTATATATTAGCTAATTTTTCCCAAAGACAAGACTTCTAGAATTTTATCTTCCCTTTTCAAGGAAAAAATTAAACTTGGCGGAGTACGATCTTTTTAGTTTATATCATGATTCCTTTTGGCATGTTACCAGACTTACTTTGTACTTGTAGCAAAAAGTTCCATGAAGCTGGGCAAGCATACTCTGGCTCCATGGGAAGGGACACTTACATTCTAGCCCCTTGTTAAAGGTCATGCTGCCCAGAGGCTCTTTGTTGGATGGTGAGAAGGTAGAGAATTGAGGAGGAAAGAGGAGGGATTATGTCAAGAAATGACAAATGGCAAGGCAAGGAGGTTTACAATTATTTGTGAGGTTGCCTCTTCGTTGAGAGAGAAGCTGTATCATCTCTACAGTGGACTTCTCAATGGTAGGAATGAGCTTTTTCTCCTGTCCTTTTCCCCAGTGGTTCTGCTGCCTATTTGCACATGGCAGGAAGAATGTGTGCTTTCCTGGGTAAAAAGGAGACTAGACAAAATGAGCAGAATCGGGAAAACATCATACACATTGACAGCCACATTGTACGATGGCCAGCTATCATAGACTTGGCTCTTCTCAGCAATGCAACTATCTAAGACAACTCCAAAAGACTCATGATGGAAAATGTTATCCGCATCCTGAGGAAGAACTCTGGACTCTCAATGCAGATCTAAGCATATTATTTCCTCTCCTTTTGTTTTTCTTTCTCATAGTTTTTGCCTTGGGTTCGAATTCTTCTTCACAACATGACCAAAGTGGAAATATGTTTAATATGGTTGTACATGTATAGCCTATATCAGATTGCATGGCATTTTGGGGGAGGGGGAGGGAAAAGAGGGAGAGAAAATTTAAAACTCAAAATCTTATAAAAGTGAACGTTAAAAACTAAAAATAAATAAATGTTTTAAAAAAGAATATGAGACAAGATCTCAAATCCATGGCCACCTCCTCTATTTTCCATTTCTTTCCCTAAGTACAGGTAACTGAGCAGGAAACCTAAGAGATGAATGCTTCCCGCTTTGGCAGCTATGTTAAGAATTCAAGAGGTCTGTAATTCCTAGGTGCTCACTAGCAACAAGTATTTCCTGTAACTATATTCTTCTTGGAGGAGCAAATCACGAGCTAGATAAAGATGCATTTAGGTGGCACAGTGAATAGAGTCCAAGTCTTGGAATCTAGAAGACCTGAGTTCCAATCCTATTTCAGACACTTCTTAGCTATATTAACTCTGGGTAAATCACTCAACCTTATTTTTCTATAAAATGTGTATAACTATTGCACCCATCAGCTAGCACGATTGTGAAGATCAGCTGAGATGTATGTAAAGCACTATATTCATGCTAGCAGTTATTATTCTTGACCACCACCAGGAGAATAAGCCATGCATGCCTGGCTGGCCAGAAGATAAGAGGAGGTGCTCACACAATGATGAGAAATATCTGTTCAAACAGTCCTACAAATCTCCCAGAAGTTTTTACCTTCCAGGAGAGCACAGAAAAAAATGATAGATTATAGTTTGTGTTTTAGTATATGTTAATCAAAATTTATGAGTCTTCTGTCTTTTAGCCATTCATTCATAATAGAAGAAACAAATAGCTGCCCTATACCTTATACCTGCTAGTTTGTATACTGAGTAACTTTTCCAGAGGGATACTGTTATCCCTTTGGTGGATACAAACCTAAACTTTATTTAATCTATCTCTCCCAAAAGTCTGGGGTAGAAATATCATGAGCCGGAGAGTTTGAGAAAAGACTGACTTCCCCTCCTTCAGGTCAGGCTCCCCCCAAAATGAATTCAGGTCTACCTGTACCAGGGTCATGTCCCTTTACTGGAGTGAGTGTCCCTACCCAAGACATTATAAACCTTAAACTGTATATTTTAATATATTCAGTTTAGCAGAGAATTGTTCTTTTCTCCACCAAATGCTCAATTCTTTGCCCAAATGAATATCCATAACCAGATTTAGCTTTGTATTTTCTTCCTTCCAAAATGCACACATTTGCCGGCACTGGCATATTCAATATACAAGTGTGCTTTTCATCCTTTTTATAGTTCAGACATTTTTCTGAAACCACATTTCTTGAGTTTCAGATGTATCCAACAGATTCTAGGAAGAGTTTAATATTACAAGATTCCTCTAAGGTTTGGGGTATTGAGGTTTTTTTTGGAGGGGGTGTTGTTTTTGTTTTGTTGTTGCTGTTTTTAGGAAAAGGGTTGTCAAAAATTCTACGTTTTTATTAGAATTCTTCATGATTTCACTCTGGCTTCCAGAAGCTCTTCTTTCTAAATTCATTCATTTCTCTGAAAATGGAAGCTATTTGTTAAAACAAAGGATTTAGATTTATTAAATATCATATTCTCTTTTTAAAAAATAGGTGACTAAAGAATGCCCTCATAAGATTCACTTGATTCATTTTAGCTCCTATTGATTTACAGATACTGTAAGTTTCTTTTCTTCTGCTCAAATTAAATTACTTTACTGTAACCATGTCTAATGTCATGAATATAATCCTTAAAAATTGCCTTAATAGCAATGGTAGGGTTTTATTATATAACCCAGCATTTCTTTTTTCTTTAATTCAACAAACATTTATGAAACATCTGATGTAGTCAGAGAAATGTGCCTTTTTTAATTCAAGTGTGTTTTAATCTCCAAAGAAAGAAAATATAATTTTATAAACTTAATGCAAACCAAGTTTGGTTGGGTTTTTTTTTTGTTTTGGGGATTTTTTGGCTTTTGATTTTAGGTTGGTTTCTGAGAAAGGCAGCTTAAGGCAACAGTTTTGCATATAGCTTAAGCCCTAACAGAATGCCCAGTTTCTCATTTTGAGGCAGAAGATTAAAAACTTCTTGCCTCTCAAAACTGTATTTTTTTAAATGAATTTTTAAAGCCATCAGGTGGTCAATGGTCTAACTGAATGAAGCACTAACTTCTGGTTGTCATTCAGTCATTTCAGTCCCGTCCAATTCTTGGTGACCCCATTTGGTGTTTTTTTGGCAAAAACACTGGAGCAGTTTGCTCTTTCCTCCTCCAGTTCTTTTTACAATGAGGCAAACAGTTAAGTGGCTTGCCCAGAGTCACACAGCTAGTAAGTATGAGGCCAGGCTTGAACTCAGGAAGATCAATGTTCCTAACTCCAGGACTATCCTAGGCTCCCTGTCCACTGTTCCACCTAGCTCTAACTTTTAAACATGACTCACTAAAGTTGACAAAGCTTAAGAGGTACCACTGAAAAATTCTGATTGCTGAAAAGCTAAAACAATATTTGCTCTTACCTCAACGTTCTTAAATCCCACAATTTTATTGCATCACCAATAGCTGTGGTTAGGAAAAGATTGTAATTCTCAAATGGCTGTGCAGCAAATGCTGATCCCTGTAATGTAGAAAACAAAATGAAGACAAAATCATTTTGTAGAAGCTGTGTTACCCCATGTTATCTTAAACTACAATGATCAAAAGAACATTATATGATAAGTCTCAAAATTAAGAACCTTCGAGAAGTGGTAGCCAATGGTGCTCAAATTCTAAGGATAAAGAATGTTCAAAGGTCATTGGACGTGGCAATTAAGACATTATTACTGACCTTCAAGGGAATAGTTTCAATAGGGTCAGTGTACTGGTAATCTGACTGCAAGAAGTTGAGAGATGAGGGGTGGAGGTAAAGGAAACACTTTTATACTACTCTTTCTTGGAATCTGGCAATAAAGGGAAACAAAGAACAATGCTTAAATCTCAAAGAGGCACAGCATCAAAGGAATTGGGCTTTGGGGGGTTCAAATGAGGGGTTTTTGTCTTTATTTTTCCCTTAAGAGAGATGAGACCTGAATGTTTGGGGCAGTAAGAAATCACTGGAAAAGGAAAGATGAAGATGAAAAAAGAAATGGGACAAGTGCATGGCCCAAAAAGAAAGTTTTTATCTGTGACAATTTTGCCTCCATCTTTCTCCTTTTATTCTTTTACTCCTTAAGAGAAACTTGTTGTCTACTTGTTGTCTACTCCAATCTTTGATGTACAAAGTATTATGTAGATAAACTTGTGTTCTGGTGACAGATAATTGGATTTAGATGTGACTTTCTCTAGGTCTTTCTTCTCTCCTTTCCCTTATTTATTTTGAGCTTGGAGTTGCTATACTACATACTAGTGAGACACGTCTTTACAGGCAACAGGAAGGGATGAGATAAAGAGAACAAGTAGAGAGAGTTGGCCTTACAAAGAAATACTTCTTTACCTGAGTCAAGAACTAAGGAGGAAAGGACAGATAAAAACAGATCAGAGTTTAGAGACGTTAAGCTGAGAAATGTCAATAATGACCTTAGAAGAAAGTAAGATATTGTAGAAACAGTGATGGATTTGTTATCAGAAGACTCAGTTCAAAGCCTGGCTCTGCTACTGTGTGTCCTTAGACAAGTCACTTAAACCCTCTTGGACCCTGTTTGCTTATCTGAAGAATAAGCAGAGTGGACTAGATGACATCTGATGTGTCTTCTAGCTCCAAATTTCTGATCTTAATTTAACTTAATTGAAGGGCTTTTCCCTATGACCATAGTCCAAGAACTTATCACATGGAAGTGACCCTTGGTTCTCAAAGGCTGCACAAATACAGTGCAAATTCTGGTAGGTGCTACTCCCCTAAAAAGTTTCATTCACAAGGGCGGCTAGGTGGCGCAGTGAATAAAGCACCAGCCCTGGAGTCAAGATGACCTGAGTTCAAAATTGGCTATGCAACTTTGGGCAAGTCACTTAACCCCAACTGCCCTCCAAAAAGCAAAAAACATAAAAGTTTCATTCATGATCCCAGGAACAGACATGTCTGCTTTGTGAAAATGAAGCTAGCTAAGAATAGAAAAGCTAATCACTAGTAAGCTGACCACTTGGTGATAAATTCTTTAGCCAGGGCAACCCACAAAACAAAGTGTAAATGGTTGCAATTTTTATTAATGGTGAAACAATGGATTCATTTGACTACTGAGTATCTGACTACTCTTTGTAGTAATAATATTATCATATTTCCTTCTCCATTTTTATCATTATTACTCCATTCATTCATTTTTTACTGGACAAAATTCCCTTAGTATCATGTGGTACTACTGCTCTGCTTTCCATATATCACTTAAAGCTGAATATTATTTGTCTTATTAATAAAATTACTCTCCATTTCTTCTAGTCACAGCATTGTTTTCTTTGTGTAATTATAAATATCAAGAGGAATAATTTTCTCAAGAACTCAAATTGTTATTTCAAATATTTCCTCAACTAAATACATAAGATCTATATGTTGGGTTAATGGAAAAATTTATTTTTCCAACTGGTTATATGTTATGAAAAGACTATAATCATTTGACATAGAACTTAACGTTGGAAATAATTATTTCAAATTGTAAATTATGTATAATGTTGAATATTTATATTTGTAGGAAAATATTAAAATTATATTCATGATTTACTTTCCAAAACAAAAATTGATATATGACATGCATAGTCAATTTTGCTCTGCTGCTCTAGGAAACTGTTCGTGTGTTTATGATTTAAAAGTCTATGGCCAATTGTTATCACTATCTTGATGCATGTATCATTCTATCTGTATAATTTGTTGTTGTTTATCCTTTGATTCTGAAGACATAATGGGGTGATATCTTGACTTGCATGTGAATTGATTTTAAGTAAGAGTTGTGCAAAGTCATCAGCCTCACTCTTCCAGATTCATCAAAGTCCAATAGCAAAATAAAAGTCAAAACGACTGGCGATGGTCTGAGATACAGTGGGTAACCTCAGCATTTTTTATGTCTGACCAAACTCTAAGCACCCGACAATGCCTGCTTTAGCTGCCTTCATGGCTGTTGGAACAACAGCCTCATCCACCCGTTCTACCGAGAAAAGTCTTCACACGGTTGGAGTAGATATCCCCCTAACTCACTAATGAGTTTGAAGCCTGCTGGTTACCCTCAACCTGATTAGCCTGTCTGCCAAGACTGTTTTACTGGGCAGTGCCTGTTGTACATGCTACAACTTCTTGGAGCAACAGGTAAGAGCTGGATAATAGGTGGACACCAAGTGTGAATGAGCAGTCCTGAAAAGGACTTGGCAAGCTCTCACACCAGAGATGCTAGTTCTCCATGAATGTCCCATCCACCCCTTTATAAACATGTACTACATACATAACTGATACATATCTCAGAAATGACTACTGAAATACATGCTATAGCTTAATATGAATGTTTTAAAATTTAATTGTGCTATTCATATATTATGTAGCTTTTGTGTATTTTTATTTTAATACTTACTGATGATACCCTTAATTATGATTTGCCAAAAATATTGTAATTTCCAAGATATTTTGAAGTAATATGGGTGGAATATTCAAACTTAGAGACATCTTGGAAAATTCAGGATAGGGGGAATACAATAGAAATCAGGTGAGAACTTAATGGCCCTGTAGAGTACCCTGCATTTTAAACAGGAAGATAATAGCAGTAGTCTGTTCAGTCCAACTATGGCTAATAAAAAGCTAGTTAGCTAGTTTTGTTATTATGGTCTAATTTTGTCTGTCTAGTCATGAAAGAACCTATTATTTTTTTATGAGTGAGTCATCATAAAAAAGGACCACAATCTGCATTGTTTTTGCTGTATTGGGGGAGGGAAAGAGGAAAATCTAGTCATTGCTTGTGCAAGTATATGGTTCTCTAGTTAGTATCACAATAAAATGAAAAAATAAATCCCACTATTCCCACATACTTAAGGTAACTTTATAGGATTAAATAACAGAGATCATTTTAGAGTTGGCATACTGGTATATTCAAGGAAATCTATTATTGGTACATGACTAACATGGTTACTACATTTAAAAGTAATTAAAAATGACCTATTTTACATCTTACTGGAAATAAGACATTTGGGCACCATTACAATTTGTGCTCCTCATGTTCAGTTCAGTCGAGACTACATAAGTAGCAACTCCCATATGGCTATGGTTAAGTTGAAAATTTTGATGTCCACTATGTAACTGGACAAATATTTAAGAGATGTTCAAAAACAAGCTATTAAAACACTGAAGACGGCCTCTGTAAGCTTATATGTTTCCTTTCATTCCATTATATACCATTCAGACTTTTATTTTCAGAAGTCAAACAACTATTTTTCCTATAAGAAACCTCAATAATATTTTTCCAAATATATCACCCATCATCCAAGAGGCTCTTACATTGGTTCCCAAAACATTCCAAAAAACCACTGAAAGGAAACTTGGAATGAAGGTAGGCTCATAGACTGACAACTGAAACACTAGCTGTTACAAAGGTATAAGGAAGATTCTTTTTTTAACTAAAGTCACTCAAGTGTACACACGTATAAGTCCTCCAAAAAAGGACATCATGAGCTATCAGAAATATCATTTACTGAACACATTCTGCTTAATGAAAGGATGATTAAGACAGGTTTTAATGTACCAGTATCATTTAGTTTATGACACAAGAGCATTATCAGTAATAACTGATGTACATCATCAGTTTGGAAGACCTGGAGCTGTGAAGCTTCCTGGGATATTTAGTCAAGAGAAGACTTGAGAAAGGCATCACTGTATGACATGAAAAGCACTAAACTAGGAATAGGAGCACATGTGTTCTAGTCCCAGCTGTGTCACTAGCCCTTGTGACTGAAGGCAAGTCATATACGCTTTCTAAATCTCAGTTTACTCATCTATGAAGTTATAAGGTTGAACTACATGATCATTAAAATTCTTTCTAAAACTGTAGGATTATAAAATGGAGACCATTGAATACGAATAGACAAATTAGGAAGATATTATGTGATTTTAAAATGTGGCACCTCAGGGGCAGCTAAGTGGCGTAGTGAGAAGAGCACCACCCTGGAATCAGGAGGACCCGAGTTCAAATCTGACCTCAGACACTTGACACACTAACTAGCTGTGTGATTTTGGGCAAGTCACTTAACTCCAATTGCCCTCCAAAAAAAAAAAAAAAGAAAGAAAGAAAAGAAAAAAAAAACTAAAATGTGGCACCTCCATCAACTGGAAAATGGCTTAACAAATTGTAGTACAAGAATGTTAACAGAATATTGCCATGCCTTAAAAAATACCAAATGTGAAGAATTTGGAGAAGCATGGGAATAATTATAAAAACAAATAAGGATAGAGATAGGGAATAGATCTATGGTTTCCCTGATACAGGGAATTCCCTGGGTGAGGAAACTTCTTATAACAGCGTTAGGTTGGCACCTTGACTACATGTCCATTTAGACTTAAAGAATTCCCCAGATCTCTAAGAAGTTAAGTATCTTACTCAGGCTCACACAGGGAGTATGTGTCAAGGACTTAAATCCATATCTTCCTGGTTTTAAGGACAGCTCTTTAAAATTCTGATGGCCAGAAGCTACCCAGTGAATTTGGGGTTTACTAGCTAGATTCCTTCGTTCCTTTCTTCCTTCTTTCTTTCTCTTTTCTCAAAGACCAAACCTTAAACCCATTTCACTCTGGAGCTCACAGATTGGACCACAATAGATAGGCTCCTGACCAAGCTCCCACTTAATGGCTATATTTTGGGTCCTCCTGGCTCAGAGTTAATGTAAATATTAAGTAAATGTTAAGTTAACAGTTAATAGTAACTGTTTCTCTTTTGACCAGACACCCTGAGGGTTTTCCCCTCCAAGTTTAATTTTTTTTTTAATTAAAGGGGTCATCACTTCACACTTCTTAAAGGAGTGGGCATTAATCATCACTAAATCGGCATTACCTCACTCAAAGTGAGTACCTGAAAAGGCCTTAGCCTAAAAGGGCCAGAGTCTCCCACTGCATCCTGAGCCATCTCCAGTCATCCTGATAAATATCTAGCCACTGAACCCAGATGGCTCTGGGGGAGAAAGTGAGGCAGGTGACCTTGCACAGCCCTCCCTCACTCAAAGCAAAGTCAACTGCAAGTCATGTCATCATTTCCCTGATCATGGTTGTCTTCGAAAAAAAAGGACAAACATAATCCAGTGAAAAATTTTGTGTATGAACCGAAGCAAAGATGTAAGTAGAACCAAGAAAACGACTATAACGATGTATTTGGAAAGAACAACAAAAACTTAAAACTGAGGCTATATAATTATAATGACAATGCTTGGCCCTGGTATAGATACTTCACCTCTCCACTTGGTGGAGGCAGGAACTATGGGTGTTAGATATTGCATGTACTATCAGAAGTAGTTGATATGTTTTGTGTGTGTGTTTTTTTAAATCTCGTTTTAAGGGGTGATTTATTGAAGAAGGAAACAAGTTATATTCAAAAATAAAGATGATATAAAAGCAAAAGATATCGATGAAAATAAAAATTTTAAATTAAAATGTGACAACCTGACCTAAAAATTCACAATTTAGTAGAATAATCACCTCTCTCAAAATTATATTAGTGCAATCTAAGATAATGTTTCCTGTTGGAATTGCTATTTCATACTGTTGCTTTAAAATGATTTTGGAATCTAATAAAAACAACTGAAGCTTTTTCATATGAACTAGCATTTGGCCACATTTCCCCAATCCTATAGTTGTGTGGTTGATCTTTTTGAACCTATGCAGAAGTTTGCATTTATCCCTACTCAATTTAATTTTCTCAGATTCAATCCATAACTCTAGCCTAGGAGAATCTTTCTGGAACTTTATCCTGTGAATCAATATGTTACATATCCACATATGCTTCATATCATCTATAAATTTGAGGGCATAACTTTGATACCTTCATCCAAATTACTTTTTTTTAAAAAGATAAAACAGAGCAGGACCAATGATGAATCTATGACACTCTCTAAGAGATGCACCCTTCAGATGGATATGTACCAACCTATTCCATTCTAGAAAGATTCTAAGAAGTAGAGATGGTACTAAAGAAGTCAGAGACAGGAAGAGTAGCCAGACCAGGATCAAAGGCATGTAGAAAAATCTATAAAGGAATCAATACAATTTGGTAGACATTAAGAGATGTATTCACTGGATATCTTTAAGAAGAAATATTACCTATTGATTAGAAAAAAAAATCATGATATCATTGCCGAGAAAAGGAAATGAAGAGGACGTCAATAATTATTGAAATGTATTTATTTTTTCATCTCTACAAAAATCTTATATAAAGGGTATCTTTTCTAAAAATGTGGAAAGGGAACAGGTAAACTTTCACAAGCAATATTCTACAACAAACCACATCTTAATAGTCACCCTATTAACTGAAAAGTGCTGAAAATACAAAGCTGCATTATGCTTACCATTTGTTGATTATTTTTTAAAACAATTGATTTAGTAGAGTAACATCTAACATAAATGACAAATGCATATAACCTAAATCGACATATTTATGGGAGATATCTCCAACAAACTACCTCCCATGCATAGGTCAAAATCATATTAAATTCCTTAATAGATCCAACAAAAGAAATGTCTTTTTTTGAGATGTTAGCCACTGTCATGGAGATATACAGAGAAAAATCCAAATGTAATTGGAATTTTCCACAGATTATGATGTCTTGTTTGAAGAAGATATTATTTTCATTGCATCACACCCTAGGGTACTAGCCAGCTTCATGAATGAGTCCTACAACTACACAAAAAGAGTTCAGAATAACAATCAACATGGGAAAACCAAGAGGATTTACAAAGCATAATGTCTATATTATGATCATGAAGTTAGATGGATATCCCTCTGGCCTGGTCCATCAGTACAAATATCTTGTTCAGACAACAAACAGAAACCAAAACAAAATCAGACAAAGATACCAAACTGGATGGTTTGGGAGAAATTATGCAATGCTTTCAATAATCTCGGACTGCTTCCAAAACAAAAATTCATCTTTTTAACACTAGAATTTTTAGGTGATGTTATATGGCTCTGAATCATTTATCAGCATAATCTCTGAAAAATAAAAATTTTGAGTAACTCAAAAAGACAGTGGAGAGATATATGGTGGGCATGTATACCAATGGCGACTTATACACAAAAAAAATGGCATAAAAGTTAAAATCTAGGTAGAAAAGGATACTAGAGCAAGAATGAGGGATACTAGATGTTTGGCCCAGGTGCTATACTGGTTTCCAGGTAATGTTAAAAGACTTTAGAAGAAAACCTCCAGAATTTTGGGTAAATCTTCTATGGAAGATTAACAGTAGGATATGAACAAGAGTCAGAGTGAATAAGAAGATATTAGTGATTTGCAACCTAAAGAGTTAAAGAAAATACCTACATCAATAAGATAATAGATCAAGGGTGAGGAACCCATGACCTCAAGGCCACATGCAGTCCTCTAGGTCCTCAAGTGTGGCCCTTTGGTTGAATCCAAAATTCACAGAACAAATCCTCTTTCAGTCCTAACAATTGTTCCCAAATTATACTGGGAAAAAATGAATTTTCTTTTTTATTTACCTTCCTTCAAAGACAGGTGGTTTATGACACTCATACCACATTTGAAGTAATTTCAAGTTGTACTATCACATGTACCTTTTTTTTTACTCTTCCTTTTATCTTTCTCCTGATTCTTCTCTTATCCCATTCTCTTCCCCATTTTCTCTCTTTCATTTTCCTTTGTTTATATCTTAGGCCTGCTAGTTATACTAACAGGCAATGCCTATCCCCGCTGATGACTTTCAGGGTTAAAGAGGTTTTTGATTCCTGCTTTAGAGTCATGCCAAGAGAGAGGAGAACAACTGGAGTCCAGGACTGGGAGCCAAGATAACAAGAGATAGGCAAGAGCTAAGGAAGCCATGGCTGCCATATTCGTCTTTGCTCTCCACACAGTAACTTATAGATGGTAGGCACTTACTTGGCAAATGTCTGCTGAATGATCAAATGAGTCACAAATAATAAACCAAGAGTCTGAACAGCAGGGACTAAAAACAGACGTCAAGCAGTCTTCAAGACGGTCCTTAAGGTATGGGATCCACCAAGTCAAGATAAAATAAGCAAGTTAGAGTCTGTAACAAACGAGAGTCAGGAATCCAAAATTCTCATTCACCAATGCAGAATACAGCAAAGAAGAGTAGAGACAAGACAGTGACCCTGCTTCTAGGGTAGGATCTGCTAGTCCTCCAGAAGCTATTCTATCTGCTTCCCACTGGCTCGGATGACGGAAGTTTCATAAGTCTTTTGCAGAGGAAACCAGAGTCACATCAGAAGAGAGTTTCTTCTGATCCCTGCTGAGGCAGGAATGCATGGAAACACTCTGCACTCAGCAGAGTACAGAAAACCAGCAGAGTGTGAATAAGGAGAGGCATCAATTTACAATCAAATATTTTTAACTAGAAGATAGGTATTCTCCAGGGGAGAAAAAACACTTTCAATAAGTAATTCATGAAATGGAAAGCTCTATTTGAAGCCAAGTGAATGTTTTATTTCCCTACCTTCCTTTCCCAAACTGAACACTTAGTTCCAGAGGAGAGCAGTTTTTCACCTACTACATCCAGAATCACCAACAGGTGACAATTTCTCTACAACTATTACAGCTTCTCCAAAAAACTACAAAACTGACGAGCAGAACAAACCCTGGAATAACTTCATGAGCAAGTGGCCCCGAAAATGTATTTTTATTTCTGGCCCCTACTCCCATGATATTGCTATATTCCCTGTGATCTCACTGCCAGGAGAAACCTATGAGCAAGAATCACCTGTAGTCTGAATCCTAGGAATGGAATAAAAATCAGCCAATGTTGTGGCTACCCCAGACCATCTTAAGTTAAGCTGAGGGGCAATAGTGCTGGACCTGAAGTTAGGAAGTCTCATGCTCAAATCCTGCCTATGACACATACTACCTCTGTTACCCTGGTAAGTCACTTAATCTCTCTCAGCCTCAGTATCTTCGTCTATAAAATGGACACAGTAATAGCACCTACTTCACTGGATTGTTAGGAGGATCAAATGAGATAAGACATGCACAGTGCTTCGTAAACTTTAAAGATCTATGTAAAGACTAGCTATTATAAGACAGTCCCAAACATCAGACTCTGCATTTGCTAAGCGTTGCCAACTCTACCTCTACAATACCACCAGCAGACCATGCAGAAGACCAGAGTTTGAGTGTGAGATCTGATACTTCTGGCTGAATGAGCCTGGGGAAGTAAGTCACTAAGAGTGACATAAGGAGAATCACAACTGCAACATTTCCTTAACAGGGTGGCCTTTTACACTGCTAGTCCCTTGCAGTACCTACGGCTCATAGGTACATAGCTGTTTGCATGTGTCTATCCCATTTGACTTCGAACTTCTTAAGAGCAGGTGCTTTGTCCTCTAGTCTTTGGCAGCGTAAATTTCAAGTGATTTACAGAAAGGATAGGTAAGACCTATGGTTTAAAATTCCACAGAAATATGCTTAAAGGGCGATGGGAAGCTCAAAAACAAAAATTTGAACACCGAAAGGAAAAGCATTCTTATAAGTAAGAAAAAAAACTGTCTTATGAGACTAATGTGGATGAACATCAACCAACTTAGATCTTAAAAAGCTATGCATAGGAGAGGCTAGGTGGCACAGTGAATAGAGCAGTGGCCCTGGAGTCAGTAGGACCTAAATTCAAATCCAGCCTCAGACACTTAACACTTAACTTAGCATTGTGACCTCCGGCAAGTCACTTAACCCCAATTGCCTTGCCTTCCCCCTCCAAAAAAGAAAAAAAAAGATATGCACAGAAGACTGAAGCAATCTGGCAATGAATACAAAAGATAGGACTATCCTGTAAGAATAGGTTCTTCAGGAGAGCTAAATCTCAGAATTCTCTGAAGCTGGCAAGAAACACAAAGGATGACCTTAAGTTATACCTGGGAAAAATGAGGATCCAAGACGGGCAGGACTCCTGCTAGGGTAGATCAGGAAATGATAACTGATCATCAAAAGAAGGTAGAGTTTCTCAAATATTATTTTGTTTCTATTTTCTATGCCAAAGAGAATAACCTTTGCACCAGGAAGAACACACTAAACATTGCAAATAGAGTTGATATTCAAGATAAGCAAGGAATGATAATAAGAATGCTTAGCAATCTTTGATGAATTCAAGTCACTTGATTCAGATAAACTGTTATTGAACTGGTAGATCAGAAAACTGCTGTAGATATAATTTATCTAGATTTAAGCAAAACTGTTAAATAAAGGACATTATGTGAATCTTGTGGAAATAATGGTAAAATATTGTGAGAAATATGCTTTTGGGGTTCACAGGACTTCCCAGGCAGGGTCAGGGAGATAGCCTAGACAAGCTTCCAGGTCCACTGCTCCCTTGGGGGCCCTTAGGAAGATCTATGTGGGATGCCCCTCAACTCAGCTGTGGGGATCACAGCACTGCCAGATAGGGTCAGGGAGTCAGCCTGGGATGAGCTTCTGGTGCCCACTGCTTCCCTTTTTGGGGACCCTTAGGAAGATCCACATGATGTACCCCTTAAAGTGACAAACCCTTTCTCACCAAAAGAACTCAGAGACAGTGTGGAGAGAAAGGTGTTTATTTACACTTCCAGCAAGGAAGCAGTTGGGGTGCTCACTAGAGACATACCCACACTCAGACAGAAGCAGGAGTGAGAGTCTACAAGTTCTGTCTGTCCTTCTTGGTAGACTTAGGGTCAAATTCCTTACCATAGATAGATAGATAGATAGATAGATATAGATATAGATATAGATAACTCTACATTCCTTGTATATATGTGTGTTTGTATGTGTATGTATGTGTATAATCAAATTCCTCAAAGGTCAGTCATACCCCTCACTTTATTTCCTTCTATATATTCTACATTCTCTTAATATATGCAGATTATATGTAGATTAGCAGCATGGTAATCAGAATACTTGAGACTTGACTAGGACCTGACCTCTTCTAAGGTCAGAGCAGTGTGCCACACCCCCACCTTTCTAGTTCCCTCTGGCCTTGGACATAGTTCCAGGAAGTCCAGGGTTTTAGTACACTAAAATAAGCTAGAGCTTCCCCACAGCTACAGATTATCTTCCCATAACTTTTGTGGGAGCAAAACAAGATTCCATTATATCCCCTCTTACAATGTGTACTGGCTGATGAGACAATTACATGAATGTGAAACTGATTAAATGGCACAAATAGGTAAACTAATCAAAATCTGTGTTTGCGAAATGTGTTTTTAGATACATGTAGTTCTACAATTTTGTAGACTAAACTAAACTTCTGAAAAAGTACTCACGTTGTTTTGGCAGATCTGATGGGCTGATCTTGTATGAATATCTGGGATCACTGCTGCACTGCAATCAACGTTGAGATCGAAAACTTCCAATGCTCTGTTGCTCCCAGTTGTGAGAACAAGGTCTACAATACTCTGAGTTAAGATCAACTTACAAGACACTAGTTCATGAGGTAGGGGAGTTCAACAGAAATACAGATCTATCAACAGAATTATTGGTATCAATAGCAATAAAAAACTGAGTAGTTCTCAACTTTTAAAAATAACCATTTTGAAAACAAAGATGGATACTAAAGTAGATAATCATTTAATTAATTCTGAGCGAATTTGAAATAAAACAAGATTAATTCTCTTTTCCAACTATTTGTTGTTGGTTGTAAAAACAAATACATAGATATTTGTGTAAACTGAGATTAGTGATTTAACAAGCTTGGTTACCTATTTTCTTCTGACCACCAAAAGTTCTTCCCAAAATTACAGTATAAAGCATTTGGAGGATGTGGGGAGGGGTAACTGGACAGGTAGAGCCAGGTTATAAAAGATTTCGTATTTGATTCTGTAAGTAAAAAACAGCCACCATACTTTATCAAATGAGGTAGGCGTAGGGGGTGGCATGTTTAGAGGGAATAACATCATCAGACCTGAGCTTTACAAAGATCAGTTTGACAGCTAAATGAAAGAAAGAGTGTTGAGGCAGAGAGACCAACCAGCAGGTTACTGCAATAGTCCTAGCATGAAGTAATGAGTGTCTGCACTAAGGTGGAAGCAGTATCAGAGGACAGAAATAGGTATATACAAGAGATGTTTTGATGGCTGAAATGACAAGAATAATAATTCAGAACACCCTGGTTTGTACCAACGATATTATCTTTCAAAAGGGAAGAGGAACCAGGGAAGAAAATTGTTATTCTCTTGCTGATTCTGACCAGCAGATTGCCCCTACAATTATACATATCTTACTTCTCCTCGCCTCTCTTTTCCCATTCCCTCCTTTCCCCTCTGTGTCTCTGTCTCCCTTGTTGCTTGCCCTGAATCCAGTTTAACCTGTCTTCTTGAGCTGCCATATTTTCCAGAAGCACTGGACCCAGAGTATGTAGGAATCTGTGCATGTGCCAAGGACTAAGCCACTTCCCCTCCCCTGACTGACATAATATGCTGTCCCACCCCAAGCTGAAATCCCTATGTATCCTTAGGAAGCAAGAGAGGTGCTAGCCAGTCTGGGCCAGACTGGGATAATGTTTGTGCAGCAGGGATCCTTTGCAAATAAGCCTACTCTCCTATTTTCATAGGCTGGCAGTCCCCAAGGAAAAAGAATGCAGCTTTTGCCATCACTCTGATCCTCCCCATGGGGAGTGGTCTTGTCTTTTTTTCATACTTTTCCCCCTCCCATGTCACCCCCCCTTCCTCGTATTTCCTCCTCCCTCCCCTTGTTCTACTGTCAAAAAAATGCAAACTTCTGTAAGGACTGTGAACTCTTTGCTCTGGTTTTGATTTCCACTTGCATATTCATTCCTCTTGCAATAAACCTAATCTTTCACTTAAGTTTCATGAAGGTGTGATTTCCTGTTGACACCTTCTGTCTCTGTGTTTCTCTCTATACATATAGATATAGATATATAAATATGTATAGCACCAATGTCTAACACAGTGTCTCTCATACACAGTCTGGTACATAGCATGTAAACCCTTAATACATGATGCTGCCTCAAAAGACTTTTTTCAAAAGTAAAATGAAGGAGAAATTTGGGCATAAGTGACCACTCCACAGCAGATTTTGCAACAGAGAAAGTCAAACTGTGCATAGTCTTAGATGCTGCTTAATTTGGGAAGAACAGATTTCAAAAGCTTTGGTGAAAAGATGACTAAGATTCCATATGTACTGAGGAAGATTAATAAAAAGACAGATTAATCAATTGAATCCCATATCTGCCTGTCCCCAAAGACCACCTGATAAAATTAGGAAATGTAAGGGGCCAGCAGCAAAAAATAATGAGGAGTTAATGTTTTGTCCTAGGTAGATTTCCACGGTAACTGCCTCACACTTTGCAAAGGATGGGAGATGCTGAGTAGCTTATACCATAAGTGAGATACTTACAGGTAGCAAAAGATGGGAAAGGAAGAGCAATCTATTCATAGTCACAGTCTGTAAAAGTGTACAGAACTATGTGTACTTCATTGTTTCTTCAGGAATTATGAAAAACTTCCTCTAGCAACTCAGTGGAATTACAGTTAATCTTCAACATTTGTTTAACTTTGAGCATTCCCATGATTTTATTAGTAACCTCATTATCACTTTTGCATTGACAACCTTGCACATTCATAACTAGGTGCCCTAGAGAAAAAATGCACGCCAGTTTGGGGAGCAGCTGCTGTCCTACTAGGCGCTTTACTGGCCTTACTCACCCCACTATTGTAAAGAGCTCCCTTTGTATCTGTTGCGTATTTTCATTGTTCTAATTAAAACTTAAGTTTCAAATGGTAATTATACCCCCAAAGCCTAGTGCAAATCCTTTGGCTCTAAGCCAAGCTTTCAAAGTCAACAATATGGCGTAGTGAGAAAATAAAGGTGTTGGATAAACTTCGTGCTAGAATGCGTGCTGCTGCTGTCAGCCACAAATTTGGTGCTACTGTGTCAGGAAAAGTGCGTGTGATCAGAATTGATGTTTTGTTCTAAAGAATTACACGCAGAAAAGCCTATTTTCAGCAATCTCTAGAGAAAAATTAGTTTTTGGTGGTCATGGGAACCTAATTCCCTAATTCCCATAACTCCAACGCATTAACATTTGCGTTTTTTACTTTTGCCCCATTTTCTAGGAACATTAGCCCTGCAAAAGTTGAAGGAGTGACTGTACATGGAGGCTAACTTGTGGGTTTGCTGAATGATCTGTCATACCTAGTGGCCTTTAAAAAACAAGCTAACTAGTTCTTCAGAAAACTCTGCAGAAATTCATTTGTGTCAGCTGAAAGGGAATAATCCCTGGCAATCAAAAGTGAGACAGTTATGAAGGGAGAATCCAGATCTCATGAGTAAATTATTCAATGCTTTTTCGTTTGTGCCTCTTACAGAACACCACATGTAGGGGAAACAAGAGTTCTCTATCCTGTGCCCTGAGAAAGCAATGGCAACTTGCAGTTAACATCTTGTATAGTAGGCAATGCTACACCCAAAGAAAGCAGGTGCTCAGAATATATGGGAGGAGGTGGGGTAAATTACAGAGAAGAGAAAAAATGTATAAGTTCCGGGGACCTGGTGAAGCAATACCCCAAGCAGAAACCTTTCACAAAATGGTGGCAGCAGAAGGACACCACGACATGACCTCTGGGCCCTATGGTGCCAAAGACGTAAGCTGCCTTCCTCAGGTTCATTCACTACGTGTGTAGCTCTTTACTAGTACAATATATTCCATATATGTTAACTCCTCCCACTGAAGCTACATGTATTTGTGGGAAGCATGGTGTACCCTAGGTTTAAGGGGCTAAGGGGAGGATATTTTATAGCTATTTTTCTTATAATGCCATTTCATTAAATGCTTTCTTTTGATCTAAGCACATCAGCCAACAATAAAGATGAAATCACCAGTGGAAGCTTACAAATTAGTTTTTAGATGAGATTCAGAATTCCTTGAACTTGAGGTCATTGTTCCCTTGGTTGGTGTAACCTATGAGTGTCAGTTCAGAGGTGGTTGCCCAAAAAAAGAGGTGTTATACATAAATTAAAAGTCTGCAAAGCAAGCGTCTATAAATTTAGAAGATATTTAATGGAATGTCCCAAAGATCTATGCTTGGTCCTGGGCAGTTTAATATTTTTATAAATGACTTAGATAAAGGTATATACATCACTCTTATCACACTGAATGATATTAAAATGATGCAAAAAAAAGTAAATATCAAGTTAAACCACTGGACCAAATCTACTAAGAAGTCATTTAAAAAGGATGATCATAAGGTCATTCATTCACTTGGGTTTAAGAATTCACCTTCAAAAGTACAAGAAGCGGGTGGTATAGTTAAACAGCTGGTCATTGAGAAAGATCAAGTGGATTAGAGGACTAATAATAGTCTAGTATGACTTAATAGTGTGATATAGCTGACACACAAAAAAAGGATTGTAAACATTGGGTCATGTTAAGCAAGATATCGCTTCCAGTAATAAAAAGGTTATATGGCACTGCTGTATTCTGCCTTGGTCAGGACACATCTAGAGAACTGAATTAAGTTTTGGGCATCACATTTTAGAAGTAGCAGTGAAATGCTGGAAAACATTCACAGAGTAGCCAGGTCAGAAAAGGGTCTTACTTACATCATTACATAAGAGGATCAAGGGAAGGAATTTTCTCATTTCTAAAGTGAGGGAACTGGAATGGATAACCTCTATCATCCCTTATGATCTCATTATCCTATACTGAAGATGTTTAGTCTGGAAAAGAGATTAATGAGGACATAAGAGATCAAGCATTTGAAAGGCTGTCACTTGGAAGATTTAGATTCGTTCTGCTTAACTAGGAGAAATTAGTAGAAGCCACTTTAAGGAAGACTTACACTTAATGCAAAGAAAAGCTTCTTAAAAATTAGAATTTTCCAAAAGTGCAATGGGACTGCATTGGTGCTTACATACATATCCTCACTAGAAGTCTTGAAGGCAGAATGAACATTTGCAGGCATACAAGGCAGCTAAGTGGCTCAGTGGGTAATGCGCTGGGCCTGAAATCTGGAAGAGATGAGTTCAAGTCTAGCTTCAGATATTACTAGACATGTGACCCTAAGGAAGTCAATTAGCCTGTTTGCTTTAGTTTCTTTAACTGTAAAATGGGCATAAAAATAATGCATACCTCACAGGGTTGTTGTGAAGATCAAATCGGATAACATTTTTAAGGCATTTAGCACAATGCCTGGCACATAGCAGATGCTTAATAAAAGTTTGTTCCCCTCCCTTGTTCTTCCCTCCCTCTCTCCCACTGTAAAAGAATTCTTGATCAAGAACACAGTGACCTTAATGTACTCTAAGTCCAGTCCAAATTGGAGATTATGGGATTCATTAGGGATTCTTATCTATGTCCTTCAATAAATTCCATTTATTTAATTCACTCATCCATAAAGGATCCTCTTGATATGCCCAAAGCCTTCCTCTGGTCCATTCAGTACTTGGTGGGTACCAGTGCAACAGTGGGTCTTCCCATCTTCTATCCCTCCCATTTGCTATGGCCTCCTTCCTTTTATAGTCATGTGTGTCTTCAAGAGTATATTTTATAACACTTCTCACATGGGTTTGTTTTTTTTTTTGACCATGGAGCGATGAAACTAATCCATTACCACTATGAAAAATGATCACTGATCAATTTTGGGTAGAGTCTTTGGAGTCAGTGGAATGGATTTAATAATTAGTCCTACCCAACTACAACCCAGAAGCCAAAAAAAAACCAAACAAACCTAAGCCTGCATCACTAGTAGGAGAAAGCCTGAAAGACTTAATTTTCATAGAAGCACAAATATAAGTAATGAAAGGATACAGGAATAGAAATCATTTATGGCTGAAAAACTGGTAATCTCTACAGCTGATGTCATAGCAAATTTCTTAACAATTTTGGCTTTGTTCTTCTGTTTATATCTGCAAAAGACAATAATGTTTCCAGTTAACTTGTACTGTTGATATCCTACACATGAATTACTCTTTTAATACTACATGAAATACAGAAGCAAGTTTTAAGATTTATCATCCTGGTTAATTAAAGCAATATCAATTAAAATAGAGCTCACACTTATAGCATAAAGAAAATAAGTTGAATAAAGAGAGGTAAGAATAAAATTCTAAAACCTATATACATGTATATGTTACATATATCTATCATGAATAAAATTCTTCCTTTATTGCACAGAAAATTCCCTCCATTTGTTTAAAATTGCATAACTATACATAAGGATTGCCTTCCCACCCACTACCAGTAGCCAACAGTAGGAATAATTTATGTTTCTATATAAAAATGTGTCTTAGATACTTACAAAAATGTATAGGAAGCCATAGATTGACTTTGGAAAAAAAAAATATATGGCACCAGCATGAATGAGGAGTACCTACTAACAGGGAGAATAACCTGCCTATATCTGATGTAGGTATGGGGGGAGAATCAAAGAGTTATTCCCAAGTGAACTAAAATGAAGAGAAGAACAAAAAAGAGGAAGAGCTTGAGGAATGCAGAAAGAGATCATCACAACTGAAAATAATTGCTTGTGCATACATGATGCATTAAGGTTTGTAAGGCTCTTCTTTCTTTATAACCTACACTAACTTTAATAATCCCATTTTACAGTTATGGAACTGGGCATTAGAGAGGTTAAGTGACTTGTGAAAATCTAAATAGTTATTAAGTAGTAAATCTGACTACCAAGCCAGCGCTTGGTTTGGTTTGTTTTTTTTTTTTAACAATTTCATATGGCCTTCCTTCAAGACAAAGTTGATGGAAACAGTATTCTGGGATTAAAGTATCACTGGCAGATAATGAAACTAGGATCAGTCTAAGGATCCAACTGTAACACTTGTTGGAAGAGCCTAGCTGGTGCTAAAACCACAGCAGATCAAGTGGACTTTTGAACTTAAGTGAGCTGACTCTGACTGATATAACTACAATTACAATTACAATTAATATTCATCACCAAGTAGATAGCAGCAAGTGCTAGACTACCCCTCTCTTTGATGGAATAATTAGTGTGTAATATGTACCAAAAACATGTATTTGTACTGAGTTGTAATGGATAGGACACAAGAAGGGAATCCACACTTTCAAAGCACAGCATCATCAGTGAGATATGACCCTCTTATTCTACGGTTACATTAGTCAGTGTCATCTTGGGCCAAGATGGGAACTTCTGAGTAGGGGAAGAGTAAACATACTTCCTATGTGTCAACCTAACTTTTAGACTACACATATTTTCATACATCAAGGATCCATGATTTTAATAGTATGGGCACACCCACCAACAACTGAAATGTAACCCCTCTTAAACCTCAGTAACTAATTTCATCATTTGGAATAGCTGAAAAATTTCATCAGTTAAGGGCCAATTTTCTTTCACTTACTCAATTAATTCATTAATTAATTCAGCAAAAATTTGTTAAGTATCTATGATATTCCAGACACTATACCAGGTTCTAGGGATAAAAAGACGAAAACAAAACTGTCCCCACCATCAAGAATTTTATATTGCTTTGGCAGGTTTGATGGTGTGGTCAGTTTGTAAGTAGAAGCTTAAATATAAAATGTATAAGGCACTAGGAACACAAAACAATAGTGAAGGCTCCATATGTAGGAGGCTCAGAGAGTTTAAGTGATTTGTCTGTCTGTGGTCAAACAATTTATAAGTGCCACAAGTAGGTTTTGAACTCCAGTTTTCCTAAGTCTAAGAATAGTACTCTGCAACAACATTCTACCTCTTTCAATTAATCAGAAACTTTTAGCATAGAGTACAATTGCTACATGGCTGTGGACTCCTTATATCAAATCACAAACAGTAGAGAAGTCACTGAAAATAGAGCATCAAAGCCAAGTTTCTGTCAGCCAGCTACTGAAAACTGGAAATAGCTTTGTTATATAGAAATCTTTGACTGAAATTGTATCTTTGCTGTCATATTCCTAATTTTTAAAAACTAGATATGAGAGGTAGCTTACATAGTGGAGAGGGCTGGTCTCATAGTCAGAAAGATCAATGATCAAATACCACCTCTTACACACATACTGGCAGTGTAATCTTGAGTAAATCATGTAATCTGTCAATGTCTTGGCTGCCCAAGAACAACTCTCCAAAACCATAAGGTGCAAGGAAGATGCCAACCTGCCCTGGTACAGGGAATATCTTCTTCCAGAAATCCCCACAACCAATTAAATCAGTCCCATCTTTCTGAAACAAGAAGCCACCCAGACTATTTATTCATTGAATTGCCAGGTCAAATTTACCCACATAAAAAAATATTAAGGAAGAAGAGAACAGAGAAGAAATGGGACCAGAAATAGTAATCAATGCCCTCAAAAGGTTCAGGTATAGAGAAGAAAGGGAAAAATTATTATTACAGTAGCTATTAGGGTCATGTAAGTTTTAAAAAAAGATAAAGACATAACAATGGGGAAGATGGAGGGAAGGGAGGCAGGAAAGGGAAAGAGATCGAAACAAAATAAGCGGATAAGTCTGGAAGCAGGATTCATTCATCAGTTATTAGAAGTAAAAGAATTATAGACAATGGTAAAGGGGTTAGTGTTAAGGAAGAAAATAGACATTTCTTCATCTGTGAATAAAGGGAAGAATAATTGTGAGAATAAGTTTAGAGAAAACTGTATGGAGGTAGAACAAAGAAAAATGTCATAATTTATTTTATTTGTGATACTACATTTCATTTCTAAGTGAAATGTAATATTATAAATTTTAAAAACTATTACTAGTAATGGAGAAACTACAGCAAAGGTTACAGTAGAGATAATATTTATCAGCTGTTCACTTTTGTGACAGTCACTTAAACTTACTATGTTTTTAGTTGTAGAACTCAAAAAAAAAAAATGAACTAAACCTTAAAGTGGTAGTCCCAACATATTATCACTATAACCATGGACAAGTCATTCAAACTTATTCTCTCAGTTTTCTCATCAACAAAATGAAGATAATACTTGTACAATCAATCTCCACTGGGTTGTTGTGAAGAATATTTCAACAAAATGTGTATTATCAATCTGAAAAATATTCTTCTGTTATCCAGTTTTACTAAGTGTTAGCTTTATTAGTATTTGAGAATAACACTATTCCATTTTGTGATATAAAATGTAGATTTGCAAATATTATGCTTTTAGGAAAAATAATTTTCTTTAATCCTGTAAGAATGTACAAACCAATATAAATGCATTTTAAAATGCACAAAGAATAACTGTGCCTACCTTTTGATCTCATCTTTGTGTGTGTCGATGTGATATTTTAGAAGGTAAAATTCGGGACCAGAGCATAGCAATATAAAAGAATCCATATAATAAAACTGTGTGACTCGGGCAGGTTTACTTAACATACCCTGGCCCTGAAATGAAAAAATTGGAATTATTTCTAACATACAATCGAACCATTTCAACATCAATAAGCCTCATTATGAATATTCAGTGTTTCTATTTTGACTCCCAACTTTCAGTCTATCTAAGTTTATAAACATGATTTGTTGAGTAAAAATTATAGTATCTTTCTATAAATAACTATTGTTATTTGGGGAAAAAATATGTAATTCTGACTACTGCTCCTAAAAGTAAATGTTTTCATTTTCAGGATTTCTTATTTTCTAACATAAGAAACTTGGCAGTAAAGTACTTGTTAGGAAATAAGTGTTTCATTAAAAGCAATTCAATTTTTTGTTCAAATGCTCCTGATATCATGGAATGTTAGTCTGAAGTTTTTATCACCAAATTTATACCACATAATGTATATAACTCTAAGACATGGGTTCTGACATTACCAAGATCTCTAAAGAAAAATCATTTAACTTAAGAAGTCTCATCCAGACTTTGGTCACCTCATCTTGCCTAATAAAAACTTCTTTACGACTCTTTCTTCCCTTTTTTGCATTCAATCTAAAAGTAATCGTTAAATCATCTTTAAATTCTCACCATTTTTATGTCATATACCTCCGAGAGCACCTTCCTTGGCTCTTTTTAACATCATAAAAAAAAAGCTACGTTTCTTGTTATTACCTTGAAAGATCACTACCACACCAATCTTGGACACAAAACTTCATCATCCACTATTCTGCTATTTTGGTTCAATTTCGTCTCCTCATTCTATACATCTACATTCTATTTGGTCACCTACAATTTTCCCTAAACGACTGACTTTTCTCCATCACAAAGTACTTCATTCATATAACTTTTTCTTGTCTATTAACATTTCCTCAATGATAAAATGGTATTACAATACCAGACAGGGAAAGCAAATTCACTTACACTATTATAATACAAATAACTCCCTACCCAACTTGTTCCAACTATTTTGTCAATTTCAGATTATAACTTAATAATTTACAGAAGTGCCTACCTTGATGTGTAGAACATAAACGTAAATGTGTAAACATTTAAATTAAACTACAAATTTTCAACACATGGAAACGAAACTACCCCTAGTACACTCATATTTTTAAATCCTCTATATTAAAAAGGATAGAACAATTGAATAGTATTTCAATTTAGAAGTGTTTTTTAATAGCTGAGATTTTTACAGCCACAAAACTGTTCATTTGGAAATGAAAGAATGTATTGGATATGAATTATTCGTTACCAGAAATATTGTAGACTCTGTAGTACTAACTGACCAGATCCTTAATGTTCTGTCTTCTGAAGCAGAAACTAACCATTTCCTATCATGACTCCAGCCAACTGAAGTCACTGCTCCATCATGACCTTAAATAAAAAATACAGCATGAAAACATCTCAACACGATTTCTGACATCTAGACATTATAACAATAGAGTCCCAGTTTGCCTAACATTTTTATGTAATACACTAGAAATTTCATTCTCAAGTGATAAATAATGAAATTAGTGGAATTTTCTGGTAATTGTCTAGTGTTTTTGTGATCCTGGATAATATAAAATTACAGTTTGGTGAAACTCTTATAAAATTTTTCAAAGCCTTTTTGTCATCATCACTTCTGGGTCTAGATGTTTGCCAACTATCCCTTTAATAATACATTCTGCCCTGTTGCTTTCAGATTGTGTTCTCCCGGTTTTGAAAAATCAGGCCATTTGCTTTCTCCAGTCCAGCAGTGCCCTTCCCATTCTTGACAATCTATAAAATAGCAGTGCAGTGCCATGTTTGTTCTCGTCTTTCCAAAAGCTGTTCTCCTCAGCAAAGAAGACAGGAGCTAAATAAAATTTGAGATATTTTGTCTTCTGTCTGGGGTCACTGATCATCTTGTCTACCTCAAGCAACTGTCCTACTCTTTCTTCAATCTTCCTCTTCCCCTCCTTGCAGCTAAATGTGTTGTTTTTAATTTTATAACCAGCGACAGCTCACTGTGAACCTCAGAACTTGTGACACTTTTCTTTTGGTACCATGCCATGCTTCTGGATTTATCTCATTAACAGGGATGGAGTATAACTATATAGTATAAGAGAGGACCAGCACATGCACAGAGGGCCTCTGATAGGATCTCCCTGTGGGAAGGTGAGGCTGAATAATCTGCTTCCACAACAGAAGAGGTGGGCAATATGCAAGGGACGTGCCTTGGAGAGACTAAGAAGCATATAAAAACCACCTGTAAATTGCTAACCACATAGTTGGGGGGTGTCTTTTCCATGAACTGTACAGTCAGAACTGCGAGACCCTACAAGCAGCACCAGGAAGCAAATCCTCTGACATTTATTTTCTCTTTAGCTGTTCTTTTGATCAATGTCTCTCTGGTTTAACTCTTTGACCAACTTCATCCATTGAGAGACAATGATGCTGTAAGGGGAAAGGCCTTGGGCTTTCTCCCCTCCAAGGCCATTTGACCTCTAAGTTTGTGCTTTTCTGTTTTAGGTGAAGGGATTGGGGCCTCTTGAGTTTCAAAAGGTCAGCACAAAGAGCCTCTAGGTACCCTGGTATCCCAGAATCCCAGCTTCTGGTATTGTAGTCAGCTTAGCGTCAGTACCCTGAGAACAAAGAATGACCTTTGGGACCCAAACCTGTAGTACCTAAAATGAAGATTCATCAAGCAGTCATGCTGCATCTGGACTTGAATTGATGAAACCAATGTTATGTAGGAACTGAGCTAATTTTGAGAACACTCTCAGAAACTAAGGTAAGATGAGGAAGACAATGTCCCTGAAATGTTTTGGGAAAATGTTTGTACTTTTCTTCTAGCTGTATCTTTTTAGTAAATAACCCTTTGCAAATGGTAATCAATAATAAAGGAAATAAAATCAAAACAATTCCAAGATTTCATTTCATACTGACAAAAGATGAAAATGGTCAATGTTGTACAGTCATGTCATTGAACCACTGGATCATATGATTTTTGTTGGTTTTTGATATGGTCAATTATGCTGAAAGTTTTACTAATACTGAATCAGCCCTGCATAGCTGGTATAAATCCCAGCTATTAGGAGTGTGTTATCCTGGTAGTAAATTGTTGTATTCTCTTTGCTAATATTTCATTAAAAATTTTTGTATTAATATTCATTGGTGAACTTGGTCTATGATTTTCTCAGTTTTGGCTCTTCCTGATTTAATTATCAGCACAATATTTGTGTCATAAAAAGAATTTGGTAGGACTCCATTTATTTTTCCAAATAGTTTATATACTTTTGGAATTGTTCTTTAAATGTTTGATAGAATTCACTTGTTAACCCATCTGACCCTGGAGATTTTTTCTTAGGGAGTTAAGTGGTGGCTTCTTCAATTTCTTTTCTCCAAAACAGGGTTATTTAAGTATTTTATTTCATCTTATGTTAATCTGGGTAAATTATATTTTTGTAAACATTCATCCATTTCACTAATCAGATTTATCAGCATACAGTTGGGCAAAAATAGTTCCTAATTATTGCTTTAATTTCCTCTTCGTTGGTGGTAAATTCACACTTTTCATTTTTGATACTGGTAATTTGGTCGTCTTCCTTCTTTTTTTAAAAATCAAACTAACCAAAAGTTTATCTATTTTATTGGTGTTTTTTTTCATAAAATCAATTCTTAGTTTTATTAGTTCAATAGTTGTCTTTCAATTTTATTAATCTCTCCTTTAATTTTCAGAATTTCTAATTTGGTATTTCATTGGGGATTTTTTCTAGCTTTTTTAGTAGCATGTATAATTCAGTGACTTCCTCATTTTCTATATTATTCATGTAAGCATTCAGTTATAAAATTTCCCCTAAGAACTGCTTTGGCTGCATCCTATAAGTTTCAGTATGTTGTCACATTATTGTCATTCTCTTTAAGTTATTGTTTCTATGATTTGTTCTTTGATCCACTCATTCTTTAGGATTAGATTGTCTCTAATTAGTTTTTATTATCTTTCCTTCATCCGTTACTACACATAATTTTTATTGCATCATGATCTAAAGAGGATGCATTTAATATTTCTGCCTTTCTGCATTTTGTTGTGAAGTTTTATGCCCTAATAAATGGTCAGTTTTTGTGTAGGTGCCATGTACCCCTGAGAAAAAGGCCCCCCTTTTCTTTCCCCTCCTACTTCCGCATAGGGTAAGATAGATTTCTATACCAAGCTAAGTATGTTATTTCCTCTTCGAGTCAAATCTGAATGAGAGTAAGGTTCAAACAATGCTCACTTCCCCCCTTCTTTCCTTCTACTGTATTAGGTCTTTCATGCCTCTTCATGTGACATAATTTATCCCATTCTGAAGGTCTCTTCCCTCAGCACAATTTTTTTTAACCCCTTAATTTTTTTATCATCACATCAGACTCAACTTATACTCACACCCTCTAAGCATCCTCCTTCTAATTGCCCTAATAGAGATACACAGTTCTTAAGAGTTATAAGTATCATCTCCCATGTAGGGATATAAACAGTTTAATCTTATTGAATACAGTGGGGGTTTTTTCTTTCCTGTTTACCTTTTTATGCTTCTCTTCAGTCTTGTATTTAAAGACCAAATTTTATGTTCAGCTCTGGTCTTTTATCAGGAAATTTTGAAAGTCCTCTATTTCACTGAATATATATCTTTTCTCCTGAAAGATTCTGCATGGTTTTGCTTGGCAATAGATTCTTGGTTATAATACAGAGTCTTTTGCCTTCCAGAATATCATATTCTAAGCCCTATGTTTCTTTAATGTAGAAGCTGCTTAGTCCTGTGTAATTCTAACTATGGCTCCTTGATATTTGAATTGTTTTTCTGGCTGCCTACAGTATTTTCTCCTTGACCTGATAGTTCTGGAATTTGGCTATAAATACTCCTTGGAGTTTTCATTTGGGGATCTTATTCAGTAGGTGATCAGTGGATTCTTTCAACGACTATTTTGCTCTTTGCTTCTAGGATATCAGGGAAGTTTTCCTTGATAATTTCTTGAACGATGCTATACAGGCTATTTTTTCAATCATAGCATTCAGGTAGTCCAATAATTCTTAAATTATCTCTCCTGTATCTATTTTTCATGTCAGTTGTTTTTCCAATGAGACATTTTACATTTTCTTCTATTTTTTTGTTTGGTTTTGTTTGACTGACTCGATGTCTCAGAGTCATTAGCTTCCACTTGCCCAATCACATTTTTTAAGGAATTATTTTCTTCAGTTAGCTTTTGTATTTCATTTTCCATTTGGCCAATTCTACTTTTACAGGAGTTGTTTTCTTCAACGGATTTTTTTTTTCCATTTGGCCAATCCTATTTTCTAAGGGGTAGTTTTCTTCAGTCATTTTTTGTGCTTCCTTTTCAAAGCTGTTGACTTTTTTTTCATAATTCTCCTCATAACCCTCATTTCTTTCCCTAATTTTTCTTCTACCTCTCTTACTTTATTTTAAAATCCTTTTTGAGCACTTCTAAGAGAACTTTTGGGGCTTGAGACTAATCTATACCCCCCTTTGAGACTTTAATGTAGTCATTTTGACATTGTTATCCTCTTCTGAATTTGTGTTTTGATCTTCCCTGTCACCACAGCAGCTTTCTATGGTCAGGGCTCTTTTTTCATTTTTTGCTCATTTTTAAAGTTGAGCTCTGTTCCTGAGGTATAAGAGGCATTGTCCCAGGCTTCTTGCAATGGGTGCCAGGGTCCAGTCACTGGATTTCTGTGCAGGGACCTCTGGGGCTGGCAACTTGCCCACTGCACTGGGTGGCCGGCTTAGTTGCATCTATTGTGCCCTGGGTTCTGGGGCTGGCAGTTTGCCTACTGCACTGGGCCTGCTGTGCCACTGGCTTGCTGAACACAACTTTGGGGCCTCAGTTGCAGCCTCCCATTGGCTTGTCTGAACACAGCCTGCACTGGTGCTGCCCTTTTAACCAACTGAAACAGACCTTTTCTGGAGTCATTCTAAGTTATCTTATGTTTCACTCCATCATTTTTTGGATTCTTTTGCTCTAGAATTCCTTTAGAGGTTTGATTTAATGTTGTTTCCAAGGAGCTCAGGCAACTTCCTAGCTTTTCTTCACCATCTTGGCTCCACTCCTCTTTTTAAAAACAAAAAAAATTTTAAGGATATCAAAAAAGAAAGATCCTCTGTAGACTAAAACATTCATTCCATCACTTTTTGTGCTAGCAAAGAACTAGAAACAATGTAGATGGCCATTATTTGATTGTGGTACATAAATATAATGAAATATTCCTCTGTCATATGGTTGGTTGCTTGTTGCTCTTTGTTCTTGAAGACCAAAATGACGTCACTATGCTAGAGCCAAGTTTCAATGTGTCCAATTGTGACTGACCAGATCATTACTAGCTTGGAATGCTCTACCACAGGTTGGGCACAAACAGTCTATGTGAACATTTGTGGTGGATGCTCTAAATTTGCACATCCTGCATTTCCTTTGAGCTGTTTTGATTCTGCTATGCTCATAGAGCACTACACCTTCTCTGATGTGGACACGCCATGCTGAGTGGTCCCGTGCCAGTGTCTCCCATGTCACACAATCAATTCCAAAGTTCTTGAGACAGACCTTGAGAGCTCCTTGTATCACTTCTTTTGACCCCTATGTGAATGCTTGCCCTGAGTTCTCCATTTTTGGCAAGCATACATTTTGCATTCAAACAATGTGGCCAGCCCATTGGAGTTGCACTCTTTGAAGCAGAATTTGAATACGTGGCATTTTAGTTCAAGTAAGGAAATCAGTTTCTGGTACCTTATCCTGCATTTCTCTTGGAGTTGTTGGGCAACAAACACTAAGTCAACTGATACTTTACCTTTTCTGAAGCTACACTGGCTTTTGGGTAGATGACTATCTTCCAAGTGAAAGATCAGCTGATCAGGGAAGACCAGAAAGAATCTTGCCAGCAACAACTAAGAGAGAGACCTCCCACCCTGTGGTTCTCAAAGGACAATCTGTTTCCTTTTCCTTCATACAGATGGACAATAGAATCATCTTTGATCTCCTTAAGACTAACCAACTCAACATATAACCCAGAAGATTTTTGTTAGCTTTTGTATTAGCAATGGACCCCCTACCTTGTAAATCTCAGCTGGAATGGAATCACCACCAGGTACTCTGCCACATGAAAGGAGCCTAATGGCATTTAAAACCTTTTCTTCAGTTGGAGCTTCAGTTAGGGAAGGATTAACTTCAACCTGAGGTAAATGGTCAATGGCCTCAGCATTGATTGATGATGGTCTGTTAAGAACACTATGGAAGTGTTCAGCCCATCTCTCTAGGATCATGTCCTCATCACTTATCAACGTGGTTCAGTCAGCACTGAGTAGCTGAGATTCACCATAGGTCTTTGGCCCATAAATAGCCTTCAGGGCATCATTGGATTGTTATTATCAGCATAAAACTGAATTTCATCACCTTCTTACTGAGCCAGGAGTCCTGAATCTCTCTAAGCTTTGCTTATACTTTACTTCTGATGCAATTAAATACTGCCTTCTTAGAGACAGATTAACTATCTTGCTGATAAATCCTGTGGAGTTCTTATTTTTCATTTAGCAGTTTCTGAATTTCCCTATCATTTTCAAAAAACCAGTTTTGGTGTTTATGAGTATTCTGACCCAGATGAGCAAAATGCAGTGCTATACACCAAATCTCTGAAAGCTGCCCACTGCTTTTCTGCTCCAATGTTGCCAACTGTGTGTTGGCTCAACTTTTCCGCCAAGTTAGCAACAAACTGTTCCCTGCCCAGAGAAGAGCCCTAATTTGTTGACGTTAATTCTTCTAGAGGTCACTTTGCCTCGGGGGCACCACTTTTGATGAATGCGAATATTTAGCTTGGAAAGGATAAGTCTATGATCAGTCCAGTACTCTGCACCACACATTGCTGTAGTCGTATCTTGTCTTTCTCTTCCTCTTACAATCACATAGTCTATTAGATGACAATGTCTGCTGCAAGGGTGCATCCATGAAGTTTTATTGCATTTGGGTAAATGGAAGACAGTGCTGGTGATGAAAAAATCATGAGATACACAAGTTTTCAGTAGTAAGTGACCACTACTGTTGCTGTTTCCAACTCCATTACTCCCTAGGACTCCCTATCAAGTCTGGTAGTCTGAGCCTACTCTAGCATTAAAGTCACCCAGAATTATAAGCTTGTCATCTTTCGGCACATTGACAATAAGGATCTCTAGGTCTTCATAAAATTTCCTTTGAGCGCATCTGGGTTCCTCATGGTGGGAACATAGGCATTGATGATGGTGGCATAACATTTTCCTGCAAGTGGCAATAGCATTGTCATGAGTCTGTCATTCACTCCTTTTCATATCAGCTTGTTGACTAGATTAGTTTTGACTGCAAAAACCTATGCCAGCTTCACAGAGCTACCCTTCAGTGCAGTCACTCCAGAAAAACGCATATCCAGCTTCAACTTCAGTAAGCTGGCCTTCATTTGTCAGCCTTGTTTCACTCAGGGATGCTATTTGGATGCGATACCTGCTGAGTTCTCTTGCAACAACAGCCATTGTTTTTCCAGTCTACCAGAGTTTGTGTTGTCTATATAAGTGTGCACACATTCCATGTGCCAATGGTGAGCGGAATCATCTTTGCAGGCGTTTTTGTATATTTTTTTGTGTTTCGACCACATAGTGGGATACTTACCTTCTGCAGTAATCAGACTAGGGTAGAGTAAGGAGACAATTTTTAGGATGCCTTTTCTAGCCCCTTCCTCACAACAGGAGGTAAGCAGTGTGATCCTTAAAAGGCTATTCAGGCACCCAGGTGGCTGCCACTGCTACTTCAAGTAAGAAACAACCCTATTGCCTGGACCACCTGTGCACAGAGGTTGTGACTACAGCTGCCAGTGTATCCACACCTGCTGCTTCATTACTTGCCTGTCACCACACTTTGAGATAGATATAATGGTAAAATGGTATGGATGATGTCTTTTGATTCGTATGTAATTTGGATTAAAGTGAGGCAGAGTTACACAAAATCGTTGGCCTCACTCTCTCCTCGAGAGTCATCACAGTCCAGTGGCAGGACAGAATCAAGACAACTAGTGATGGTTCAAGATACAGTGGATGATCTTGGTGTCTTCAATGTCTAACCAAGCTCTGAGTGCTCCACAGCACCTGCTTCAGCTGCCTTCATTGCCATTGGAACAAATTGTTCTCATCCTCTCATTCCAGCAGGGGAAGTCTTCACATGCTTGGGGTAGACAACCTCCTAACTCACCAATGGGTTTGAGACCCTCAACTACCCTAAACCTGGTTTAGCCCGTCTGCCAAAACAGTTTACCAGAGTGTGGCCACCGCACATGCTACAGCTTCTTGGTGCCACAGGTGAGAGTTGGGCGGAACAGGTAGACACCAAAGGTAGGAAAGCAGCCCTGAAAAGGGCTCAGCAGACATCACACCAGAGGTACCAGTCCTCCCGGAACACACCCTACACCCCTCTGTCATACAAAACGACAAGTATAAAGAAGTTTTCTCGGGAGCCAAGATGGCAGCGTAGCAGCAGCAACACATCGCAGCTCTCACATAGCCACCCCAAAATACCCATAAAATATGACCCTAAACTAATCCTAGAACTCCAAAACTCACACAAATATACTTTCCACTAAAGTCAGCTCGGCTACGAGGAACCATATCAGCACTGTGAACCGAAACCAGCCTGGCCTGAAGCCCTGGCTGAGCCCCGGGGGCAACTGGACAGGAGGAGTAAAGGAGCCTTGGATTAGCTGCAGCTGCCAGCAGCGTTCAGAACTAGGTCAGTGGGAATTGTAAAATCAGGGGAGAAAAGCATCTGGCAGAAACGCCTCCAGGGTGGGAAAGTGAAAGGCAGAGATTTTGCACCCGCTTCCGCATTGCAGCTTCCGCGCCCTCAGCCTGCAGACAGCAGGAGGACTAAGTGATCGTTCAGAGGCCCAGGGCTCCCGCGTTGAGCGGCCTGGATCCGGATCAAGGTCTTGGGCTTTCGGTTCTGGAGTCTTCATTATCCAGTGAGCCGGAAGAAAGTAGGAAAGGGACCCAGCACCTTCCTGAGAGCTACGGCAGCCGGGAGGACCCCAGCGATTTGGGACAGAGCTTTCCCTTCTGGAAGCAGAGCCCCACAGAGATTAAAAAAAAAATCACGGACTGACCAACCATGAGTAAGAATAAGCATAAGAAGCAAAGTAAGAACAGTAACCAAACCCTAGATTCCTCCTTTGGGGAAAAGAAGGATTATGGCAAAGAGAGGGAGGAGGAGAGTGC
>CM053584.1:327904952-327970746 GCA_028627135.1 Pseudochirops cupreus | reverse complement strand
ATTTCTGTGCAGGTACCACAAGAAAATCCTCCTTTAGGGCTTCTGAACCAACAGCCAGGTTCTAGGACCTCTACAACAGCAGCACTGTCCTTCACCAGCAGGTGAATCTGGCAAAACAACATCAAAACAGACAGACAAAATACCAGCATCACAGCCATGCCTCTTCAGTCCTTGGCAGTTCCAGGGGGCAGTTCCAGGTGGCAGTTTCAATGGGCTCTTAGCAGTCTTTCTCTAAGCAACTCAGGCTCCATGATACTGGATACTGCTCTCCCAAAGTCCTTCTGGCCTTCTCCAGGCTTGGGCCTCTCTCCCAGTTCACGCTTCCTCCCAGTTCAGTCCTCTCTCTTCACATCAACAGGTCCATCCCACAAGTGGGATTCACAAGCTCTGGGTTTTAACACTTAACCCAAAAACCAAGCCAATACAGGGGCATCTCCAAATTCCATTACCAATACAGCCAATAATGCTACTTACCATATGTTAACATTGGGAAGTTAAAAGGTTGCAAGAAACCTTTGGGATGCTATATCTTGTTCTCGATTCAGGTATATTAATTACATGTCTTCATATACTGTATGTCCTTCTGTGCCTATTGCCTCCGGAACTTTTAGGTTGTAGAGTGTTGTCTACTGACCACACTAAAGTGGCTGAAATGAATTTGTCATGGTATAGACCAGGGACAGGGAACCTGTGGCCTTGAGGTCACATGTGGCCCTCTAGGTCCTCAAGTGCCACCCTTTGACTGAATCCCAAAGGATTCATTCTGTGAAATTTGGATTCAGTCAAAGGACCACATTTGAAGATCTAGAGGGTCACATGTAATCTTGATGCCGTAGGTTCCCCACCTCTGGCTGTGGACCAAGCACTTAAATATGGGTGCCCCTAGATGGAGTTTAGAGGGGAATACAATAAGCCCTTTCATATAGTTCCCTTTGATTCTTAGGGACTGGAGAGGGAACTGAGTAGAGACTCGGGTCTTTCACTAGTTATATAAATGCTCTTCTTTTGCTCCTTAATGAGAGAATCATAGAACCTCAGAGTTAGGAGGAACCCCAAAGACCATCTAGTCCAGGGCTTCTTAAACTTTTTCCACTCCTGATGCCATTTTGGTGGCATTTGTTGATGCTACATGGCCTGAGGCCATGCTCAGTACAACGTGTACATGCTTTGTGTTTAGAACCAAGGCTGCAGTGAAGTTGTTCAATTCAAAACTGGCAAGCACTGCCAGAAACACCTTGGATTCATTATGCTTTTGGTTTTTAATTAATTTTTGGTCATTGCACATTCAGAAATCATTTGCTGTTGCCCGATTTTTTGTGACCCCATATGGATCAAGACCCATAGTTTAAAAAGTGCTATACCCCATACAGGAACCCATTCTACAATATCCCTGACAACTGATTATCCATCTTCCAATTGAAGACCTTTAGTTGTGAAGAACTCACTACTTCTAAGACAAGCTTTTAAAAGCCTTCATTACTTGGTCACATTTTGCCTTTTTAATCTTCTTACTCCCCTTCATGTATTCTGTGATTCACTGACACTGGTCCACTTGTTCTCCACACAAGACACTCTGTGCAATTTCACTGACTGTCTCCCATGCCTGGAATTCTCTCCCTTCTTGTCTTAATCTTTTGGCTTCTGAGACCTCATCCAATCTAGTCCCCCTTCATGCTTGTGTCTTCTTTGTGAGATTATATCAAATTATATCAAATTTGCCCTGCAAATATATTGTTTGTATGAAACTGTTTGCATGTTGTCCCCCTCCATTAGATTGTGAGTTCCTTGAGGGAAGGGACTATTTTTGTGTTTTCTTTTTATCTCCAGCTATTAGTACATTTCTTGGCTCATGGTAGGTACTTAATAAATGCCTTTTGATTTGACAATCAGTTACAGTTTTTGAGAGCTCTAATTTTTAGAAAGTTTTTCCTCACATCAAATCTAATTGTGCCTTACTGAAATTTCCACTGATCTCTCATACTTCTCCCCTCTGGGACTAAACAGAATAAGTCTGATCTCTCTTCCACATGGCAGCCTTTCCAATACTTGAAGACAGCTATCATATTCCTTCTAACAAGTAATCCTCATATTCTATAGTTTTTCGGTCCTTTGCTGACCCTGGTCGTTGTCTTCTTCTGGAGTCACTTCAACTAATCAATTTCTTTCCTAAAATGTGGGTGCCTCAAACTAAACCTAGTCCTCCAGACGTGGTGTGACTGGGGCAGAATCCAGCAGAATCTTCTCTTTTGCTCTGAACACCGTTTCAATTAGCACAGTAAGCATTGATTAATGCATTGCCTGGGATCACACTAACTTTTTTGGCTGTCATATCACAAGGCTTACATATGGTGACTTTGCAGTCCACCAAAACTGCATCCTTTTTCCCCACACAAAATGTTGTCTAGACATGCCTTCTCCAGCTGGTATTTGTATAATGGATTTTTTTTATTCCAAGGGTAGGACTTTACATTTTGTCCAAATTAGATAGAATTTAGTTATATTTAGTCCATAATTCTAACCTTGGGTCTCAACTCTGCCACCCGTATTAAGTAGCCTTTTCAGCTTTGCATCATAAGAATGTCGAATTGCCATCATAGATATGTTTTTATGCAACTTTTTGGTAAGAATATCAGTGACACAAATATTGAATAGTATTAAGATAAGGGCAGATCCATGAGATTCACTCTAAACTCAAAATCCTCATGGATTTGTCCGCTTTAGATGGGACCAGATATTTATACTTGTGTGAAAGAACATTAGCTAAGTTATTTTGAGCTTTGAGACCGATTTATATTGAAGTATAACAGATTAAATTAGAATAGCCAATGGATCTGGTATTTGTTGTGTTGGTAAATTATCTGGGGATGCTCTAGCTTGTGGTACCTTTTCTATTGTGATGAGATCACTGGCTTCCTGCAGGGAAAGTTGCCAAGTTTAGAATGTTGGCCTCCATGGCCTAAAGTTCTATTTTCCATATAGTCTAATTTGCAGTTCAACAAAGGGAAAATAATGATGAATTTGGAATCACATAGCTGGAATTTGAATCCTGGTCCTGTCTCTTACTTTTCATATGACTGCTCAAATTGCTTAGTTCCTCTGGGTTTCAGTTTCCTCATCTATAAAATAAGTGACTTGGCCTCTCTGATTTACCTTTCTGATAGGTACCTTCCAGTTCTACATCTAAGATATAGTCTCAGATTTTTTTGAGGAGAAGACACTGGACTGTAGCTAGATGGGTTTTAGATCAGGCTGAAATATGTTCCCTTTTATGGTGTTTGAGGTATGTGTCATAATCACTGATGATCCAGGTAGACCAAGATTGGGGCAAGGTAAGCCATTTTTTTGGTAGTAAGATGACCATTCTCAGGCATGACTCTGGTCATATGTTGTAGCCAGGGTGAAATAGACACATAGTAGGTACTTAATAAATGGGGCACAAGCACCATTAGTATGCCACAAGCACTAGAAGTCCCTGGAGCTCAAGGATTCTTGAGACATTTTCCCATTAGATGATCGTGTCAACTTTATGGAGAGACTAGATATCCTTTTGAGAGATCATGTGTCCATGATGCTTCTACTCTTTGTACCTGACCCAGCATACGATGACTATCTAAAGGTCCTGGCCTACCATGGCAATATAAATCAAGCTGGAGAAGCATATGGACAACTTATTGACCAATGAATCTGAAGGTAGAAGGGAGTTGAAGTAGTCATGATTTTTGTAAACTCATTACTTACAGTTCTGTAATTGGATGCAGCATGTCAGAGAATAGAGAAAAAAAATCAGTTTCTTAAATGGCCACATGGGTTGTCATTGGGAAGTTCAAACTCTGCCAATATTAGAGCTGCCAGGGTATGCTAGGAGGCAGCTGCTTTGGAAGTTTCTCATGTTTGTTATCTGTGTTATTAGCCTTGTTCTTGTACAACTATTTTCTCAGGAGTTCTGGTATTTTGGCAGAGTTCAATGGGTGGCTATTCTGTACAAAAGAATTGCAGTATGATTCCTATATTTCTGGTGACTGTGACTGGTGTGTTTTGGTATGCATTTCCTTGAAAAGGCTTTATTAAATTAGATGTTTAGGTATTTAAATGCTTGACACTAATGGACCAACTCAATGTTTCTGCTCTGTTGAAAGTTTCTGGGTTTCCTTTAAAAAACCTTAATTAATATTTAAAAATTCCTCTGTGGTAAACATATTGTCATCTACCTCACAGGATTATTATGAGGTTCAAAGGAGATGTTTATAAAGCTCTTAGCACAGTGCCTGGCACATAGTAGGCAATTAATAAATTCTTATTCCTTTCACTCCCCCCCCCCACATAATAATAATAATGACAGCTAACATTTATATAGCACTTTAAAGTTTGCAGTTTACATTTATTACATTTATTATTTTATCTTCACAACAACCCTGGGAGGTAGGTGCTATTATTGCCATTTTGTAGATGAGAAAACTGAGGCAGACCGAGGTTAAGTGACTTGTCCAGGGGCACACAGAGCTAGTGAGTGTCTGAGAGGCAGTATTTGCACCCATCTTTCTGACTCCAGTTCCAGTGCTGGAACCATGCTATTTAGCTGCCTAGGCAGTAGATAAGTCAAACTTGGTTGAATTGTCATGGCTAAATACAAGTCAGGGAAACTTGAGGGCAAAAGTTATTTCTTATGCATCTTAAATATCCCCTCATGGTACTAGATTCAGCAGAGTATTAACTTCATAGTAAGCTTTCAGAAAATAGTCAATTGATTATTGATTGAAAAGGACCCTATTAGGCATTACATCCATTTCATTATCCCTCAAAAGCTATGCCTCAATGAGTGATTTATCATCCTAATTTTTAAAAGATTCCCTGTTGTACTTTCTATTATCCCAAGAGTGTCTAGAAGTTTTAAGAACAAAGTTACACAGATTTTGATGGAATCCTAATAAAGCTGCCCAGAGCCCCAATATTCTAACTTCATTATAGGCCTGGCTCCACTGAACAGCAGGCCCCCTGCCAACGTCCTGACTTGATCCTCACTGATCACTGGAACAATAGGTATGTCCCTGAACTCTTAGTTCCCACAGAAACAGCAGGTGTGTCCATATGATGGGAACTCAGCTACTGCCTCTACCTAGTCACTGCTCCCAGACTCATTTCCGCAGAAACAGGTGCGTTCCTGTACTCAACTACAATAACATCATCCTTCTAGCCCAGTAGTTCTCAACCTTCCTAATGCTGCAACCCCTTTAATACTAGTATATGGGCGTATCTACATGTGGGCGGACCCTCCTGGAGACGGATAGAGGAGCCATGTCTCGGTTCCTAAGACCATTGGAAATATGTGTTTTCTGATGGTCTCAGGTGACCACTGTGACCAGGTCACTTGACCCCTAAAGGAGTCGTGACCCACAGGTTGAGAACCACTGTATCTAGCCCAAGACATGACTGCAATACCTAACTATCTATCTTGACCAGATAGGACCACAATAGCTAGCCAATTAGAGTGTGGCACAGCTAGAATGTTTAACCACCAAACCATAGATGGGACTCCGCCTCCATTACCTAATCCATTAACAAACTCCTCTTGCCTTTTTGATATTAATCATATTCCTATATTTTATGTAAATTTTTGTTATCTAATTGCATCTTTATCTTATAAAAATCCATCTTGCTCTCTCTGAAGCTACTGGTTCCTCTTGGAACTTAGCTGCTTCATGAGAGGTGTCATTCTCAGTAAATACTTATACTTGGATTATAGGTGATCTGACTGAATCATCAGAGGCAGTTCCACCACTACACGATATGACAGCCCAAGTTTCTGGGTGGGCAGAGCCCCCACCATAACAGTTTCACTAGAATCTTTTAAGTACATAAATACTATATAGCAGTTCTATGAATAGGGTTGTGAAATGGAACTAATGATATTTCATATTTCATTTGAATGTCCAAATTCATAAGTCCAAAAACCTTGTGAATCACTTACTTAAATTTTTCAAGATAGAAAGTTATTTTTTGTTGTTGTTCAGTTGTTTCAGTCACGTCTCAGTCTTTGTGACTCCATTTGGGACTTTCTTTGTGACTCCATCTGGTGTGCTCTGCCATTTCCTTCTCTAGCTTTTTTTTTTTTTTTTTTTTTTACCAAAGAGGAACTGAGTCAAACAGGGTCTAGTGCCTTGCTCAGGGTCACACAGCTAGTAAGTGTTTGAGGTCACATTTGAACTTGGGAAGACAAGTCTACCTGATTCTAGGCCCAATACTCTATCCATTGTGCCACCTAGCTTCCAGAAAATTGTTTTATCATATTAAAAAAAAAGACTTTAGGGTAACATACTCCTAATCATCCTTACTGTCAAAAAATTCTTCCTTCTCTGTAGAAATGGAAAACAGATTCTTAGTTCCTTTGTTTACTCATAAATGTATTAAACTTTATAACTTTATAATTAAATTTAAATCATCAAACTTTATTATGAACATTATTTTCAGTGTTCCTGTTTCCCTTTGTAGGTGTGAACGCCGTTTTGGAGGACATCTTAACCGCTGCTATCCCTGTACAATTTCCATAAGTCCTTGTGGGCGATACATAGCCAGTGGATCAGAGGACAAACATGTACGTGCTACAGTGAAATATTATTTAAGCTTGAAATCTTTAGGTGGATAAAGTGTTGTTTGGGACTGAAGTGTAAAGATCTATCTATAGGGAAGGAATTGGGCAAAATCATTTTCCACCCTGAATATTGACTGTCAATATGAGGCTATATTTCATAGATATGTAGATTTTAAAAAAATGTCTTTGATGGGGGGGGGAGCGCTAAATGAGGGAGCTGATCTACTGCCAACGCACTCTCTTTGCCCCAGTATTTGCCTGAATGTACTGCAAAGCTAAAAGACTTGGTAAAAGATATCATAGCCAGTGTGGCCTGAGGTGAGATTTGAACCCAGAGCTAATGAGTATCAAGGGCTTCTTGCCTCTGAGCCCAACTTTCTATGCCCCATACATAAGTATTAGAGTATTTTAATATCAGTCAAGAAAATTCCATATTTTCTATTTCTATGAAGTATAATACAAGTTTGATCCATATTCCATCTCTTCTGAGACCTTGCCTCATTTCTATTGGGTCCTTCTCCTTTGCCTAAAAACATACTGATGTTTCTTCTGAGCTAAGAACAGCAACAACTAAAACAACTTCCTGTAACTGCCACTTTACCAAAATGTCATTATGTCTTTCCTCCTTTTTACTCCTGCTGCCATCTTGTAGGAAGTGGAGTTACCTGCATGGGTGCTTCCACCAGGTTTCTCATGCCCTCTGACTTCTCTACTGGTCTTGCTATTGGAAGCATTCTTTCCAAGATCATGAAAAGTGACCTTTTCATTTTGTTCATTGTCTCAGTCTTCAGCCCCTTTGACCTTTCTGCATTGCACAGTGAACTTTTTGACTCTCTTTCCCCTTGGCTTTTGCTTTTTTTTCTGCTTCCCTTCTTACCCATGTCCCCCCATATCCAAGCTGTTGCCAAGAACCACGAATTTCACTTTTGCAAGATTTCTCGAGTATGCCTCCTTCTCTCCTCTGACACTGCCACCGCTGGTAAAAGCCTTCATCACCTCCAGCCTGGCCTATTACAAAAGCCTGCTGTTGGGTCTGCCAGCTTCAGTTCAGTTCAGTCTTCTGAACTTACTCCCTGGCCAGGCCCTCTGTGATCCTGTGACATTGGCCTCCTGGTTGTTCCATGAACAAGACACTCCATCTCTTAGCATTCTCTCTGGCTATTCCACATGCCTGGAACACCTTCTCTCCTCTGCTCCAATTGCTGACCTTTCCTTTAAGTCCCAGTTAAAATCCCATCTTCTCCAGGAAACCTTCCCTCACCTTTCTTAATTCCAGTGTCTTCCCTTTGTTAATTACATCCTATTTATCCAGTCTATAGATTGATTTGTATATACTTGTTTGCATGGTGTCTCCCTTATTAGATTGTAAGCTTGGGGCGGCTAGGTGGCACAGTGAATAGAGCATCGGCCCTGGAGTAAGGAGGACCTGAGTTCAAATTTGACCTCAGACATTTGACACACTTACTAGCTGTATGACTTTGGGCAAGTCACTTAAGCCCAATTGCCCTCTAAAAAGCAAAAAAAAAAAACTCAAACAAACAAAAAAAGAGATTGTAAGCTCTTTGAGGGCAGGGACTGTCTTTTTGTCTCTTTTTAGATCCCTAGGACCTAGCACAGCGCCTGGTACAGAGCAGATGCTAAATAAATGTTTAATGACTGATTGTCTGAACACTCCTCTGCTTTCTTGACAGGTGTATTTCCCTCTACCCACCTCTCAAGTGTGGATGTCCCACCAGGCTCTGCCCTCGCCTCTTTTCTATATAGCTGTACACTCTCCTCTGGCATGTCTGCAACCATCACTTATCCCACAGTCTCTTTGTAGGTAACTCCTAAATCAACATATCTGGTCTCCATCCCTCCCTAGAGTTCTAGTCTTTCCTTGGCAGTCTCAGCACCAGTATCATATCAGAAATGTAAGGGAAGTTATCCGTGAAAGTCATAATAGATTCATAAATGATACTAACTCCCAACACAACACCCCAGACACCTGTGGGAGTGATGCCCATAGATGTGCTCTTTTCCATAGCTCTTTCTTTCATGGTGAGTAAATTGGGGAAAAAAGATACAAAGACACATCAAGACCAGAGTTTTCTTGCTTTCTGAACCATCCAGACTATCAAAAGCACAAAACTGGCTAGCCTAATTAAATCTACCAGACCCAGTAGACCCTTCTTCATCCTTAATTACACCCAGTTATGCTGCCCCTGCATGTCACAGGGGAGTGACTTGGCAGTAACTGCCATTGTATTACAAAATATAGACTTAGTTCTGACCTGAACTAGACTGTTAACTGGGCCCCAATCATGTCCTAAACTACCCTGCCTCTGATCTTCCCTGCGGGCCTTCTCCTGGCCTTGAGTGGAGTTCTCTCATGTATATGCCTACCCAAATCGTCCTTTAAGAACCAGCTCAGCTTCCACCTCATCTGTGAGGTCTTCCCTGACCTCTACAACTAAAAGTTTGCTCCTTACTCAAATGCTCTTCCTACGTATTGTCTGGGTTTTTTTTTTTTTATCCCTATTACCTCCTACCATATATCGTAGTTATTTGTTTACATATCATAGCCTCCATATTAGATTGTCAGTACCTAATTGGCAGGGTCATTATGAGGACCAAGTCAGATCATAAGTTAAGTGCTTTTTGTGCATCTCAAAGCACTATATTATCATAGTTACATAATAATATGGTAGTGAGTTCTGTTGTTATTATTATACTTGTAATCAATTGTTAGTTAAACTTCCAATAACTTTCTAAATTGCAACTACATCTACTAAATGTCTTTTATGCTGAGAGTCAAATCGCCATTAAAATCCATTTTTAGTCACCAGTATATCCCTTTTGTTATACATTATAGTATAGATCTTTTTCTTTATAAATTTACCAAAGTAAGTGCCAATTTGTGATATATATACTTTAAAATGTATTACATATACTTGCACAAAAAGTCTCCACGGAATATCTACTTTGATGCTCTGTCTATCATGACGTGTTGATTCTTTTCATCTATCTGTCTGTCTCTCTGTCTGTCTACCAATCAGTCTTTAAAATGTGCATCAGTAAAACAAAAACTTGTTCTGCCTGGTCCCAGAATGAAACAAATAGGGACACTGGGTGAAAGTTGGAAAGAGGCAAATGATTTGCTTGCTGTGTGGGAGAAATTCCTGAATATTAGAGCTATCCACAAGGGTAATATTGGGTGCCTCTGAAAGTAGTAGCATTCAGTTAGTCAGTAAATGGTTATTAAACATGTCTGCTATGTATCATGCACGGTGCTAAGTGAAGGCGATACAGATATGTAAGAAATAGTCGCCTCTCTCAAGGAGTGAGAAGACAACATACAAAAGGAGGCTGAAAATCCAGGGGGTAGGGGTGGGATGGAGAAATTTGGAAAAGTCCAGAGGTTTCCTTTTGCTGGAGGTCTTTAAGCAAATGCCATCCGAACATTTGTCTGATAGACCAAAGAAAGGATTTTGTTCAGGTAAAGGTTGGACTCTATGGCTTGTAGCTCTGAGATTTTGTGAAACCCTTGAAAGCTCCAGCAAACTGCATTGTACATATATAAGTATATACAGAATCAGAATAAAAAAGAATGACTTGTCTACCATATAATCATTGTATCATAATGATTCAGAGTTGAAAATATTTCCAATTGATTTAAATTTAAAAAATTTAAAATCTGAAGTATTGAAAATAACAATTCTAGGAAGCGCATTTCCAACTGGGTGGTAGTCAATCAATTGACAGAAATAGTTGAACTTCATATTTGATACCTGAAAGTTGCTGCAGGTGATTTCAGTGCCAGGGGACTGCCCTAGATTGCATAGGTTTGCTAACTTCCTGCAGGTGCCTGCCTACGGCCAGGGAGGAGATAAGCAGCCAAAAACATATTTTCACTTTCTGGATGTATATCAGGCTTTAAATTTAAATATTTCTTTCATATTAATGCAATCTTAGTCATTCTCATCACACAATTCCTGTATCCAAGTGCATATTTGTTTTGTAGATATGGAAACAGAATTGAGATGAGAATTCAGATAAATTTTATTGGTTGCTTGATCCATGATGCCTTGTTTTCTCTTAGTGACAGGTTCATTTAATTTAGCAAACATTTATGAACCATCTACTTTTGTTACCAGTGATACAAGCAAGGAAGGTAAAGAAAAAAATCCTGTGAATAGTTTATAGTCTAATTGGAATTAAGACATATTATGAAAGAGCTAGAAAGTAATTCCTAGGCAACATATAAGGAAATCCTTGATAGTGTGACAGATAATATATTCAAGATTTGGAGAATTTAAAATAGGTAAGAGTATTGTTGGGTGACTTTTGTCAAGGGAGTCTTCATGGAGGTGGTAAGTCTTGGCCTGGACCTTGAAAGAAGTGTGGTATTTTGATTTTTTATTCTTTTGGCCTTGGTTTCTCCATTTGTAAAATGGGGGGGAGAGGGGTTGACCTAGATAATGTCTGATATTCCTTTGAGTTCTAAAATTATTTTACGCTATGTCTGTCTGAGAGGAGTGTGAAAACTATTTTAGAATGAAGTAAGAAACATTCCTACTTCACATATTTCACCAAACAGCTAGGTAGCATGCTGGGTAGAAGACTGAATTTAGAGAGAGGGAGACATGAGGTCATAATCCTGCCTCAGATGTGCATCTGACTGATTCTGGGCTAGTCACTTAAGCTTTCTCATCGGTTTTGTCATTTACAAAATGAGAAAGATAATGACTCTTACCTCAAAGTGTCATAAAGGATCAGATGATGGATGTAAAAAAACTTGCAAACCTTAAAACCGTGTGTAAATGCAATCTATTATTGTTGTTAATATTACTAATAGAACACCTTCTTCGTATATGGCGTTTTATTGAGTGATGGAGAAATATAGAATCATGTAAGCTATCTCCCCCTGCCCTCTGAAGGCTTACAATCGAATGGGCACACATGCGTGCAAACTGAAGCAGTGTAAAGCCACATACCTGAATTTGCTCTCTCCTCACATTTCTTAGGGTATGTTTGCATTCCTTTTTCGTTCATCACCATTTTACCTTGACTCCCACTCCTTTTATACTTGAGGCATCTTTCCTTTTCTATTTTAAGCAGTTTGAGCTCTCTCCTGCAGGAATAGTGCTGGTTTTCATCTTTGTATCCTTAAAATTTATTATCTTATGACTACCAGAAGGATCTGGAGAACTCCAAGAAGCAAGTTCTAGGGAACTGGCTGAGACACATAAAATTAAAAAAAAAACCCCAAACCAAAAATATGAAACCTTTGCCCAGGGTTACATAGCTAGTCAGAGGTGGGATTTGAATTTCGGCCTTCCTGACTACAAGCCAACAAATCCACTACCTTATTCTGCCTTTCTTGCAAGTGGTATGTACTTTAATAAATGCATTGGATAAATTGGATGAATGGAATAAACAAAACACAGTAGGTGTTAAGAGTAGAGTGGTGATCAGTGACGGTGTCCTGGAGCAGGGGTTACTGACATATGACTTGAGCCTTGAAGGATGGGTACTATAAAGATAGAGATGGTGAGGAAGAATGGCATTCCAGAGAATACAAAACACAAAGACACATACTGAGGAATTTGAAAGACATTTATTAAGTGCCTATCTGGGCACTAAAGTCCTACCTTGATATTTAATCATGGCATAGAGGTAACCCTGACTCCTTGAAGGTTTTCCTAACAGAGGGTAATCTAGTTGGTTTTACCAAGTCAGACAAACTTTCAGTTTGTTCCTGGGAATAGACTATGTCTGCTGTTTGAATGAGGACCAAATTAAGTAAGGAAAGGAAGATTTATCAGAAGGGTTTTTGGACCATGGTAATATGTGATGGTTTTACTTCAATGAATGTTTCCATGACCCATAAGCAGATCACAAGCCACCTGTGGCTTATTGTTCTGTGTGTTTCTTGTCAGCATTCTCCTCTACATGCTTCAGAGAGGAGCTTCCCAATAAAGCGGAGGCTTTTCTTGAGAAGTTTTTAAATTTTGTGGGTACCAGACCAGCACTGAGGGAGCTGGGAATTAAAGAGCAGGGACAGTGCAGAGTTGAAATGGATGACTGTTAGGATGAGGTTGGAGAGGAAAAATATACAACCAGAGCAGAACCTGTAAAAGTACCGAGAGACAGGAGAATTGGAGGTCTTGAGGGTCAAGAGGGGCGTAGATGTCAGAAGGTTGAAGAATAGAGAAGAGTGGAATGTTTGGAGATTCATGTCAGATAAGTGACTATTAGGTTTTCTAATTAGCAAGGTGGAATGCTTATGGACAACGGCAAGGGCTGGTGTGTGATGATGCCTCACATCTCTCACCACTACAGTCTGCCATAAACATTCTTTTCCTAAAATATAAATCTAAACATCCCTCTCACCCTTTCCCCAAACTTCCCTGTTTATATCAGGGACACCATCACCCTCCAGGTATGTATCTTTAGAATTTATCTTTGATTCTTCATAGTCTACCCCACTCTTACCACTACCAATTATTTCTCATTTCTTATCAATTCCATGTGCATATTATCTTTCCGATCCTTCCCCTTCTCTCCATTCATGCAGCCACCCCCTCCTTCCTACTTTAGGACCTCTTTCTTGAGGCAACAGCCTTGTCATTGGTCTCCTTTCCTCAAATATCTCCCCTCTTCCTTCCATCCTGCACACAGAAGGCAAAGCATTTTAGAAGACTAAAGCACAGATTTGACTATCTCTCTCCTCTATTCCAAAAGCTTCAGTAGCTTCTTGCCATGCCTAGGATAAAATACAAACTCCTTTATTTTCTAGTTCCAGCTCTTCACAATCTTCTTTCAACAAATGTTTCCTGATATTACATATTGTGTTCCAGCCAAACTAGTCTCCATGCCTCAGCATAGGCTAAATCCTACATCTGGAATGCAATCTTTACCTCCACCTTTTAGAAACCCTGGTTTTCTTGAAAGAGCTTAAATGCTATCTCATTCATGAGACTTTTCCAGTACACTCCTGGAATTACTTTGTAATTAATTCATATACTGTTGTTATTCAGACATTCAGTTATGTTCTACTCTTTTCGACCCCATGAACCATAGCTTGCCAATACTGTCCCATGGGGTTTTCTTGGCAAAGATATTGGAGTGGTTTGCCGTTTTCTTTTCCAGCGGCAGACAGAGGTTAAGTGACTTGCTCAGAGTCACACAGCTAGTAAGTGTCTGAGGCTGGGTTTGAACTCAGGTCTTCTTGACTCCAGGCTCAGTACTCTACTCATGGAACCTCCTACCTTATATTTATATATATTTAGCATTTATTCATATGGTTTTTCCCCCTAATAAACACAAACTCCTTGAGGCAGGGACAATGTCTGGCACAGTGCAGGTACTTAATAAATGTTGACTCATTGATAGTACAGTGTAGGCACTTAATACATGTTGATTCATGAGTCAATTTGGGTGACTCTTTATATCAGTTAAATTTTTGCAGTAAGTGATAATTCATGGTCAGCTTTTTTTGCCCCCTTATATTTCCCACGTAACGAAAAATACGAACCAACTCTCTTTTAAGCATGCTCCTTCAGTGAAAGTGATGGAGTATTGTAAAAGAAAGCAAGAGTGTTAAGGATCATACACTTTTTAGGCCATCTGTAAAGATTAATTGTCCTGTTGACAAGCTACAGGTGAGACATTTCTGGCCAGATCAGGGAATTGCTAGCAGTGCTGTAGAAACTGGAGTGTGAACACATTGACATACTCACTGTAAATGGCACCAGAAGTAAACAACCTGCAGCTCAGTGGGAACAGAGTAAAATAAAGGCATTGGCAGAACTGGTTTCATCACACACCCAAAGGCAACAAGGAATATAATTACATGGGACGTTGGTCTTTTTGACTTACAGTGTTGATGACAAATATAAATAGACCACCCTGAAGATGATTGCAGTTTATGTGCAAACATCTGTTACAGAGGATGAAGAAAGAAGAATTTCATGAAGAATTTGATGGTCAGACTCCTCCAAACCAAGGGAACATATACCTTGGTACTAAGTGCCTTTGTTCTGAGCATTGGCTCAAAGATACAGAAAAATATGCCAGAAAGTAAGGTTTAGGATTAAGAAATGAAAGAGGCCAAAAGCTTGTACACTATCCAGAAGCTTCACATTTGTGTATTATTTCTTCTAGGAGGTAACTGGAAGAGTTTGAAGGTGTTGAGCACCATGTGGCATCACACAAAATAGAAATTGACTGTATTTGGACAGATTGGAAGCAGCGGAGCAGCATGGCATACTGGAAGGGGGACTGGCTTTAGAGTCAGAAGGTTTGGGTTCACATCTTACCCGTGTTCTTTACTACCTGTGTGACCTTGGGCAAGTCACTTAAACGGTCTGCTTTCTCAATTTCCTTGTCTATAAGATGAGGAGACTGGGGGGAGTCAAGCATTTATGTGCTGGGTACTATGCTAAATGCTTTACAAATATGATTTCATTTGATCGTCACCACAACCTTGCAAGGCAGGTGCTAATATACTCGTTTTACATATGAGAAAACTAAGACAAACAGAGGTTAAATGACTTGCCCGGGGTCACAGAACCAGTAATTATATGAGGCCAGATTTGAACTCAGGTCTTTCTGACTTTATTCCTGATCCTCTATGCATTGAACCACCTAAATTTTTACTAGGTGGCTTCTAAGAACCATTCTAATCCTATGATCATCAGTCAACAAGCATTCAAAAACCTGCTATGTGCTAGGCACTTGCTAGGCACTAGGGACATAAAGCCAAAAGCAATGTTTTTGTTTTTAGGTAGCCCATGTTCTACTGGAGGAGACAATATACGTGTGTGTGTGTGTGTGTGTGTGTGTGTGTGTGTGTGTGTGTGTACACACATATACATATATGCATTATATGTATAATTTTGATACTATATTTATATGTAATTAACACAAAGCAACTTTTGATAGGGAGTATACTGGCAGTTGGGGGTGTGGTTGATGTCATGTGGAAAGGTCATGCTTGAGCCAAATCTTGAAAGAAATGACCAATTCCAAGAGACAGAGTTGAGGAGGGATGACATTCTGATGATGAGAGTCAGTAGCCAGTGCAAAGGTACCGAGACAGAAGATGGATTCACATTTTTGCATGAAGAACAGAATGAAGACCGTCTTGGCTGGACCATACAGCGTGTCAAGGAAACAATTATCTGACTTGGAGTGAAAAAATGTTCTTCTAACATGTATTAAATCCATGATTATACTTTTAAAATAATAAGGCTTCACTTTGCCCATCTGTTACCCTGTGGGAATTCTGAGTAAAAACATGTGCCAGGCAGTTACCCAGAGAGTAACAAGGCATGATTGTTGTCTTAAAGGAGTCTTTTCAAATATTATTCGTTGTTTTTAATAATGAGTATTGTTTTAAACTAATGCTTGAGCTATTATAATGACAATTATATAAACAGATCTATATTCAGCCTTAGTCTGTCCTCTGAGCTACAGTCTTGAAGCACCAACTGCCTACTGGACCTTTCCAACTAGAAGTCTTATAGGCATCTCAAATTCAACCTGTCTAAATTAGAGCTCATTATTTTTTTCCCACCTCTTTTGTGAACTTCTCCATTTTCCAGGGTCCCACCATGACCCATATTCTCATCCTCAGAATCATCTTTTAAGTCTTTACTTACTCCTATACCCCTGCCCCCCCATATTAATTCACTTGTTAAGTTTTACTCTAATACCTCATCTACTATCCATCCATCCATCCATCCATCAATAAACATTTAGTCAGTACCTACTCTGTGCTGGGGACCATGCTAGGTTTAAGGGGATACAAAGACAAAAGGGAAACAATCTTTTCCCTCAGGAAACTTACAATCTATCTGGATGAAACAGTGCATACATATATAAATATAGCAGATTATATGGAAACTACATATAAGCTAATTTATGGGAGGAGGGAGATACTAGTAGTTGAATGGGATCATAAAAGGTTTCATGTAGAAGGTGTCACGTGAAACTAAATCTTGAGGGGAATTAGGAACTCTAAGGAGTGGAGGCAAGGAGGGAGAGCATTCCAAGCAAGGGGGAAAGCTAATGTGAAGAATGAGAGACAGGAAGTGGAATGCCGTGTGTGTGAGAAGGGCAGTTTGGTTGAATCATGTGATGTGTGAGGAAAATGATACAGAGTAAGCCTGCAAAGATAGGGAGGGGTCAGTTTGTACATAGTGTAAATGTCAGGCAAAAGAGTTTATATTTTGTCCTAAAGCTAAAAGGAGTTTATTGAATAGGGAAATGCCATGGACAGACCTACACCACAGGGAAATTGCTTTGATCGCTTTGGTAGGAGGATGTGGAATGGGCAGTGGAGTGGAGGTGGGGAGACGAGTCAGGGAGACTGGAGACAGGTAGGGACTCTTGTAACAGTTTAAGTGAGAGGTAATGGAATCTTGGACTCAAATGGTTGCCTTTAATTAGGAAGATGTTATATGTGAGAGGTGTTGTGCAGGTGGAAGTAATAAGATTTGGCAGTTGATTTGAAACATACAGGAAAATGTTCTTAATTTTGTTTGATCTGTGAATAAAGATACGAAGGAAGTTCCCATGTCAACTGAATCAGTACTTTCCTTATAAAAATAGTTTCGCATACAGTATTAAAAAAATTAGTTTTGGCAGGAATCTCCAAGTAATTATATGCACATGTGGATTTTGAGTATTTAAAAGAATGTTCTGAAGGTTTCTAGTTTCCATTTTATTGTAACTTTACTTCTAAGTATTTTGGTTCATTTCTGTAGTCAAATCCATAATTTTTAGCATGATTGATAATTTTATTATTAGTGTTTACATATGCTAATTCATGCATATACTATCTTTGCTACTAGAATTTTTCTTAATATGAATATTTTGTTATTGTTCACTTAAGTCATGTCTGACTTTTCATGACTTCATTTGGCAAAGATATTAGAGTAGTTTGCCATTTCCTTCTCCAACTCGTTTTAGCATTGAGGAAACTAAGGCAACCAGGGTTAAGTGATTTACCTAGGATTACACAGCTAAAAGAAGTGTCTGAAGCCAGATTTGAACTCATAGAGATGAGTCTTTTTGACTCGCCCTTCAATCTATCCACTGCACCATGTTGCTGCCCCTGTATGAATATTTAGCAGTGAGTATTGTACCAGTTTACGTGGTACAAAAAGGGTAAAATGCTAACCATTTCAACTGTGGATGCTATCTGTAGCATCCAGATGCTCTCTATACCATTATTTATGGAAGTCAAGTCTTTGTTTTTTAATGTAGACTTTGAAAATTCTTGCGGGAAAAAGTTATAAAGACCTTCACTTACTGGTTCAATTGTTCTGGGCTCTTTTGAATGTATATTTTTGTCGTTTGATCAGCATTTACAGAGTTTCAGAATTCCTTCCTTAAAGAAATCTTTGTATCTGGGCTAACCTTGTTCATTGGTATAATAGTTAACTGCTCATATGATATGTTTTGAAGGCTCCCCAAAGTTCTTTCTGCTTCTCACATATCTACTCTAATGTTCTGTCATAGAATTTGGATACCTGATGTTAGAATGACTACTTTCAGTCAAGTATTATCTCCAGAAGTTTCATCCTATCCCTTATTCCCTATGTCAGTCATTCAAAAAGCATTTATTACCAACTTACTATGGCCAGTTAATGTGCTAAGCATTTGACACGAACAAAAAAGGCAAAAATAATGCTCTTGGCCCTCAAAGAACTTACCTTCTAATGGGGGAGATAACAGGGAAAAATGTACATATAAGATCTGTGCAATCTAAGTAGAAGGTGATCTTAAAAGGAAGGCATGAGCAGTATGGATTGGGGTAGGGAGGACAGGGAATGGCCTCTCACAGAAGGTGGTATTTGAGCTGAGTCTTTGAGGAAGCTGTGGAAGTCAAAAGGCAGATGTGAGGAATAAGCTTTCCAGCTAGCAAGAATACATGATATTAGGACATGGCGTGTCATCGGTAAGGAATAGCAAGCCAGCCAATGTAGCTGAATTGTAGAATGTGTGGAAGATAGTAAAGTGGAAGAAGACAGTAAAGGTAAGAAGAGGCCAGTCTGAGAGGGGCTTTAAAAGCCAAAAGGAGAGGATTTTATACTAGATCTTGGAGGTAATAGAGAACCCCTGGAGGGTGGGGTGGGGTGACATGGTCAGGCTTGTGATTTAGGAAGCTCACTGGCAGCTGACTAAAGAATGGACTGGAATGGGCAAGGAGACTAATCTTCAGGATATTGCATAGTTGTGGTATGAGGTGATGAGGGTCTGTACCATGGTGGTGCTTGTGATGAGAAGGGCTGTATACTAGAGATGTCATCAAATTAGACATGACAAGATTTGGCAACCAGTTGCCAATGTGGGAGGAGGAAGGACTTGAGGATGACATGGCGGCTTTGAATTTGGGTGACTATGACCATGGTGGCGTTTTTGACAGTAATGAGAAAGTTCGAAAGACGGGAGGGTCTGGGAGTAAAGACATCGAGTTCTGTTATAGATACATTGAACTTGAAATGTCTAAAGGACATTAAGTTCAAGATGTGAGTCACTTAGATGCACTGGGCTTCAGTTTCTTCATTTACAAAATGAGTAGGTTGGTGTTCTCTACATGATTACTAAGGTTTCTTCCAGCTTCGAGTCCTATAATCTCATGATCCTATGAGTTACAACTTAATTATATATTTAAAAATTTTAGATACTGTGATTTCTTTCATGTGGCTACTTCTTCCATCAACAAAAATTGCATCTTTTATTTGACTTAGTAAGTCTTTAAGAGTTGCTGTGCCTGAAAAATTACTCACCTTGCAGCCAAGTGGTGTGATGAGAATCTCTCAGTCTCTCCTATGATAGATATGCAGTCTGTTACCTGCAGCATACTCTAAGCCTTGTAGTGTCTGGGAGAGCTTATACTTACCCAGGGTTGCCACAGCATGCTGAGGTCACAGAAAAGGACTTTAGTGAAGGAAATATGCCTTGGTACATATTAATTGGTAGATGATTAGTATTCATTTAGCAGAGAACAGAGATCTGAGGGAATATTAAACAGGTCAGGTTAGTTTTAATTAGAGGAAGTAGCACAAAAAAAAAAAAGCAATAGGCAGGCTTCAATATGGTGCCGCAGTTGGGTTCTCTAGGCAGCATCAGGCAACTAGATTCTGAATAACGAGAAGTGAGGCAGAGATGTATTGGAAAAGACGGAAATGCTGAATGATTCAGTAGATACTGAAAACACCGCCATTCCATCCTCTCTCCACCAATCATCTGCCTGGGCCTGCAGGGGAAGGAGAGACAAGCCATTCCATCTCGCTGTCCAACTGCTACTAGTTGTTTGCCTGTACTTGCCTTCGTCTGGATACTGTCCCCTCTCTTTCCAGATATATTCTTCTGCCTAATACCCTGGGAGGTCTCCATCTTGAGACCGAATCCCTAGGGATATTGATAAACCTACCTGAACTTTTTCCTCAGTGACTAAGAAAACTCTAACCCTTTCATAACCTCCCCATCTCAGGGATTCTGAAACCCCAGTTATTATTGAAATGACATCATTCTCTGTCACCTTCTATCCTCCCTCTTATTCCCACCCTGCTTTCCTCTGTTCACTCAATCTATATTTATTAATCAGTCAAGACTCTGGTACTGTTATCTGCTAAACTCCAGAAAGTTCTTCTTTCCCCCAGTGAGTCAAATGCTTTGCTCATGAGGTTTCTATCTCTTCTCTAACTCCTGGTCTTATGCTAGGGGGCCTTCAACATACATATTAATTCTTCCTCAAATACTCTAACTTTCTAGTCCCTCAGTTTACTAATTTCTCACGACCTCTTCCTCCACAGCCCACATAAGGTAATCTTCAGTCCCACTCACTACAGTGACTTTTCCAAATCTTTTCATCCTACCTTATACTTCTTGTTGCTCACCTTATCCTTACCCTCTTAGATGAGAACCTTGTTTCATATTTCAATGAAAAAAATTGAGGGCTTTGATCAAGAACTCCCTCTTTTCCCCTCCTTTTCATCTCACATCACTCAGATGCCTTTCACCGCTATCTCTTCCACCCCTCTCACATGAAGAGATGGTCCTTCTACTTGCCAAGACTAACCCATTCCATCCCATCTTCTCTAGAAGAATGTCTTTCTATCATCTCTTCTTTTTTACTAGTCTTCAAACTCTCCCTGTCTACTAGTTCTTTCTTCAGTGTCTCTGACCATGCTTGTGGCTTCCCTCCATTCTCAGAAAAACCTTAACTTGGTTCATCCCAGGTGACTGTCACCCCAAATTTCTCCTCCTTTTTGTAACTAAATTTAAGAAAGTCTTCTACACTAGGTGCTTTTTCTTTCTTCTCATTCTCTTTTTAAATCTCTATAGTCTGGCTTCCAACTTCATCATTCAATTGAAACTGCTCTTTCCAAAGTTACTAGTGACCTCTTAATTGCTAGATCTAATGGCCTTTTTTTTCAATCCTCTTCCTTCAAATATAACCTTAAAAACAAATTTAACCTTAAAAGAGGTAATAAGGGACCAGATTATGAAGGATTTTTAAGACCAAAAAGAGGGATTTATATTTGATCTTTGGGGTAATAAGGAACTATTGTGGTTTAGTGGATAGAGGGAGAGGAAATGATGTGGTTTGCACTTTAGGAAGATCTCTTTGACATTTGTGGCTAGGCTAGAGTGCGAAGAAACTTGAGGCAAGGAGATGAATCAGATAACTATTGCTGTAGGCCAGTCCTTCCCCTTCCCCTCCCTGCTCCCACAGACACTCTTGTATCAAGTGATATTGGCCTTCTTACTGTTCAACGCACAAGATGCCCCATTTCCAGGATCTGTGCCTTTTTAATAACTGCCTCCCATACCTGGAATTCTCTCCCTCCTCATCTCTGTCTTCTAGCTTCCTGCCTCCCTTCAAGTCTCAGCTAAAACTATGCCTTCTATAAGGTGCCTTTCCTAATCTCCTCAACTGTAGTGCCTTCCTACTGCGGATCACCTCTAATTCCTCCTGGATACGTTTTGTTTGTATATAGTAGTTTCCACATTGTTTCCCCCCTTAGCCTGTGAGCTTCTTGAGAGAAGGTGCTGTTTTTGGCCTTTCTTTGAATATTCCTAGAACTCAACAAATGTCTGGTGCATAGTAGATACTTAATAAATGCCTATTGACTAATAACTTAATAAACTGAGCCTTTTATTTGCCTAGGCATGACTCCATTTTATACATGCATCTATCTGACCTAAGAGGCAAAATTGACTTGTGTATCTGAAGAGACTCTGGAGAATGCCTGCTTAAACCAACTTCTAAGGAATGTGACTTTAGAAAATAATGATTCAAACAAGCAGTTTTGTGGATTCTAATTCAGTCTCATCAAACTTGCCATCTAAATTTTGAACCCTCATTTTAGAGCGGTTGAAACCAAATTAAAAAGGATTTAGCAATTCATCTAATATAATGGAACAGATAAGAAAGAGAAATAGAATTTGTGAGTGTGCCTTTTGGTTTAAAAGTAGAGCTTAAACATTCTCTGCCTTTATTAACAAATGTCAGAAATGAAAGAAAACTTACGTGGTATCAATTTAAATGCAAAGGACAAAAGGAATTTAATGAATGGGAGTGTCATGTCATCCGTATTCCAGATGCCTTATTCAACTTTATATGCTTGTTTAAAAGCCTCTTTTCATGGGTACAATGTGTGATGTCAAAGCTAAACATTTGGATTTGCTACTCTCTAATTTATAGAAATATAGCTATGACTTGATCCAGATTCGTGTCCTGTGTAACTGTTTGGGAGAACTGTTCTTCAGAATTTTCAGATGGTTTTAGCTAGGAGACTTTATGTGGGGAGCAGAGCTGTGGATTATCTTGGAAGCCAAATGACACGTATGCCAGTTGTTGGTCAGACACAGAGGAGAGTTAGCCAGGTATACCCTTGAGTGGCAAGCAGGAACTGCTTGCTACATTTTTACCACACTGTAAGGTTCAGTAAAAAAAAAAAAAGCATCAAACAGGTTTTTTACAAGTTGACTGAATACCGAATGATGCAGGATTACATAAGTGTGTTGAAAGGAAGGAAAATGCCGAAAAGCAGATGCTTAAATTAAACATAACCCAATTGCCAATTTTTCTTAGGGATGGCTATTTTTGGTAGAAACCCTTGCCCTAAGACCCATGTGGTTCTTAAGTACCTGCAGTACTGAATGACTCAAAGTCAGACAGGGCAGCTGAGGGCAGGGCACAGTAAACAGAGAGGGCTTTTGGGACCATGATCAGTGCACTTGGAGTTATGTTGGCATCATCTGCCTGTGAAACTAGTCATCTTGGAAAGATGGCATTGCTTATTCCTTGGAGCAATTATGTAGAATAGTTATCCTTGGTTAAGAAGTAGTCAGCTATTCTTCTACAGAAGTGTGATAAAGTAACCCAGGAACTATTAGTGACGTACCAATATTCAGATTTCCCATAGGTAAAGTGAGAGTGATACCTCTTAACCATTTTACTGTGCCCTTCTTTCTGAACCTATTAGATAACAGAGAGTTATCTTGTCATTTTTAGTCCTACTTTAAACTATGAGAAACATGTTTAGACCAACCCCAGATTTTCTAACATTCAAACTCGTCATGTTTAGATATATGCTTTAGTGAACTCTATCAGAACGTGTTGAAGTAAGCCAATCATTTGACAGAATTATCAGTGGATATCTACATATACTTTGCTATTTTGATATAAAAAAACTGTAGAAATTAACATGAATTCATATACCTGAGAATAAGTTAGGCTGGGCTTTTTAATAATCAGAATGTGACTAAGACAGAGCACTGGCCCTAGAGTCAGGAGGACCTGAGTTCAAATGTGGCCTCAGACACTTGACACACTTACTAGCCGTATGACCTTGGGCAAGTCACTTAACCTCAATTGCCTTCCAAAAAACCAAAAAAAAAAAAGAATGTGACTAAGTAGAAAATGAAAGGTTGTGTGGTCTGGTGGACAGAATACTGGCTCTGGAATGAGTGGGCCTAGGTTCAAATCCCATCTATGATGCGTCTAAATGGATGCTCCAGGGCATATTCACGTCCATGAGCCTCAGCTTCCTCATCTGTCAAATCAGGGATATATATAATAGCCTCTAAGATCTCTCCCAACTCTTTATAATCCTGGGAATGAAAATATACAACATAATAGTACTTTTTCTTTTTCATATTCGTTTTTTTGTATCATTTGTGTTTATTCAGCCTTCATTTCCAAATGTATTTTCTCCTTTTCCCTACCCAGAGAGCCATATTTTATAATGAAGGAAAAAAAAGAATTCAGCAAAACTATTGGATACATCCACCGAGTCTATTAGCACCTTACCTGGGTGAAAAGGGAGCGTGGCTCAGTGGCCATTTTTCAACCTACCCATACCCCCTGAGATTAGACATGACCTCTGGGGTATTAGTATGAGATAGAAGGTATTTGGAGGATGATTACATTTATACTTAAGGTTACTTAAAAATTTCTATTAGATAGGCTCTGAATATTAACTACCATCGCAACGGGAATAGCAAATGACATTTATAGGTCATTTTAAACTTTACAAAGCACTTGTAAAAGTGCCATTTGAAAGTTGAGAACAACAGACCTTTAGATTTTACAGGAGATGGCATAGTGCTGTGTTGGGCTAGATGGAGCTGGCTAGGAGGCAGAAGACTTGTTTGGGTCCTGGCTCTACCATGTGCTAGCTCTGTGCCTTTGGAAACCTCTCTGGGCCTCAGTTTCCTCATCAGTACAGTAGAGAGAGTGACACTTGCACTACTTGCCTCACAGGGCTGTGGGGAGGATCAAATCAATTAATGTGTATGTGTAAAGCACAATGTAAACACAAGCTGTTTTATTAGCAGTAATTTTAGTTAATACAGACTGATAATTTTTAACTTTTCAAAACACAAAATTGGGAGCCAGCAACCTGAGTTATACGGAAGACATTTTTATCTCATCTCTGGCTAGATGGCAGCCATGGCTAGGGCTTTTATTATTTTACATCACTGAGTCTTACTAGATGTAGGAACATAATGAAAACACATGTAAAGGGAGAAGCTCGTGGTAGGATTGCAGATACTCTCAAATTCTTATGTTTTAAACTTCTTTTATTTCTCTCCTGTTAGAAAGGAAGGAAAAGCAAATTGCTTCAATGGTTAGTTCAGTTGAGGACTTTTTTGCTTTTGTTTGTTTGTTGATTGTGCCTTTTTGTAAAGAGGTGTGAAGGAAAATGGGCATGATTTACAGGGTTGTGGGAGTAGAAATGCCTGCTGCGTGTACATTTTGTCTACCATCATTATAGTTATACCAGGGAAAAGCTGGAGGTTAATTTTGTAAAAGTCTTTAGGCAGTAATGGGAAATCTAGAGCAATGGTAGCAATCTCTATTGACTGAATAACCTAGAAACCAATTACATGTTTGTTGGGGCTTACTCTTTCTTTACCTCAATGCTTCCTTTTGGAAGTTAGGAATGGTAGTTTGTAAACCAATCTCTATATAACCTTAAGCAAAATTACTCCATCAAGTTATGAAAGCCATTTTCTCCTGAGATTGTGTTTTTTTCATGGTCAAAGATTTAATGTTGGAAAGATAAATGTGCACAACTGAAATGCTTGAAACCAATTGTTCCTTCATGTATGAGGATCAGAGACACTTTCAGAAAAGCTCACTTTTTATTTTCAGTTGTTTTCCCATTCCTTCTATGAGGATAATTGGATAAAAGGGAAATGAAGGACACATGTAGACAGCTGTATCAGAAAAAAAATATCTTCCAGCTTCAGGGATATGGTTAGAACAGAATTACAAAATAGTGGTAATGAAGCACTTTTAGCTCTCTTTCCAAAGCATTTCTCCTTTTTAGTAGGACATTCAGTCCCTTAGCATTTTTATGAAAATATTTTTGAACAGTAAAGCATTATTCCAGCATCCATGTGGTTTGTGCCACATCCCATCCATTGCCTGAAAAAATATTACTTCTCTTTTTTCTCACTCTTTTTCTCAGTTTTACCGTATTTAGTTTGTGAGTAAGATTTCTTTTATGTAGGTTATAATTATGGTTGTGTGCTTTGATAATTTATATTTTTTAAGTGATGGCACTGAGGCAGAAAGAGTATGATGTAGAAAAATACTGTATCTGGACTCATGACACATGATTTATATTCCATCTCAGCCTCTTAGAAGATACTGGTTTACGTATTGAGATAAATATTTAGCCAAAAGAAAACAAGGAAAGTTCCCAACATATTAAGTTGGACCCTTTGTGGCAAATTTATAGGAGACGGAGAAGAGTCATACAGGTTGGGCAGACATGGATGGGTGTGATCCCATCGTGGGAGAAAACATCCTAACATATCACAAATTCATTTGAGTATTCTATTATTTATTTTAAAATAAGTTTTAAAAATTATACAAAGATCAGAAATTATGACAATTTCTTTAGGTGCGTATATTTCTTAAAATTTGTAATCCATCTATCCTTCCTTCCTTCCTTCCTTCCTTCCTCCCTGTCTCCCTCCCTCTCTCCCGTCTTTCCTCACTCCCTTTCATCCTCTTATTCCTTCCTTCCTTCCTCCTCTCCCTTCTTACCTTCCTTTCTTCTGTCTTCCCTCTCTCCCCCCCACCCTTCCATCTTTCCTCCCTCCGTTCCATCCTTCCATCCTCTTACTCCCTTCCTTCCCTCCTTCCTTCCTTCTTCCATCTTTCTCTTGCTTCTTTTCATTTTATATACATTTTATTTCCACACATATAATCCCATCTTTTCCCTGCAACAGAGAATAAGAATGAGATAAAAAGCAGTTCACTAAAACATTTTTTCTTTTTTTTATTGTGTACATCATTCATTTCCACGAGATTTTGAGTTACAATTTTTCTCCCCATCTTTCCCCCACCCACCACCCCCAAAACAGGCATCCCACTGCATAACCCCTCCCCCAGTCTGCTGTCTTCTATGTCCTCCTCCATTGCCCCTCTGACTTTCCAGTAGGGCAAGATGGATCTCCCTACCCCAGTGCCTGTATATCTTAATTCCCAGTTGCATGTAGTTAATAACAATAATAATTATATATATACACATATATATATATTTTAACATTTGATTATAGAACTTTAAATTCTAGATTCTTTCCCTTCCTCCCTCGTCACCCACCCCCACTGGAAAGACAAGCAATTCAATACAGGCTGTACATGTGTAGTTACACAGAACATCTCCACAATGGACATATTGTGAAAGACTGATTATATGTCCCTCCTTCCTATCCCACCCTCCCTGTATTCTATTCTTTACCCTGTCCCTGTCCCTTTACACAAGTGTGTGCTTCCAGCAACCCTCCCCCCTCCCCACCCTCCACTCCATCATCACTCCTCTCATCCCCATTTATCCTACTTTCCTGTGTGGCAAGATACCCAGTTTAGAGTTTATGTCATTCCTTCCCTAAGCCAAATTCAATGAGAGTAAGGTTGGCCTTTTCCATTTTGCCTTCCTGTTCTTCCCCTCCGCTATAACAGTTATCCCTTGCCTCGTCTATATGAGATGTTTAACCCCATTCTGTCTCTCCCTGTCTCCTCTCATTCTATTCCTCTTCCACCTCACAATTTCACCTTTTAAAGTATCCTCCCTTCCTATTCAACTGATCCTGTGCCCTCTATGTACATATATGTACACATATTCAGATATATATTCATACGCATATATATACCCTTCTGTGTAGACATATGTGTATGTATATGTTTATATACATTTGTATTCCCTTCACCTATCCTCATACTGAGAAAAGCGTCATAGGTTACAATTATCATTTTTCCATGTTTGCATGTAAATAGTTCAACTTTGATAAGTTCCTTATGATTTTTTTTCCATGTTTACCTTCTCATGCTTCTTGTGTTGGAGTGTCAAACTTTCTTTTCCCTTCTGATTTTTTCAGTAAGAATGTTTGAAAGTCCTCCACCTCACTGAAAGACCATATTTTCCTCTGGAACACTATACTCAATTTTGCTGGGTAGGTGATTCTTGGTTTTAATCCTAGCCTCCTTGATCTCTGGAATATCGTATTCCAGGCCCTTTGATCCCTTAATATAGAAGCTGCAAGATTCTGGGTTATCCTAATTGTGTTTCCACAGTATTCAAATTGTTTCTTCATGACAGCTTGTAGTATTTTCTCCTTGATCTGCTAATTATGGAACCTGGCTATAACATTCCTAGGAGTTTTCTCTTAGGGATCTTTTTCAAGAGGTGATTGGTGAATTCTTTCAAGTTCCCTTTTGCCCTCTGATTCAAAAATATCAGGGCAATTTTCCTTGAGAATTTCTTGAAGGATGCTTTCTAGGTTCTTTTTTTGACCATGGCTTTCAGGTAGTCCCATAATTTTTAAATTGTCACTCCTGGATCTATTTTCCAGGTCAGTGGTTTTTTCAAGGGGATTTTTCACCTCACCATCTGTTTTTTCATTTGTTTGGATCTGTTTAATAGCATTTTCATTTCTCCTAAAGTTATTTGCTTCCATTTGCTCCACTCTGATTCTGAAGGAATTATTCTCTTCAGAAAGCTTTTGAGATTCATTTTCCATCTGGCAAATTCGACTTTTTGAGGCATCCTTCTCCTCATTGGCTTTTTCAGCCTCTTTTGCCAGTTGAGTTAATCTATTTTTTAAGGTGTTATTTTCTTCAGTCAGGTTGTTGACTCTCTTTTCATGATTTTCTTGCATCATTCTCATTTCTCTTGCCAATTTTTCCTCCACTTCTCTTATTTGGTTTTCAGAATCCTTCTTAAGCTGCTCTATGGCTTGCAATCAGTGTACATTTTTCTTGGAAGCTTTTGGTGTGGGAGTTCTGACTGTGTTGTCTTCCTTCTGTTCCATTCTTTGATTTCTTTTTGTCCCCCAAAAAAGGAATCTAAAATTGCATTGCTGGGTTTGCTTTGCTTCCTTTGCCTCCTCGTGTTGCCAGTCAATTACTTGACTTTTGGGCTCAGTAGAACTCTGCTTCCAGAGGGGGAAACTCTGTCCCAAATTGCTGGGGTTTTTGCAGCTGCCAGGGCTATTAGGAGGCCGCTGCAGCCCCCACCAGCTTTGGCTCACTGAAAACGCACCCCAGCACTACCACTCAAGACCATGATCTGGATCCAGGCAGCTCAAGGCAAGAGCACTTAGCCTCTGAATGATCGCTTGGCCCCCTTGCAATCTGCAGACCAGGAGTTTCTGAAGTAGCCACGTGGAAGTAGCTGCAGGGCTGCTGCTTCTGCTGCTTCCTTGCCCTGGAGGCAGTTCAGTGGGACCTGCTTTTCTCCCCCCAAATTTAGCTCAGCTGACCTTTCACTTAGTCCTTGTTTGTTATGGGTTGATAATTCTGGAAATCGCCACAGCTGCCACTGATCCACTCTCCTGAAGGCTTCAGCCGAGGCTTGTTCTGGTGGCCCCAGGGCCAAGCCGTGGTTTCAGGCTGGGATGGTTTCGGCTCCCAGTGTGCTGTGATGAGCCCTTTCTGTTCCGCCTGACAAGCTGCCTTCAGAGGGAGATGTGTCTTTCTGTAATTTTGTGAGTTCTGGAGCCCTAAAATTTGATTAGAATCTTATTTTATGGGTATTTGAGGTGGTTGTGGGGAAGCTGCAGAATTTTCCTGCTTCTACTCCGCCATCTTGGCCATCAGGGAAACCAACAAATATGTTAACGAAGTCTGATAAGCATAAGCATTTCCATATACCTAATGTCTATCTCTCCAAAGAAGATAGGGTGGAATTTTACAAAATTTCTTCATTAGGCACAGAATTGGTCAGTATAAACTCAGCATCCAGAGGTTTTATTCTTTATTTGCATTGTTGCAGTCATTATGTTTGTTTGTTTTTCTTACTTCTGTTTACTTCATTTTTCATCAGTTTGTTTATTCCCATACTTCATACTTCCATACTGTATACTTCACATTCATCATTTCTTATGGCACAATAAAATGTTCTATTACATTCATATAAAACATTTTGTTTAGATATTTCCCAATTGAGTGGATATTAATTTAAACAGATAAATTAATATTAAATGCTCTCATTATTTGTTCTATGCCTCCTTTGTATTTTCTCTAAACCTGAGGGAGATTTATCCCTTTAGTGGCGACGTATCTTTTTTTTTTAATCATACAATTAATATATTCAACTACGTAAAGCAATTTCTACTTCAAAAGTAAACAAAATATTTATAAAATTAAAAACCTATCCATGCCAATCTGCAAAGAGGCACAATAGTAATTTAAGTCAGATTTCTTATAGTTATAAAGCAGGAAAAATTTTATTTTGGGAAACCTCAATTTCATTCCTATATACTTTTTTTCTGCATGAAGATAACTCATGTTAAATTCTTTAGGCAAACACTGACTAAATTGAATTTTATGTCACATGAGAAGGGAGAGATTCTATGAGAAAATACCAATTCTAGGGATTTTTTTCCTTCAAAAATATTAAATATTAAATTGTGTATGTACAAAGAATATGTATTATGTTCCAGAATATTTTGGTCTCATTTTGTTCAAAAGTTTCCTCAGTAAAAGAATATTTCATGTCCTCAGATTAGAACTTATATGTGTCATCAGTACATTTTGATGCCCGAAGTATTCAATGCCCTAAAGTTTAGGAACTATTGCTGTAGCTATTTCTTTGAAGACTATGAGGATACCCAGTAAGAAGGTACTACCTGGAGTGCCCTTCCCTCATCATCACCAGATCAACCTAGTCCTTCCCTGATTTTCCTACTGCCACTTCCATGAAATTCAATGAAATTGTGATATTGGGTCTCTGTTTGAAGATTCTGTTATGAGGAAACCCAGGACACAGGAAGTGTGAACAGGATTACCCATCCTATACCTTTTTTACCGTTTTACCTAGGACTGCCCTTTTGGCAAGGATTCAGACCAAGGAGAAATACATTAAATAACAATATAAGATTATTTATGTATATTTACATATGTATATACATGTGTAAATATATAAATACATAATAAATAAGTTGAATAAGTAATTACTAGCTGCCTTCAGCTGTCCATGAAAGTGTACATTTGTCTTGAAACTTTCCCTATAAGGTGTTAGTTTTTTAAATTGAGAATTATATTAATTATTTTTTTTCTTTTTGGAGGGGGGGAGGCAGGGCAATTAGGATTAAGTGACTTGCCCAAGGTCAAATGGCTAGTAAGTGTAAAGTGTCTGAAGCTTGATTTGAACTCAGGTCCTCCTGACTCCAAGACCTCTATTCACTGTGCCATCTAGCCACCCCAGTGAATTAAAAATTTTAAGTATAAAAATATAACCTGTCTTGTAATATGACCTGTCTCTTACTAATAGACAGGAGTAGATATTAATTGTATATCTTACATAAAGATCAAATTTTGATAGAAAATGTATACTTAGGGCATGTAGGTGGCACAGTGAATAGAGTACCGGCACTGGAGTCAGGAGGACCTGAGTTCAAATATGGCCTCAGACACTTAACACTTACTAGCCGTGTGACCTTGAGCAAATCACTTAACCCCAACTGCCCTGCCTTCCCCCCTCCAGAAAAAAAAGAAAATTCATACTTAAACTGTTTGGCACTATCCAAATATTATTCTTTTTGGCCTTCTCTAAGTGATGTCAAACATTTGGTTGAAAGAAAAAAATAGTCAGCAATCGAGATGACTGATATTCTGTAGACAAATGACCTAAATTAAAGTTTCATGTTATTAACAAAATATTTTTTCTTTTTCTTTTTTGATTTTTTTTGGAGGGACAATTGGGGCCACCTAGCCACCTCTCGTTAATCAGATATTCTACAATGTGTTGATACGGTTGTATTGACAAGGTGTGTTTACATCCTTTCCCAGCTTGTCATGTGTTTGAGGCACCTCATCTGTTCCCAGTGATGTGACTCTATGTACCATATGAAAGCTTGCAATAAATCCTAGCAACTTCCTCTTTGAAATTCCATCCTCTCCACAAGGCTGTTTGCTGTATCTCTTCTCCTGTCAGTAGGTGCTTGATTGGGTTCGTTAGAAGCTATCCCATGATCCTCCTTATCCTTAGTAATGTAGGATCTGGACTTCCTTTTTAGATTGAAATACTTTATACCATGCTAGAGCCAATGGCTTTATTGAAGTAGATAGCCACAGGGTCAAACCTGGGTAGGAGAAAAGTGAGGCCAAAAGATGATTGATACATTGGTAGAGTACTAAGTGAAGGATAGCTCATAATGATTGTAAAACATGAGTATGGGAGGGTGCAAGATATTGGAAAACATAGAAGTAAAGGAAAAAGAATTTCAGGCATCAGAATTTTGGAGCAGAGCAGTTTGGTTGGATCTGGATGTGACTGACCACTCTGATGCTTATCTAAAGTAGATTAGAGGTGGGTATTAAAAAAGTTGCTGAATTCAAGAAACTTATGAAATGCTGTCATGAGAGCCTTTGGCATAGATACTCAAGTCTTTCATTATGTCGGTGGGGAAGGAATACTGCAAATAAGGTACTGAAGTCATGAAGTAAAGTCAGAAAGTGCTCAAGGATTTGGAAGATGGCAGTGATTAAGAGACGCTTGCTCCTGGGAAGGAAAGCTGTGGCAAATCTGGACAGCATACTAAGAAGCAGCGATATCTTGTTGACAGAGGTCTCTATAGTCACAGGTGTGGTTTTTCCAGTAGCAATGTATAGCTGTGAGGATTGGACTATAAGGAAAGTTGAGCACCACAGAACTGATGCTTCCAAATTGTGGAAAGAGAGTTTTGAGGGTCCCTTGGAGAGCAAGGAAATGAAATCAGTCAATACTTAGAGAAATCAATTCAGATTATTCCTTGGAAGGTCAAATAATGAAGCTGAAGCTTAAATACTTTGGTCACATAATGAGGAGATGGGACTCAATGGAAAAGACTGATGTTAGGAAAGATTAAAGGTAAAAAGAGAAGAGAATAGCAGAGGGTGAGATGTATTGATGGTGTCATAGAAGCAATGAATTTGAGCTTAGATAGACTTTGGGAGATAGTGGAGGAAAGAAGGGATTTGTGTGCTATGCTCCATGGGTCATGAAGAGTTAGATATGACTGAATAACTAAGAAGAAGGAGGAGGAGAGGAAAGAGAAGGAGGAGGGAGAGCATGAGAAGGAGGAGAAAAAGGAGAAGAAGAAAAAGAAGAGGTGACAATGATGGGGAGAGAGTGGTATATTTAGATGTGATGAACTTAAAAGTAATTGAGGAATTGCATTGGGGGCTAAGAGGAGAAATTTATGTGACAATGTTGCCTGAGGCTCTGTGAGCCAGAGTTGGTGTTGGATTGGGGTTGGGAAGATTTTAGAAAGGAGTAGTCCTCGATGGAGGTTGTTGGTAGAGCTATGGAATCTTTGGGTAAAAACCAGTTTTCAGGTGACTGAAGGAAGAAGAGATTAGAAAGACCTTATCAATGGGTGTTCCAAAGAACACAGTTGAAGGGGAAGATTGGGGGTTAGTGGAGGGTAGAACTACTGTGAGTAATTTGATCCTTCATAGCAGGAAAACCATACTCATAATTAAATCTAAAATACTTTAAAACTATCTTTTATATGAATATTGGATTATTGTCATTAAGCATTTATGGTTTGACAGATACTATGTTAAACACTGGGGTTGATATTTTAATAGCATTCTAGGAAACTAATTTCATATAAGAGAAAATTGTGTTGAGTGAAATTATGTTGATTTTTCTGTGAAATTTTCATTTTATCTTTTAGGCTTATATATATGAGATGGGCTTAAGCAGCTTTACCCACAGATTGACAAGACACACAGAAACAGTGATCAATGTGGCTTTTAACCCATCAAAACCCCAGGTAACAGTGTATACTTGTATAATTTTCAAAATAAAATGAAACATATATTTATTATATGTAAAACAATATTTTGTACATTTATGTTATATGTGAAAATAATATATAACATCTATTATGCATAAATATGTAAATGTATTTAATGTTTTATTGAATGCCATTTTAATGATCTATTACTGTCAGCCCCTCACTCACACTCAATCTTCCCTTGTAACAAAGAAAAAAAATTATGCAAACCCAACGGACAAAGTGACTGTCTCTGATATAGTGTGTAACTTGCCAGATGCCTAGTCTCCACCTTCTTTGACAAGCAAAGGGAAGTATTTTTCACCAACTCTTATCTAGAACCAAAACGAGTCATTACAATGAATGTGAGATTGTTTCTCTTTTGGGGCTCTTTTCCTTTACGTTATTGTAGTAATTGTGTTAATTTTCCTAGTTGTGCTTTTTTTGTTCTGTAACAGTTGGTACGAGTCTTGCCAGATTTCTCTGAATTGTTTATGTAGTGGTAGCAGGCAGTACTCATAGCATTAGTAGTTGTTGCAATAGTTATAATAGTAATTGTTTAGTCGTGTTTCAGTTGTGTCCAGCTCTTCATGACTCCTTGGGCTTTTTGTTTTTGTTTTTTGCAAAGATTCTTGAGTGATTTGCCATTTCCTTTTCCAGCTCATTTTACAGATGAGGAAACAGAAGCAAACAGAGCTTAAGTGACTTACCCAGGGCCATGCAGCTAAGTGTTTAAGACAGGATTTGAACTCAGGTCTTCCTGACTCCAAATAAAAGAACACTCTATCCAATGTGACACCTTCTCCCTACCATAATGTTCCATTTTTATTTGGCCATTTCCCAGTTGATGTACACAATTTTTTGCTTCCACAAAAGTGCTAATATTTCATACCATATTTTCACTAATTATTTATATTTGATGAGTTTTATTTTATTTTGAATGTTTATTTTACCTTAATTTGTGTGCAAGTTTTAAAGAAGAAACATAGTAACAGTGACTTCCATTGATACAGGAGGAAAAGTAAAATTGAATTCATTCTCATTTTAAATAAAATCTATTATGAATGTAGGCAGAAATACCTATAAAAATACAGCTATATAGTATCACAGAATACTGGACCTAGAAGGGACCTTAGAGGCCATCTAGTGGAATCCTCCCATTTTGTAAAACAGGAAATTGAGGCCTAGGGGACTGTGACTTACCCAAAGTCACCACAAAGTTACAAAGTTACCCAAAGTAATCATCAGAGGTGAGATTTGAATCTTGTGCATTTCATTTTCATCTCCATGCATATGGCATCTACATCTATAGATCTGTGTCTAGTCTCTGTCCTGAACTGCTTCCTAGGAATCACTCCTGGGGGCAGCTAGGTGGCACAGTGGATAGAATTCTGGCCCTGGGGTTAGGAGGACCTGAAATGAAATCTGGTCTCAGACGCTTAATAGCTGTGTGACTCTGGGCAAGTGACTTAACCCAGTTTGCCTTAAAAAAAAAAAATCACTGCCAAAAGGCACCATTGGCATCTCCAACTCTGTATGTCTAGAAAAGAATGCACCTACTTTCTGCTGTCAGCTTGCCTTTCCTTTACACTTTACTATTTCATCCATTTTTCTAGTCATTTAGGTTCACCACTTTGGGACCATCTTTGCAAAATTTATGTTTCCAAAATTTGTGTTTCTGAACTTGTCATTTCTTTGCTCAAAAATTTCCCATTGCTTCCACTCCTTCTAGGATAAAATACAGACTCAATCATAGAATGACAGAATTTTAGAGTTGCCAGTGACCTTATTAGTCATCTGGCTCAGTTGATACCCAAAAGAAATCCCTGCAATCGAATACCCCACAAATAGTCATCCAAACTCCTCTGTAAGGATGAGGAACTCATCACCCCTTGAGACAGCACATTCCCTTTGGAACTGCTCTGTCAGAAGGAATGTTAGGATAGCAAGCTTAAATGGTTCTCTCTAAATGTTGCTGCTACATCTGCCTTCTTGGGCCAGATATGATAAATATAATCTCTCTACTACATGATGGCCCATTGTATACTTGGACACTACTGTCACAGTTTTCTCTTCTTCAGGATAAACATTCCTAATTTTCTAAACCATTCCTCCTATGATACCGACTCGAGGATCTTCATAATTCTAGTTGTCTTTTTCTAGGATCTCCTAATGTCCTTTTTAGATGGTGGGGCCCAGACATTAACACAATACTCCAAGTGAGGTCTGATGAGGGCAGAGGATAGTGGGACCATATCCTTATTCCTGGAAGTAAATCTCTCTTTTTTCCATAGCTTAACATTCAAAATATTCCAAAATAATTTATGTTTCCAGACTGACTTAACAGTATTCTCTGAGTTCTGTGTTTCAACCAGACTGACTGGTTTCATGTTACCTATATGGAATCATGTTTCTCTCCTCCATACTTTTGCATAGACTAATTCTCTGTGTCTGGAATGCTCTTTCTCAGCACCTCTATCCTCCTAGAAATCTGCCTTCCTTTCAAGGCTTAGTTCAAGTGCCATTTCCTGTAAAAGGCTTTTGTTAATTGGGGTCTCTATCCCAAATTATCTCATAATTATTTTGTATCTATTTTGAATTTATCAGTTGCTTTATTTTTCTCAACTTTTAGAATACAAGTTCCTTGAGGGTAGAGACTTTCATTCTTGCCTTTATATCCCCACAGTTATTGGCAACAAGGAAGACTTAATAAATGCTTATTGAGTTGGGTTGATTGGAATTCTCTCTAGCAGGGTTTAGCTCTGTCTCTTGACAGAGGCAAAACCAAGCTTTCCCTTCCAAATTTCTTGTTTATGGCATCTGCTTCCATTCTCATTTTTGGCAAAGTGGAGAAGAGAAAGACAAAATATCAAGATAGGGCAGTGTTTTATAGTCATTCTGATTCATCCCGAGGAGCTAGCCTATTTTTGGATAATTCTTAGGCATTTAATGCTATTTAAATTCTAGTTAAATCGACATAAGGATGGGCTTCGAAGTGACCAGTTTAACTCATTTTTATGGCATTTAGCCCAAGAATAAAATGATAAGACATTCCATAAACATTCTCAATGATCCTTGCCTAAAATAAATCCTTTTTTAAGGAGGTTAATACTTGTAGCCACCTTATATTTGTATAATATACAAATATATTTCTAATTAAGAGGTAAAGGAATGGTTTGCTTTGTAAGAAAAAAGAATACTGATAGAACATATCTGTTTACTTCATTGATGTTTGTGCTGTCTTTAGTTGTAGCATTTGCTGTGCCATAAATCCGAGAGATTAAAAGCTGCGTACGTTCCTCCATGAGAAAAAGAACTTAGATAAAACAAAACGAGAAGACTAATGAAAAGTTTGTGTCTTTGTGTTTATATCCACACAAAGTCTTCATTGCATGAAGCATTAAAGGATGTTGTTTTTAGTTTGTAATCTACGATAATTTGAAACAGACCGTCCAGATGTGCTCACTGACATTGCTGTTTCTAGGTGCTGAAGAATAATAAGAAAAATCCAATACAAAAAGTGTATCGGTGCTTCTGTAGGGAGTTGCAGCCGACTAAAATATTTTAAAATTTTGATCAGTAAACATAAACCAGACCTTTGAAGATTGCCTTTAATTTATTCATCTCAGAAAGCTACATAAAGAACTGGTAAAGATTTTCTGAGTCTAAAAAACAATCATATCTTCCTTAGGTAGGCATAGTTTAGTTGGTATATAAAGTATGACTGCAGAAAAGACAGGAGATAGGAAGAATAGGGGCACACTAATGTTATATGCAGGAAATGGGATCAATGAGCTGAAGCTGAATTAAAGGTGAGATGTTGTAGGTGTTTTTAGTGGTATGTTTTTATTTTGCGTATAGATTTTGTAATAGCATTTTGTATTCCTTCAAAGATATGCCTATACATACACATATGCATGTGTGTATATGTATATGTAATGTAGATACATTTCAGAGCATGAGAATTAGTACTAATTTGGTGTAAAATCTGACTTTCTTGATGTAGCCTATAAACATTTTTTGAAGAAATTAAGATAAAAATGTCAAAGCTAAGAGAGCAGGACACGTGAGCTAGTCATAGGGAAAGGAAAACAGGTTGCTGCTTTACAGCTGCCTGCAGTCAAGAAGCAGATAAAAACAGGCAGAAGGGCCTGGCTTCTAGGTTGGCTTACTCTAGTACAATTGTCAGACTAATTATCCTTGAAGGAAGATGAGAGACAGAATCAAATGAGACTTCTGTTTGACTAAATGTTGCAGCTTTGTGGTTTCTTGTTTCCGGATGGTTTTCTCTGTGTGTTTCTTGAGTTCTTCTTTGTTGCTGTGTGTCCCTGGGTAGGCCTTACACTGCAAGCTGCCCCCTGTCTTGGACACACAGGCTCTAGAAAGGATTAGCAGTGATGCTCGAGTCACAAGGTCAACAGTAGATGCCTTCATTCTCTATTCTCTTGTGTATATTTGTGGTCATAAGATCTAGACAGAAGAGTTGTAAGCCACTTTTAGTTCTAACTGCCTAAGAGAAGAAAATGAAAAAGCAGCAACAATGATGGGGAATACTTAGAGTCAATATCCTCAATTACTTATTTGTGTTGTTGAATACTATTTATTTATTGGTGTTGTAGAATGATACGAAAGAAATCATGATAGAAAGTCTTCTGTGTTCTTGAACAACCTTTAATTTTTTGTCATTAGGTAGTTTTAGTGAAATGGAAAGAGTGTTGGGCTAGTAATAAAGAGATCTGGGATTTAATTCCAGTTTTGTTACTGTCTTTATTGTCTTGACCATCCCTTAACAGTTTCGAACCTTGGTTTTGTCCTAGGTAAAATTCAGTAGTAGCATCTTCCCTACCTAAGCAATAGGGTTGTTAATAAGGATCTGATAAATTAAATCTGTAATGTGGTATTAGATTAGTATAACCTGGACCATCACCTGAATTGCAAATGTGGATGAGACAGACTGAAATATTATTTTTAGTTCACCAACATGCTGAACATTATTATGGAAGAACCATAATTATTATGTAATGATATAATTTTTAATTAAGGATTTCAAAATACCTAATAGCTTTTTCTTTTTTAATAAAAAAGCCTTTGATAGTGAGAAATGTTACATAATCTTAATCCTTTGGTGGGCATGATGTTTATAGCATGGGAAAAATTTATCAAGATTTTCTACAGTAGCAAAATTCCTTGAATTACTTGACCCAAGCTTGTTCCCTAAAATACACTCCGTGTTCTTCAGATAAATGTTGTCCATAGGTATTATGCATAATATGATAGAAAATTGTTAAGGTGCCTGAAATTATCTCTATTTCCAGTTAAGCATGGCCAACATTGATATAATTTTGAGGAGGGTTGATACAGAATCCCATTGATTTATTCCTAAGACTACATCTTCTTAAGCATAATCCTGACTCTAGTAATTCTCCTTGCATGTGAATTTAGAGTTATGTGGTCATGAATCTCTTTGACAGAAGAATTTAGCCATAAAATTGCCAGTTGTTACTCAATTGGGGACAGCTGGGTTTGTATACGCTTTTGAGAAAAGTGAGTTCTCTTTCTTTGTTGACTAATTTCAAACTACCAACATTCCTATTCCACATTCCCCACCCACTCAAAGCACCTGGAGAGTTAAGATAAATAACTGAAAATTAAATCCCCTTTTTATCAATATCTTTTTGTGACAGCATTGAGTTTCCACCATTGTCAACTCATCTCTCCTAGTCAATAATGAGTTACATGTCTTTTTCTGAAGTATTTCAGTCTCTATAGTGTTGTTATTGTTAGGGATACAACAACAACAAAAAACATATGCGTCTTAAAAATATTTTGCGGGTTACTTTCATGGAACTATTATTTTTTCCTTTAACAAAATTTCCTACTTTATGAATATGGAGTTTGTTCCCCCTGGTTCCACCTTCCAAGTCACTGTTTTTCCTCCACAAAAGACTCAGAATGACTAAAGCAAAGGACTGGATAAAGATGAACAAAGGACAGTGGTAGGAAGGTGTATTAATAAGTCTGGAATGAGAAGCAGTTTTCATCAAACAAAGAAATGGGTGACTGAGGTGACTTGCAAAGGAGAGAAAATTTAGTAAAATACTGTATATCATAGATATAGTGATGTAGGGAGAAGAAAGTTTGTCTATTAGGTTTTAAGTCATACTTTTATATAGTTTAAGAATATACAGAATATTTGAAAATGTTTAGTACTTTATAAATTTAAGTAGCTTTAAACAATCCCTTCTCTGAAGTGATGCTTCAACAATGATTTACATTAATAGGCTATGAAATGCTGTACTGTAAAATGTAAAATGATATACTCTAAAATAATTTAAAAAGAAATTAATTAATCAAAATGTAAAAAGTCACTTAAATATTTTAGTGAATTACACAGATTAAACCAGAACAAAACATATTCCTTCAAAATAACATTTAAATTAAATAATGATATTTCATTAGAAGGCCTGATCTCCAGCTTTCTCTGGGAGAGGAATGGTCCTTCCATTCAGTGATGAACATCATCACATCTTGTCATACTGTACACATCTCAGTGATGCTGAATTTCTGTAAGTCAGCATTCAAATTCCATTCCCCATCTCTTGCCACTTGATTCCTTATTTCCATTTCCCTGAGCCCTCCCACCCCAAAGTCTCAATCAAATGCCACTCATCCCTCCCATTGTGCCCTGTAGAATACCTGTTCCATTGGCAACAGACTTTTCTTCATTCAAAACCTTTCCTTCTTACACACACTGAAACTTGGCTGTGTCATGATCACACAGATGCCCTGACTTTTCTTTCCAGCACTAGCTGCACCTTCACTTTTTCATCCTTGGCTTTCTGGTCTGTTGGGGAGTTGATGAATCTGAGGTTTTCCCATGAGTTGCTGACTAGTTTGGAACTGGTTGAATGATGCCCTCCAAAGAATGGTCATTAATGATTTGATGTTAGTTTATAATGCCCCAGGGAACTTTTTTTTTGGTCTTCTGGAATTTAGCTTTTTTATAAATGATTTGAATGAAGGTATAGATAGTATTCTTATCAGATATGAATATTACACAAAATTAGGAGGGAAACCTAACATATTGGAAGGTTAAGGCAGGATCCAAAAAGCTTTTGACAAGCTACAACATTGGACCAAAAATAACAGGAAATTAGAGGTAAATGTAAAATCCTGTAGTTGGGATTTAAAAGCCCCCAGCAAATTAATTCTGTAACAAAACAGGGGGCTATGACCAGGTAGCAGTTAGTCTGAAAAAGTTCAACAAGAATTTATTAAGCATTTACTGTGTGCCAGACACAGACCTCAGCACATGAAACAAATACAGTTCTTGTACTCAAAGGACTCCCATTCTAATGAGGAAGTCAACATACATATAAATGGTATGTAAAAGACACTACAGAATGGATGGAAGGTGACTGGGAAGGGACTAGCAGCTGGAGAACTGCAGTATGTGGGTCTTATAGGAAAGGCCTCCTGTTTGACATGGGTCTTGAACTATTTCTGAGGAATCCAGGAATTCTAAGAGACAGAATTCGGGAGAGAAAGCAATCCAGGCATGGTGGACTGCAGGAACTTGAACTCTCATACTTCAGATGGTTTCTTCTACTGGTAAACTCACAAGGCTGTAACCTTTGGATCAATCCACTTCACCTGGGTCCCTTGATTTATTCCAATGAATTTTGGATAGATGTAAGCATGCCTTCCTGCTCTCCACTAGTGAAGATGGTATCACCTCCCAAAACTTCCCTTCTCATGAGTTTTTGGTCCATGTCTTTCTATACATCTCCAGGTGAAGACAACCACTCCACTGGAGACCTTCTCTTTGTTCTTTTAATATAATAAAATAGTGGGGAACACAGACGGCTCTCTTGACTGTTCTCTGTCTCTCTATTACAGTGGTTCTCAACCTTCCTAATGTTGAGACCCTTTAATACTTGTATGTGGGCATATCTGCATGTGGGCGGGCCTGCCTGGAGACGGATAGAGGAAGTGGTGTCTTGGTTCCTAAGACTGTCGGAAATATGTGTTTTCTGATGGTCTTAGGTGACCCCTGTAAGCCCTGTGAAAGGGTTGTTCGACCCCCAAGGGGTCGTGACCCACAGGTTGAGAACTGCTGCTCTATTATATCTGTATATCTATTTTGAGAGAGACAGAGACTGAAGAGAGATAGAGAAAGAGATAGAGACAGACAGAGAGAAAGAGAGAAGAGACAGAGACAGAGAGACAGACAGGAGCAGAGAGAATTTTTAAAAAGTGGAAAGAAATCTCTTAATGGTCCCCCTGTTGTCATTTTGCCATTGTTGTTTTTAACTCCATATCTGTATTAATATTTCAAGTTTTCCTGAGTTCAAGTGTTGTGCTCTGTCTACTGTACCCTCCTCCCCCAACTTCCTAGGCACTAGCATTAAGTGGGGTTGGGAAAGGCTTCTTGCAGAACAGAAACTAGTTGAAAAGTGAAGAATTTCATAGAGGTCCCCAAATTATTTGGTAGAAGAGAGGCAGGGCTAAAATATGGTAGGTTGAGGAAGTATCAGTGCTTGCCAATCTAAGGGAAGAATCTTTTGAGAAAAGTGGAGACTTTGGCATATTAATAGGCAGAGGGAAAGAAACATTTGGGTAGAGGAGAGACTGAAGATTCAGGAGAAAGATATAGGAAGGTCAGTAAGGATTATTTATATAACCTTTAAAAGACTAGTAATGAAGTTACTTATAGACATGTAGCGATAATGTGTCTACTAATGTATCAAGAACAAGAAGCTTCACCTAAAGCAGATGGAGTGAGATACAGACATGGTTACCACTTGATGACAGTGTCTCAGCATAGATATGAATAGATGAAGGGGAATACAGGAATGGTTTGGAAGAGGTTGGGAAATAAGGATAAAAAGAAATAGTGGCCAGGGCTACAACATAGACATTCCTGTCTTCTGACCATTTATTGTCATTAGATTGGTGATAGATTAACCTTGGCATATTAAACAGGACCCTTTTTCAGACTTGAGTTTCAGTGATAGGTAGCATGAAAAATATTGTTGTGAGGTGGGGTTTTAAGAACCTGGGAGTCATGAGATTTTTGAGCCAACAATTCTGCTGTCCTATTGGCCTATCCATGTAGTATAATTAAGAGAATTCCTGCTCCTAAGACACAGTGAATTAAGCTCTTTCTTCCCTGTCCCTGCTAAGCTATGATGTTTATAATTTGATATTGTACAGTAAGTACTTCAAAGCTTGTTCTCTTGAACTATGATTGACTGAAGATGAGAATGGTTGACTCCCACCTCAAAGAAGGGCTTTGCCTGGGAAGTCAGATCTGGGAAGTGATTGAAATACTAAATTTTATAGTATGCCTCTCTAATGCTTCTTAAAGTATGAGTTTGGATCTTTCAGAGTGAGTGATGAATAAATGGGGGAGGTGAGTAGCGATAGCTAACCATTGAATGATATGTGACCCTAGATGTAGAGCCTGGAATTTAACTAACTGATCAGTAAAGTGATGTGGATCACGGCAGTCTTCAGGAACTCTACATGTCAAAGTAGGAACTAGCTTGTTACATATATGAGGAGTAAGAAATGGTAGACACCTGTTATTGACAGTCAAAAATTGTGATTCTCTTTTTCCAGATTTAGGCATCAAAACACTGAATTTCATAGTTAGTGGGCTTGGAGCCAGCAGACTCTATTTGAATCCTACTTTTCAAATCTTAAAATGCTATATAACTGTAAGTCATTATTTACTAAATGTCTCACGTGGGAGACACTGTGCTATACTTTAGGGATAGTTGGCTAAAATAAAACATTCTTCAGCCTTCAGGAGCTTCATTTCTGCCAAGGGTCTTGGAAGAAGATATTAGAGAATTATGAGCTAGATGAATATTTGTAGGTGGTTTAAAGTTATTGTGATTAAAAAAAAATACATCTGGCCTTTATTCCACCATTGTGTCATTGCAGAGTCAACCCAGGACCAAAGGCCGTATTATATTTTCCCTTGTTTCCACACCAAAAAATTCATGACCTAACCCCTTTTTCAGGCTTAGCTTGGCGGTGGATAGCAGACGCTGATAAGTTTCTAGCATAGTACCTTGTAAAGGTATGGCAGGATTTGCCAGTTTAGATTATGGTCTTTAAGAAACCAGCATTGCCTCCTTATCATAAGAAAATACAGGAGCAGGACTTTTGTGAAGCCTTCAGGAGGATATATTGGAATGGATGGTTTGGGTTAATTAAGGCATGGAGAACCAAACAGATGACACTTTTGCCTCTGCCAGAAACTCAAAATCTATGATCATTAAAGTCTTCTGAAAGCAAGAAGCAGTATAAAAGAGGGCAGAGAGCAGTCAGGTTCTATCTTTGTATCAGACTTAGATTCTGCTTCATGGAGTTTCATTTCTTGTGTTGACTATCTGATCCTTAGGATTCTGAACCTGCCTGTCTATTGTATTTACTTGCTTCTACATGTCTGTAATGGCAATGGGAATTTGAAGATTTTCCCCACCCCTTAATAAGGCTAAGGGAATTTGAAGACCTTCCCTGCTTGGAAGATTTTCCCTGCCCCCTAATAGACTGAATGCAATCCCATGGAGCCTGTGGTGAGAGCAGTTTGCTGAAGGGTAGAGCAAAGCTCACAGGAAACTGGGAGTCATAGCAGTTAAGAGATGGAGGGAGAAGAGGATGCACCCAGGTAGATAGCTAGGCTTGTGAGTGCTGGTTTGTGGGAAGGCTAAAGGATGGTGTGACTCTGTGCTGTTGTGGTCTAATAACTTCTTTGCTACTATGAAGGATTTGGCTTTTTGTTCTCTGGTGTTTGAATAAATGTTTTGCTTCTGTCTTCTATATGGAGAGTCTGTTGTATTTTGTGATTGAGCACTATGCCAGCATATTTACAGTTGCCATTGGTGCTGTGAATTGCAGTGGCACTACAATGTCTTAGTTCACCTCCTTTACTTCTAGGCTGCCTAGGCACCAGAGTTTCTGCCTCTTCAGTTTTCCCTTTGCTCACTGACCCTTTGTCTGCACAGACCTACAGAAACTGTCTGACGATACTCCTTCTTAGTTCAATTCCCAGCCTTGATCTCTCCTGTCCTGCCCTCGCTCACTGTAACCCAGTGCCCCAGTTTAACAGAGAGAACACTTTCTTGCACAAGAAATCCTTGAAATCTAATTTAAATTACAAAAATTAGTTTGGATGAAGAATGCAAAATAACTTTCAAAGCACATGGGAGAGACTAGGCAAAGTAGGATAGGGAAAAGCAAATGTCAAAATCTCATGATAATTTGTAATAAGAAAATATCATCCTCTTCTGAACTCAATGCTTTCAGCTTTTCAGAATAATGCTATGTATATACTATAGCTCAAGGGATATTATTGCCCTTTGTAAAAAAGACTTTTGAAAGTTTTTGATTAAATAGATTTTATATACACGAGTAAAATTGTTTGAATAGCCCATATGGCTAAGGAAGTGGAATAAAAATAAAAAGAAAATTGTAAAGCTCATGGGAGAACCTCAAATTCAAAAGGATGGCTTAGAATCTGAGAGAATACTCTACTACAATTAAGTGTGCTGCCAATGACCTGCAGCTGTACGCCACATGAGCAAGGCCAAATGGGATTTCAACTATAAGAGATAGGCTGTTGGTTCTCCGTTGATCAGACCGCCAGCGGGCTGTACAGTTAGTCATCTGTTCTGTTAGTTTAGGTGTTTAACTTTGTAGTGATGGGAGGAGAATAAACTCAAGAACATTTAGTTTCTTAATGAAATCACACTGGCTGAATGCTTAGCCAAGAAGAGCTTCTGTGTTTCTGGGGAAAGCAGTAAAGCCCAAAGAATTCAGAAACCAGGAACTCAAGAGGGAAACCCTAGTAGAAAGAGTTGAATTGGAATTGAAGCTGATGAAGAGGTGAGATTGAGGTGCTAATATAAACACATATGAGATTTTATTTACTAGAGAAATGGAAAAAAGTACAAGAAAGAACAGTAGGAGAAAAAAAAAGAATGGCAACCTCATAGGAAGAGCTAGAAGTAAATTTCAAGAGGAGTTCTCATTGAGGAAAAGTGAAAATAATGTGGTAAATTTACATCGCATATTCATGGGAAAAAAGTAGGAAAAGGACATATCTTTTTAAATTATAAAATATTCTGTCATTGATGTATAGAGGGCCTTTTCTTTTTTCCCACATTTGTAACGGGTGACACTTTAGATAGTGATTTTCTGTATGTTATGAGCATAGGTTTTAAAACTGGGAAGAAAATATGATGAATACAATAGGAAGCTTTATACTTTACCGAAGGGAAGAAAGGTATTAGTAGAAGGTAAAATGGCAGAAGCAATGTCATATTGTCGTGGAGTTATATTTCTTCTTCCTTTTAAATGTCTTTAATTGTTTTGGTTTAATTGTGAACCTGATGGGTTGTTTAGTTGTGGAGTTAATCTCCAGGATGTGAAGTGAAACCTTAGTTTTTTATTTGCGTTTGTTATTATTAGCGATTTGGAACATTCTTTTTTATGATTGTTAATAATTTGTATTTCTTTTGAAAACTTTTTGTTCATATCCTTTTGCCCCTTATTATTCAATAATAACTTATAGTCTTATGTATTTGTTAGGGTCTAGACCAGCGATTCTCAACCTGTGGGTTGTGACCCCTTTGGGGGGTCTAATAACCCTTTCACAGGGGTCTCCTACGACCATCGGAAAACACGTTTCTGATGGTCTTAGGAACCGAGACACGGCTCCTCTATCCATCTCCAGGTGAATCCGCCCACATGCAGATACGCCCACATCTGAGTATTAAAGGGTCGCGGCATTAGGAAGGTTGAGAACCACTGGTCTAAACGTCTTGAGTATTAGATACTTTCAGAGATATTTGTTACAAGATTTCCCAGTTCATCTCTTCTTTCTTGTCCCAGTTGCATTAATTTTATTCATGCAAAAACCTTTTAATTTCATGTAGTCAAAATAACATATTTTTTACCATTTATAATCATCTCTATAAGAATTTAACATTCCCCCCCACACCTGTGAAAGATACCTGATCTGTTTATCTTCTGATTTTTTTGTAGTATGTTTTAATATTCAGATCTGTTTCTAATTTATAGTGAATATGAGATAAAATGATGTTATAAATCTAATATCTGCCAGGTTGTTTTTTACTTTTCTCAAAAATTCTTGGTAAATCAGGAGTACTTGGTTAGATAGGTTTGTGGTTTACTGAACCAGTACTGCATTCAGTTATTTATGATTCTTCTTTTTTTAGTCTGTTCTATTGATCTGCCTTTTTGTTTTTTAATTGTACCGATGATTTTGTTTGTTATTGCTTTGTAATATCGTTTGAGTTTTGGACACGTTATTTTCCCTTTATTCATACTTTTATTCATTATTTCTCTTGATAATCTAGATTTTTTTTGTGTTTTCCCAAATGAATTTTTATTATTATTTTGTTTAGCTCTGTAAAGCATACCTATGGAAGTTTGATTGGTGTAGTGCTTAATTTATGAATTAATTTTGATGTGTTATTGCCATTTTGTTATATTGGTGATCATTGAATACCCCTCCAATTATTTAACTGTTTTTTTTTTTGGTCCTCACAACAACCCTTTGAGGTGTGTAATGCAAAAATGATTATTCCAGTAGTTTATATATTAAATGACTTTCTCAAGGTCACTACTAAATGGTAGAGCCTGGACTTGACTAAGATAGATATTATTTATAAAATCTTAATTCAGATGACAGATCGGATGAAAATTGCATTTATCTTAATCATTTTAAGATATGCTAAGTCTTTGTCTTAAAACACACTTTAGACAGTAAATGCAATATACACTCCAAAGGATGTGATTCAAAAGCATGAACAAAAATGGCTAAGAGGGAATTCATATCCATGACAGGAAAATAGAGAGCATTTTGATAAATTCACCTGACCCACATGAAATGCATCCTAGGATGCTGAAAAAAACTGGTATGGGATTGCTCTGCAATTTTCATCAATTTTTGAAAGATTGTGAAGAATCAGAGGGGTAGCACAGTCTTACAGAAGGGTATAGGCCAGTGAAGTTAGCTTTGATTTATGGGACTGAATAAGTCCTTCCCATGTGGGTATGATGTAATAGAGTTTCTTGTTCTTGTTAGAGGATGACATAGCTCCTGAGGTCATTCATAACTTAGAGATTCTGTGGTTCTATAATTTACCGAGAACATTATTTAGGGGTAATTAGAGAGCATTATTCAGAGAATATGTTTGCTGGTTAGAAGTTTTCCACAGGCTGAGCATTTTTTTTTTTGGTGCTAAATTAGTCCATAATTTCTCTGTGGTCTCAAAATAGGATTACTACCTTCCTTTATTGGCCCAGTCCTTTACCTCCTTCAGTTTCTCTGCATGTACTTGAATTCAAATTTCTTAATATTCTGAGGAAGATGTACACCTGAATCCAGCCCTAGCAGAATTCAATATATCCCCTTATCCTTGTTGTTCACTTGCTAGTTTTATATATAGTTTATGGTCATGCTTCTGTGGATCTCTTTATCATGATTTCCCTTACAAGATCTTAGAGGTTTGAGAACAGAGCTCTTGGCTGTATTGAAAGCCATTCAAAAGTAATTTCTGTAATATACATGATATGGAATATGTGGTGTTCTATCATTCAGTCATGTGCAACTTTTCGTGACCCCATGGACCATAGCATGCCGATGCTGTCCATGGAGTTTTCTTGGCAAATATATCTGAGTAGGTTGCGATTTCTTTCTCCAGTGAATTAAGGCAAACAGGGGTTGAGTGATTTGCCCATGGTCACACAACTAGGAAGTGTCTGAGACCAGATTTGAACACATACACTTCCTTTAAACTTGAATTACCAATATATTTCAGTTCCTTTTCCTGTGTTAATTTTTTTTGTTACATAATGGTTTGGAAATTTATCTCATTTAGGCATACCTCATAGACAATGTTAGTATACAGTCCTGGTCAGAATATTTCTTGAGTTCCTCATACTAAAGTATGGAAACCAATTTTGATCATGTATAACCTGCAAAGGGATATATGAATAGTTAATAATGGAAGACAGATAGCATTATTATATTTATTTTGTTATTTTAATAAGCCTATGCAGATTAACCCAACTGTTGGGATTTTTAGAGTTATCAGACCCTTTTTTTTTTCATACTGCAGTAAGCAAGCCATATAACAAGCTATCAAGGACAGAGAAGAGTTAGCTCATACTTGAATGTAAAAAGTTTAGGTTGCATAACAAGCTTCATATTTTTGTGAAATCATGATATACCAAGATTCACTTAAAAGAAAACATGTGGTTTATGAAGAATATCAGTAAATTTTCCCTAGTTTCATTAATTTCTATAGATTGGTGTTATTATTCTAAATATAATTTGAATAGAGCACTTAATTAAAAGCTCCAAATTTCTTGAAAATCTTAATAAAATAAAAATAATTTAGTTTAAGTGTTGAAGGAAAGAAGTTTATATATTTTTAAAAAAACATAATAAATGGTTCTTTATGAAGATATACAGAAAATTTCAATGAAAATATTCAGGAAATGTTCAGAAGTTAAAAATATATTGTGAAAGTTCAACGTTTTAAATTTTTAAATTTAATTTTATTGAAGAGAAGATAGGTACAAATCAAACTTCATTTTCTTACACCACTTTACCCTGCAATGATCTTAAGTCTTCTGCAAAAATGTTGAGGGTTCTTGCATTATGATTTGATTATTTGCATTGCAAAAAAATTGTTTCATTTATAAAAGCAATCAAATGATTCCTTTAAATAGGAACAATTATAATATATATATGTATATATATATATATGTATATACACACACATAGATGTATTTTCATTTATTTTTAATTTCATGAGCTACTAGGGAACAGAAATATTTTAAAACTAAAGTGCTAGTCACTTAACTGATGACCTATTCTTAATTTAAAAAAACTTTGAAATTTTAAAATAAATGAATAAAAACCAAGATTCAGTTTGTGGAATAGAGCTTTTCAAGAACACAGTTATTACCTAGGGGAAGTACGCTTTCTTTCCTACACAAGTAAACAAAAACCTTTGGTATTGATTGTGAGGGGAAATATCATGGTCAGTATTTCTGACCTTTTGCAAGCAAACAAGGAAGTGTATATGTGCTAAGTGTTGCTGTTTTTTTGTTTTGTTTTGTTTTTGTAGAAATGCTTTTAGCACATAGGACTTAAAAATTTCCAAGAAATTTAAGCAAATTGTAGACCGAAGTTGGAGCTATTTTATTTGATCTGCAACCAAAAAATTAATTGCTTTTGGTATCTCTAAGTAGGATATTAAATAGAACTGAATATTAGTCTCCGATTTTTTTGAGGGCTGATTTAGGATAAAGTTTCATCTGAGTATAAAGATTTATTAATACAAGTTATTTTTACATTGAAGAAATATTTTTTTTTTATCTAGGCAAAAACACAGGAAATGGCTTGCTTATTTTTGTTCATTGAGAAGAGAACATTCAGACACTTCTTCCTCTTCCCTTTTGGAGATAATTTCAGAATAATTCTAATGCCATTTAAATAATAGGGAATTATTTCTCTTCAGAGAGCTATGATAATTTTAAATATTTCATATGCTTTATAAGGATGGATAGTTGACAGTGTTCCTCTGAGATTCAACAACTCTCTTGCAGCTTCTGAGGTCTCTTGCAATTCTGAGATTGAATGACTCTGAATTTAAAAATCCTTTTAAGTTCTTTATTGTACTATTTTTGCTTACATAGACGTCCAGTGATCAATAAACTCTAATACGCAAAGATTTACATTAACTAGGAAAATAACGAATTTGTTCTGAGTAATGAATTTAGAAAATTATGTTTTGCTGTCCCTAAGGTTTGGATTTGTGACATTTGAAATAATTTTCAAATCCATTTTTGAGTATGTCCTAAGTCAGTAGCTATAATGGTAGAGGGAGAATCTGGAAGACTGTTCTGACTATACAGCCACTGAGACCAATGAGTTAAAGATGAGTGGATGCTAGAAGGGTGGAAGCAAGTGCAACTAGTAGTGGAAAGGCCTGTGAAGGATGTGGTGTCTGGAGGGAACATGGTCTTAATGACTGCCAGAAGGTTTAAGTAGTAAGAGAAGGAAGACATTTAAAATGAAAGGAAATTTGTTAATTTTACATCAGAAGTTCCAGAGGACACTTTAAGTAGAAGGAATGGGCAGATCTGGATTGTGACATTGCAAAGGTATATTCGAAGTAGATGGGAATTGGGTAGTAGACAGCTAGGATTGGGAATGTGGACTATAAATATCAAACAGAAGAGTTTGTACTTTATCCTGAAGGCAGTAGGGAGCCACTGAAAAATTTTGAGCTGGGTAGTGACATGGTCAGATTTATACTTTAGGAATATCAATTGGGTGACTGTGTGGAGAATAGATCAGAGAGGGGAGAGATTGGATGCAAGGAGGCCATTTAGGAGGCTTTTGTTTAGGCTAAAGTTAGAGCCAGAACTAAGGTGGTTGAGGTGAAAATAGAGAGATACTTAATAAACTATAGACTACACTCAAAGCATTGTCCAAGAAGCCAGCGACAAAAGGATAAAAATAACCATTTTACATTATAGCTCTAGAGTGGTACACGACCCAGATATCATCTCCGTCAGTCGTCTGGTCCTTTAAAAGCTTTGTCAACAGCATAGAGGTGTGTTTTGGCTGCCAGTCATCCAATGACACTCTGTCTCCTGTGGGTTCCCTCTACCTCCTAAAAATGCTCAAAAAATTTATTTAGAACAAATAGATGGCTTGGCTCTTCCATGCTGCTTCCTGTCTGTTCTTTTCACAAGTTAAGCATTCCGCATTCTCTTCTGACACATCATGTTCTCTCCTTGAAACTGTTGCCCACTTCTGCATTCAAACCAGGTAAGTGCAAATTAACATTAGTCTATCAGGAGTGTTGGCAGAGAGGAAGCCTTTACATAGAGATGAGGAAACAGGTCCCGAGAGGTTAAGTGCTTGGTCCAAGATTATATTTAGTGTCTGAGCTGGGAATTGAACCCAGACTCTCTAATGTCAAACCCCTCCCTTTTCTGATTGTATCAACTGCCTCATTGACAGAGTACCTGCCCTGCAGGAGCTAACACCTTTGTTTCAAAATGCCACTGTCCCCTCACCCCCATCTACCCAAATCTATTTTTCAATTCCTCTTAAATCATTTCATTCCATTTTTTTTTTAATTCACAGCCTAATTTTTGATCTAAGCTTTTGTCATTTGTTATGTAGAATGCTGGAACCTTCTTGTCGTCTTTCCTGCTTCTGTCTTCTCATTCCAATCAGTGAGACTACTACTGCTGCTGCTGCTCCTCCTCCTCCTCCTCTTCCTCTTCCTCCTCTTCCTCTTCCTCCTCTTCCTCTTCCTACTCTTCCTCCTCCTCCTCCAAGTACTACTGTTTTCCCCACATAATATTAGAATCATCACTAACTTATTTATGACTTTCTAACTCTTCTAAATTGCCTTCTGTGTGAGTATAGTGCAATTAAAAAAAAATCTTTTCCAAGCCTGGCTTAATACTGTCCTAGGTTATATTTCCGTTATTTACTTTCTCTTTTTTTTTTTTAGTTCTTTACTTCAATTAAAATAACCTGCTGCTATCCTTTCATTATTGAAATTTATTTATTCTTTCTTACTCTTTCAACTGTTTTTTACTCCACAGCCACCATTGTCTTTTTTTGATACTTCAAAGTCCCTCTTTAACCTCACTTCTTGCATACAACCTTTTTTTTTCTTTTTTCTTTTCTTTCTTTTTTTTCCCCTTTTTGGAGGGGGGGAGGCAGGGCAGTTGGGGTTAAGTCACTTGCCCAAGGACACCTGGCTAGTAAGCATTAAGTGTCTGAGGTTGGATTTGAACTCAGGTCCTCCTGACTCCAGGGCCAGTGCTCTATTCACTGTGCCACCTAGCTAGCCCTAACATTTTTTTTTTAAATAAAATTCAAGTGATGATGCATAACTTGTCAGCATGGAAAAGGAGAAAAAAAAATCACTTGCTGATTCACCTTGCTTTTGTCAGAATGTAAATTCCTAGAGATCAAAACTGATCTCTTTTTTTTTTTTTACCGGTAAAGAGTGTAGTATCACAAAATCATATAATTTTAGGACTAAATAGAAAACTGGAGGTCGTGTGATCCAAGCTCCTCATATACAAGTGAATGTGAGAAAGATAACGTGATTTGTTTAAAGTCACACTGCTAGTTAGCATAATTTTTTTTCTTTCTTTTAGAGTAAGGATCAAAATAGGAGCTAGTGCTGGATTTGGAGTCAGCAGGCCTGAATTCAGATACTCTCTCTGAGGCATACCCTCCATGTAAGCCTGTTTAATTTAATCCCCCTGGAGCCTCAGTTTTCTTATCCATTAGATGAAGGGATGGGACTGGATGACCCCTATAGCCCCTTTCAACTTTAAGTCTGTGATTTAGCCTGTCTGTTTTATAGGAATATTTGGTCAACAAACAAAGTAATGGAAGGACAGTACTTTGACACTTTTAAGGGCACTATGCAAATGTAAGTCATCATTAAAGCAAGATTTGATGACAATTGTATTCATACATATTTATTAAATATTCTAAATATTTATAAATATTCATAAGCATTCCTTCATCTTTCTAAATAAATCCTGTTTGTCATGTCTTCACTTTTTCTTATGGAATCTGCTTCCTACACAAACCCTTCCCTGATCTCTCAGCTGTCAGAGATAATAAGAATCCTCCATCAAAACTGCTTTATATAATAGTTTTTATTTGTTTGTCTGTACAATTTTTTTCCCCTTCAGAATAAGTTAGATGGTGCTAAGAAAAAGAACCAAGTTTACTGGTCTTTTTTCAAAATTTTAAGTTTTTTTCAATGAACAAAAATCTATTTCCTTTCCTTCCTACACCCTCTCCCCATTGGAAAAAAGAAAAAGAAATCTTTTGTAACAGATATTCAGTCAAGCAAAACAAATTCCTGCATTGGACATGTCCGAAAAGATATGTCTCATTCTGTACCCTGAGTACATTAACTTTTTGTGAGGAAGTGGGTATCATGCTTCATCATCAGTCCTCTGGAATCATGGTTGATCATGTCATTGATCAAAAATCTTGAGTTTTTCAAAGATGTTTGTTTTTAAAATGTTGTGATTATTATATAAATTGTTCTCCGGGTTCTGTTCACTTCATTCTACATTAATTCATACAAGTCTAACTAGCTTTCTCTTAACCTATCTCATCAATTCTTATGATATAATAGTATTCTGTTATATTCAAATAATTCATTAATAGAAAATAATTTGATACCCCTCCCCCCAGTTTCTAGTTTTGCCAAAACAAAAAAAAGCTACTATGAACATTTTTGTCCACATGGATTCTTTTTCCTCTTTCTTTTTCTTCTTAGGGTTCTTTTTAGGCCTAGTAGTGGTGTTATTGGGTCAGAAGATAGTTGTTTAGTGACTATTGGGGCATAATTCCAAATTCATTTTCTGAATAGCTGGACCAATCATAACTCCATTAAAAGTGCATTAATCTTCGAATTTTCCAGGAGTCCTTCTAACATTTTTCATTTTCCTTTTTTTTGGTTAACTTTTCTAATGTGATGGATGTGAGGCTGAACCTCAGACTTGCTTTGTGTTTCTCTAATTATTAGTGATTTGTGGCATTTTCTTTCACATGGCTATTGATATCTTGGATTTTTTCCTTAGAAAAATACCTGTCCATCTCCTCTGACAATTTATCAAGTGGGGAATCGTTCCTATTCTTACAAATTTTTATCAGTTCCTTATTTATCTTAGAATTGAGACTTTCATCAGAGAAACTTGTAGCAAGGATTTTTTCCCCTAGTTGTCTTCTTCCCTTCTAATTTACCTATATTAGTTTTTGTTTTGTAGAATCAAAATTACCCATTTAACTTCTGTGGTCATATCTATCTGTCTTTTGTTTAATCATGAATTGTTCCTCTTTCTGTAGATCTGGAAGCCAATTTCTTATTTGTGTCACTATTTATACCTAAGTCATGTATCCATTTGGAGCTTTTCATGGTATTCAGCATAAAAATCTTATCTATATTCAGGTGCTGCTGGACTGCTTTCCAATTTTCCCTTCAGTTTTTGTTAAAGAGTCCTTGTCCCAGTAGCAGGGGTCTTTGAGTTTGTCAAATACCAAAGCATTGTGTTCATTTGCATCTGTATGTCATGCACCCACCCCATTCCCTTGACCAAAACCTTGATTTCTTGTTGTTGTTCAGTTGTTTCAGTCTTGTCTAACTCTTTGTACCCCATTAAGGTTTTTCTTGGCAAAGATATTGGAGTGGTTTGCCATTTCTTTCTCCAGCCTATTTTATAGATGAAGAAACAAGTAGAAACAAGGATAAGTGACTTGCCCAGGGTCACACAGCTAGTAAGTATCTGAGACTGGATTTGAACTCAGGTCTTCTTGATCCCATGTCAGGCACTCTATCCACTGCTCGGTAGAATAGTTTGAGATCTAGTATTGCTAGTCCACTAATTCCCCTTCATTCTTGTCTTTTTTTTTTTTCATTTCGCTTGAGATTTTTGACCTTTTGTTTTTCCTGATAAATTTCATAATTTAGATTTACTCTAAATGCTATGTCTATTTATTTTTTGTAGCCATTATGTATGTGCATGTACACACACACACACACACACACACACACACTTGTGATTCTACTTGCTTCACTTGTCTTGCCCCCTGCCTTCTTGTTTTTTTCTCATGAGTGTTTTTTCTCAGGTTCTACTTTATAATCATCTGATTCTCTCCAACACTCCTTAATTCTTTTATATCCACCTTAATTGTCCCTTAATCCTATTCTTCTTTTCACCTAGAATTAGAATCTCAACTAGTACTGAGTTGTGGAATTGTTCCTCAAATATTTTTTCTCATTTTCTCCACATTTTGTCTTTCTAACTTTATTAGTCCCAAACTCCCCAAGTCGCCGATTTGATTTCTCTTCCGTTCCTTATTCTGTAACATTCATCCACAGAAGTCTGAAATAAATAGTTTTTGCATTTTGTGGTTTTCTTCATATAGACTTTTTCTTATTTTTCTTTCTTCCTGCCTTTTCTTCATGCTATAGAAGGGCTGCCTTTTTTGTTGTTGTTTTTTCCACCAAAGTCCTTTCATCTTCAAAAGAGGACGATTAAGTAAAATTTGCCTGCAAACTGAGCCTGATACCATATGACATGCTCTGCCCTGATCCTATCCCTAGACTCAGAAGATACAAGGGTGTTTCATTATCTGGTCTCTAGATTGCTTATGAAATTAATCTGAGTGCTGTGGATTTGGATTAACTCAGCTAACTTGGATGAACATTTTCAGAGAACACATACATAGATGAATTTGAGCTTTTCTCTCCATTATTTACTTAATTATATTATGAATCATTTAAGAGCTAAGAATGTATTAGCAAGTGGGCATGGTTGTCTATTCTTATTAACTTACATTTTTATAGTGTTTTACAAAGAATTTTCACATTTATCTCAATTGAGCCACCCAAATAATCCTCTTTAGCTGGTTGATGTATATTATCCCCACTGAAAGGAGGAGGAGAGGTTAAGTGGCATGCCTAAAGTCAAGTAGATGACAGAGGGGAAAACTTGAACCCAGTTATTCTGACAATTAGAGCCTCACAGGCCATGCTTGCAGCACTCTCCTTATTCATACTTGGAATCCCTTGCTCCATTCAAGGCTCAATTTCAGGGCCACTTGCGACTCAACCTTGTCTTTTCTTGTCTTCTCCCATCCCCAGTTATTAGATCACCTCGTGCCCCCCCAGGTTACTTTATGCTCTAAGTTTGTATTGGCTTCTTCATCCACGTTATGCCTTGGCTTGGCAGTAGAATATAAACTCCTTGAAGACAGAAATAGGCTTTTGTATCTTCCTAGTACAGTGCCTGCCATATGTTCTTATTAAATGCTTGTGGAATTGAATCCACACTAAATCAAATGAAGTGTTGATTGTGCTATATGATACTGCCTCCTTGCGTGCTTCATGATCTGAGAAGACACTAGCTGCTTTTTGATATGTACATACGGAGCTCTCTAGAGCCACATAAAGGTGAAAATGATGAAGAGAGTGGGGAGAATGCAGTTATGGCCACTTTTAGTAGCTCCAACCGAGACAGAGCAAGAGACTGGATTGCCAGACAGAACAGCTCAATGTTGAGCTAAAACAGACCTAGTTCATGCACAGTAGATTATGCTTCTGGACATAATCCATAAATATAAAGGATAAATAATGTTCATTTAGTTTAATTGTTCACATTTGAGAACTTGCATACATTGTCTTTAAATAACCCAGTTAAAAATTTTTTTTGGTGTGCACTGCAGAACGTGATACAATTTCTCTTGGGAAGCCCTAGGCCTGACATGCTTATATGGGTTTTCCAGTGTTTTGTTTAACACGATGTAATTAATAATGTTTGAGTACTATTACAATTCTTGGGTTCCTTCCTCTTTCTATTGAATGAATTATTTCAGCTACCTTGCTTCCCCAGTAAGATGGTGTATTAAATACTTCATTATCTCTTACCGTTTGGCTGTGGCTTGTTTACAATACAGATAAATGCTTTTCATCTGGTTTGGATATTCACAGTGGGCATTGGTTGAACATTTAAATCAGTAACAGGACAATGGAAGGACACCCTTTCTTCCCTAAAACCAGTTAGTGTATCATTTAGGTTCATGGTTTGGCTGTTGTCTCTGCTGGGATCTGCAGAATGTTTTCCAAAACGACTGTCAATTACTTGGGAATGAATGAATTTTTGTGTTGTGGGCAAGAAAAGAAGTAGGGAAAATATGAAATTTGATACATTCTTTAGTGTTAGAATACTATATATACATATATGAATACACATAATTATAACTTCTTATTCCCCAAAATACATACAAAAGTATAAAAACAGAAAAGAACCAGTGCCACACCATCGACCCCTCCAAATGTTGTGTCTAGACATATATATATGGACAGGGTCACAGTGTGGTTTCTCACTGAGATTATTTTCTAAAGAAGATGGAATAATCTTGACAACATGAATCCTTTGATTTCCTTGGTGCTTGTCAGGTCCTTAATAAAATACATTAGTTATTTTTTTAAAAGATAAAGATAATTCATGAAAATTGTTAAAAAGAATGGAACATTGATCCTATTAATAATGGTACTAGAGTTGAGATTTACTATACCTGGAAAACAAAAGGTTTGTAATTGATAATTATATAACAATAATTAAAGCTTAGGACTTAATAACTGTCTTCAAGTATATGATTTGTGAGTTTTTTTAACTCCAGTGTCAGAAAAGTCAGAAAGACCTGAGCTTAAATTACCTAAATGTCAATCTAATTAGCTTTGGAAGAATTACTTCACTATACAGGTATTTAAGCATTTAAGTAGATTACCAGTTGTAGAGACATTTAAAATAGGATAGGTTGATGATCACTCATGTTGGATAGCTCAGAGATTGTTTAATTTGTTGTCACTGTTCAAATGTTTCGGTTGTGTTTGACTCTTTGTGACCTCATTTGGGATTTTCTTAGCCAAAATCCTGGAGTGGTTTGCCATTTCCTTCTCCCACTCATTTTATAGGTGAGGAAACTGAGGCACCTGAGTTAAGTGACTTGCTCAGGGTCACAAAGCTAGTAAGTGTCTGAGGCTACATTTGAACTCGGGAAGAGGAGTCTTCCTGACTCGCGGCCCAGTGCTCTATCCACTGTGCTACATAGCTGCCCATATTATTTAGTTTAACCCATGCTTAATCAGGCACCTCCTCTTCCTTTCCTTACTATACATTTTTCCTTAGTATGTATTATTCCTTTGTGAGGTCTACAGTATGCTCGATGGGTGATTATCCACCTTGACTTGGACACCTCTAGCAATGAGTTAAGAGTTAGTCTGTTCTATTTTTGGACAGCTCTGATTATTAAGAATTTTTCCCTCACATTAAATTTAAATGTACTTTTCTCTTCTGTAACTTCAACCCATTTTTAAGATAACTGAAAGAGAAAAAGATACTAAACAACTGAAAAAAATAGCAGTTGTTGTTAATTTTTAAAATCCAAGGGCAAGTAATTAATGGGAAGCTGTGTGGCACCATAGTGCACTGAATGCCAGGCCTGGAGTCAGTAAAGACTCATCTTCATGAGTTCAAATCTGGCTTCAGACACTCAGTAGCCGTGTGACTCTGGGCAAGTCACTTAACCCTGTTTGCCTGAGTTTCCTCTTCTCTAAAATGAGCCAGGGAAGGAAAGGGCAAAGCATTCCAATATCTTTACCGAGAAAATATAAAAACAAACTAATACTGTATTGGAGGCTTTTAAAATGTCTGCTGATATGATCATTCATTTTCTCAATTTAATTATTAAATATGCTAAGGATTTTCCTAGTATGGAAATATTGTTACATTCTTGGTATGAATCTAAATGGGTCATACTGAAATTTAATCTAATATTTTTGCATCAATAATCCTTAGTAATATTAATCTAAAAGTTTTCATCCTCTGCTTTGTCTTTCTCTGGTTTGGGTATTTGGGACATAATTTGTCTTATAAATGAAGTTTGTAAGGTATGGCGATTATTTTTCCAAATAATTCGCACACATGCATATATCTCTATATATGTACATACATACATGTTCATGTATACACACATGCACAGATTTCAGAGTAAAATAAATTCGAATAGAATTTGCTTATAAATCCACATGGACTAGGATGTAGGTATTACTTTAGAGTTGCTTTGTTTTTTTTATTTGCTTGGTTTTTTTCTCTGAGATCAGGTTATTTAGGTTCTTACTTTCCTTTTTGTTACACTGGACATTTATGGTATTGTAATATGCATTTCATTTATTTTTTTTTTTAGTTTTATCATATGAGTAGGTATAGTGATTTCTGATGCTTTTATTCATTTTTTCTCCATTTCCTTTGAATTCTTCTTCATTTTTGGCCTTGGTAATCTGATTTTCCTTTCTTTAAAAAATATTTTAGCTAATTATCAATTTTATTCACCTCAGAAAACCAGCTCTACGTTTATTAATTTGTGAAAAGGGAATAATTGCCTTCTGTGTTAGGTACTGGGCTAAGCAGTGGGGGTATAGAAACAAACAGACAATCAAACAGCAGTCCTTATTCTCCGGGGCCTTATCTTATATTCTAGGAGAAAAATATACATCTGTAAGTACAGACAGCACAAATACTAGGCAGTCAAGGAGAAAGGACATTAGCAAACATGAAGATTAGAAAAGGTTTCCTGGACAAGGCGTTATCTATACTATGTTTTTAAGGAAATCAGGGGTTCTGTGAGGTGGAAGTACTTTTCAAGAATGGACAATGTTTAGTGTAAAGGCAAAGAGATGCTAAACAGAGAGCTGTTATGAGAAGCAGTGGGAAGGCAGGTTTGGCTGGATTATGCAGGAAAGGGAATAGTTTGTAATATGATTGGAAGGATAGATTGGAGTCAGCTTGAGAAGAGCTTTAAAAGCCACATAAAAGGTTTTATATTTTATCCTAGAATCAGTAGAGAATGACTGGAGTTTATTTAGTAATGTAGTGACATGACCAGAGATCTATGTTTAGCAAACAATCCCTTTGGCAGTTGTATGAAGAATGAACCCACTCTTTCTATGCAGATATCAGCTACTACCTTGGTTTAGACACTCCAGCTCTTCCTAGGAATATTCAAAGACCTAATTGGCCTCCTTGCCTCAAGTCTTTGCTCACATTAATCTGTCCTCCACACAATTGCCAATGCTTCTATTCTCATCCTTTATTTGCATGTTTTGTTTCTTGATTCTATTTTTATCTCCTCATTATTGAATGTTTCACTTATATAAAATATTTTACTTTGTATGTGGTCAAATAATATCTTCTTTTGTATCCAGAAAGTTATTTCAAGATTAACAATAGAAAATTTTTAAAGATGTAATTAACAAAAGATTTTTGCATTTAAAATATTATATTTATTTGTCATTTTGAGCAAATTTTGAAAAATATTGATAAGATTTATGGTGGGCATTTTAAAATTGAAGTTGAAATTGGAATGTTGGGTAAATTCTGCATTGCTGGATGAATTGAGGTAAAACATCAATACTGTCATTTTATTAAAGTTATCAAGATTTTATTTCATTGTGGTAAATTAATTTATAATAATAACCTCTTGTTTTTTAAGTTTACTAAAATTTTACTTTTGATTACTTTGTATGATGTGTTTCCATATATTACTGGTTTTTGATTTAAAAAAAAAATCCCAGACTAGTCATTGATGAGTAAATTATTAGCTCAGTTTATGGTCTGAAAGTAATAAAATTTAGGAGGACCTCTTTAGCATACTTAAATTTGATCCCTCAGTGTTATATCTTTAATCATTTAATCATACCCTTTGAATGTGGTTAATTGCTGTGTGTCAAAGGTCTTAGTCACCTTTATAACTATGCAGTGGATCCATGGACAATAAAAGGGATTACTCAAATAGTAAATTACTTATCCCCAGCCTAATTCCACAATTTTCTCTGTGTAAGACACATGTATCTTTAAATCATAATGTAAATTAGGAGAGTAAGCTATGTAGATGTGGCTTGGTCAAAAGTGCTCTGAGATGAGCTCATCACATGAGAACCCCATTTGAGAGAAGGACTATGTAGGAGCCCTTCTACACCTCTCCTAGCCTCATCAGTGGTCAGCAGTGACCAGCCATATCAATCCTGCTTCGCAATAGAAAACAAAGCATTGAAAACCATTTTGAGACAGGTAAGACAGATCATAATGTTCTCTAGTGGCCTCTTTTAGGGGCTGTTATCATTGGAAGGTCAAATACTAAAACTGAAGCTAAAATACTTTGACCACATAAGAAGACAACAAAAGACCCTGATGTTGAGATGTTGAGAAAGATTGAAGGCAAAAGGAGAAGGAGACTACAGAAGATGAGTATCATGGAAACAACAGACATGAGCTTAGACAGATTTAGGGAGTTGTTGGAGGACAGAAGGACCTGGAGTGTGATAGTCCATCAGGTGATGAAGTTGGACTGAACAACAACAACAACACTAGCTGATTAAAGCTTGAGGTTACATTGTGATGATACGGCTTACAGTGGTGGTCCTAATTATGAGTGTTCTTGATTTTTCTTTTGTTAGTAACAGCATATATTCTTAAACACACTTATATGACGTGTTTTAAAGTTATGTGTCTGTGTTTGTGTTAGTCTCTCCTGGATTGAAGCCCTATGAGAGTAAGGTTAATCTAGCCTTTTTTTTATCCTCCTGGTGCCTATTACAGTACTCTGCTTATATAGTTAATATGTTAAAAATTTTTTTGTTGAATAGATGTTTAAATGTTGAATGCAAAAGTTCAATGAAGCCAAGCATGTATTTTATGAAATACTTGGTAACTTTTCCTTTGAGTGAATGTTTATGTTTGAAGCATTAAAATAATATAGCTGGTGCTTGAGTTTCTCTACCAACATAGTTTTATATGTTTTTGCAAGTGAAATCTCCCATAAAAGCCTTTGAGAAACTCACCACATACATGTGTGTAACATAATACTCATGTGTCAGCTATTTTTGCATGGTGGATCTTTGAGGAGAAAATTTCTTATTTAGAGTATTATATTGATGCAAATAGGAAAGTATATTTCAAGTTAATTTTTCTGTTAGTAGTGTTTTTCATTGCCAGGAACAGCTAAGTAGCACAGTGGATAGAGCACTGGGACTGGAGTCAGGAAGACCTGAGTTCAAATACAGATTTAGACACTTAGTAGCTGTGTGACTCTGGGCAAGTCACTTAACCCTGTTTGCCTCAATTTTATCATCTGTAAAATGAGCTAGAGAAGGAAATGGCAAACCACTCCAATATCTTTGGCTAGAAAACCCCAAATAAGGTGATGAAGAGTCAAAAATGACTGAAACACCTCAACAACAACAACATAATATACATTATAGAAATTTAGGGGATTGCCTTGGCTAATGTTTCCAACATATTTAACTAGGTATAAGTCTACTGAAAGCTTGAAATGATTATTATATTATCAAGGGAAGAAAAATTTAATATATAGTGTTCTATGAATATTGTAGTTTATCTGCATGTTTTAGTATGGCTAATTCCTGAGGTTTCAGACTCACAGCCTGCAAAATTCCCAAGTCCTACCTGAACCGGATTAAAATGTAATTGGGAAATGTTTAATAAATAAAAATAATAATAAATAAAGATACAGTACAACATAGGTAATGTAAATTTTTCTAAATCAATTTGCAGCCTGCAGGGATTGGTTTCTCTTTGAGTTTGACACCACTGGTTTACACTATAATCTTACAATTCAATGTTTCCCCCCATTATGGTTTAAAAAAATAGTCAATTAGGCAAGTATTTATTAAGTTCTTATTATGTGTCAGAAATTGTACTAAGTTTTGGGGATAGGAAGAAAGAACAAAATGGTCCTTGCCCTCAAGGTACTTGCATTCTAATGGAGGAGACAAAACACACATATTCAGCTATGTGCAAAACACGTAACAGTCCAGTATGACGTAATCTTGCGTATGAAAGCACTAGCACCTGGGACCTCCTGAAAGCCTCTGTCTTTTATCCATATGAAAAGATAGAGATTTGGAATGATGTTCATAAAATACATTCCTGTTGCTTAATTTTATTTGTACTTGTATTCATCACATCATGGGTTATGTGATGCAAATAAGCCCTAAAGTTTTGTGTTTTTTTCCTTCATAAAATTTAATCAGCATACATAGAACATGAACTTTTGTAACGTTGAACATGGTAGACCATTAGAAACTAAATGGCTTAGTAAATGTATGAATTATAGGTTGTACTATATAACCTTGTCAGGCTTGATAGCATGTAGTAAGTTGGAAAGTACAGCTCGTTCCTCTTGAAGATTAGATGATACACTTGGTGACCAAAGCCGATGGTGGTATATTTGTTGTGTGTCTGGAAGCACAGATAGTCTGGACAGCCTGAGAAACCATACAGTAAAACATTTTTTATGTTGATGGCATCAAGTTGTTTTTCTCCATATTCCAGTGACTAGAATTTTCAGTAAAGTTTCTTGTTGTCTAAAATGTTATGAATCTAAACATCTAAGATAGTTGAATACACTGAAGATTTCACTGACTACAAAGCCGGGCATTTCTTTCATCTTCTGTATCACTTATATGGAGAAATTTGCATTTTGTAAGTATTGGTTCGTATCAGCAGTAACAACTTCAACAAAAGCATAATTTGTAACAGATGATGAATATTTCACTGACAAAACTACTGGCAAGCTGTACATCTTTTCTTCATCAGATGAATTGCCCATTTTAATTGGCACACTAAGATTCTTGGTATATAAATCATCAAGCTTTCCTTTCCCATTCTGTATACATATGCATCCCTCTGCCATTCTATCCTGCCAAGCCACAAAGTTCTTCCAGACCTTGAGGTTGAAGGGAACATGTGCGTTGGACTGTCAGAAGGCAACCACACGTTTCCAGTTATAGTTGTTGTTTAGCTTGGTACTGGAGCTATTTGATTACCTTAACAGGACAGTAGCTAAATTCCATTTAGTTGTTTTATTGCCTCAGATAATGCTGACTTCTTGCACAGTCCACATTTGTTTGGGTGAAATTTCAGGAAATCTATAGAAATAACTGAATCAATGCCAAGCCTTGGTACAGGGTGACAGTTTTGATGGTTCTGATTAGCTTAGTAGGCTTACATGTTAGAAATTCTCTTCTTTGGTGATTTATTCTACATGGCATACTGAAATACTTTTTCTATTTGTTCCAGGATAGATAGAGCTCTCTTTGATTATTGGATCTTTCATCGCTGTCCTTTATTCTTAGTTTACCGTTAGACCCTATCTTTATTGACAAAATAAGGCCAAATAAAAATTTCAAAATGAAATATTGATTCCTTAGTATTACCTGTCAATTTTCAAAAAGAAATTAAAGTTTGCTTTTTTCTTCCTAATCAAAAGAAAGAATATAAGAAGAGCAGATAATCTGAGAAATAAGAACAAGGGCTAGAAAAAAAAAACCACAGCAGTGACCACTGGAATTGGAAAGTGTAATACTTGGGAGTGTTCAAATTACTGAACAGTTGTGCTCATTTCATCCACCAGCAAGGTTATGCTTAAGATTCTACAAACTAGGCTTCAGCAATATGTGAACTGAGAATTACCAGAGGAGTAGGCTGATTTTCAAAGAGTCAGAGAAACTAGAGACCAAATTGCCAACATTAGCTGGATTATGAAGAAAGCAAAAAAGTTTCAGAGAACCATCTATTTCTGCTTCACTGACTACACTAAAGCCTTTGTCCATGTGGATCATAACAAAATGTGGCAAGTTCTCAGAGATGGGAGTACCAGATCATCTTACTTATCTAGAAGAACCTACATGTGGGCCAAGAAGCAACAGTTAGAACCAAATATGGAACACCTGATTGATTTAAGATTTGAAAAGGAGTATAACAAGGCTGTATATTGTCACCTTATTTAACTTATATGCAGAATACATCATGTGAAATGCCAGACTGAATGAATCAAAAGGTGGAATTAAGGTTGTTGGGAGAAATACCAACAATCGCAGATATGTAGATGATACCACTCTGATGGTGGAAAATAAAGAGGAATTAAGAAGCCTCTTGATGAGTATGAAAGAGGAGAGTGTAAAAGCTGGCTTGAAGCTTAGCATTAAAAAGTCTAAGATCTTGACAATTGGTCCCATCTCTTCCTGGCAAATAGAAGTGGAAGAAATGGAAAGAGAGTTAGATTTTATATTCTTGGGCTCAAAGATCACCACAAATGGCAACTGCAGCCATGAAATTAAATATCAAGGCAATTAATGAAAAGAAATGCTAGGGAAGGTGGCCTAGCCATACCAGATTTTAATCTGTATTATAAAGCAGCAGTCATCAAAATTGCTTGGTACTGGCTAAGGAATAGAGGAGTGGATCAATGGAATAAATTGGGTACAAAAGACTCAGTAGTCAATGATTACAGTAATATACTGTTTGATAAGCCCAAAGACCCCAGTTTTTGGGATAAGAACTCAATATCTGACAAAAACTGCTGGGAAAATTGGAATATAGTATGGCAGAAACTGGGCGTAGACCATCATCTAATGTGGTACACCAAAGTCAAGTCTAAATGGGTGCACCATCTCAGTATAAAGGCTGATAATGTAAGTAATCTGGGGAAGCAAGGAATAGTTTACCTGTCAGATTTATGGAGTAGGGAAGACTTTATGACCAAAGAAGAGTTAGAGAGCACTATAAAATGTAAAATGGATAATCTTGATTACATTAAATTGAAAAGTTTCTGTACAAAAAAAGCCAATGTAACTAAGATTAAGAGGGAAGTGGGAAACTGGGAAAGAATTTTTATAACCAGTGTCTCTGATAAAGGCCTCATTTCTAAAATATAGAGGGAAT
>CM053584.1:327881714-327904452 GCA_028627135.1 Pseudochirops cupreus | reverse complement strand
AAAGCCAATGTAACTAAGATTAAGAGGGAAGTGGGAAACTGGGAAAGAATTTTTATAACCAGTGTCTCTGATAAAGGCCTCATTTCTAAAATATAGAGGGAATTAAGTAAAATTTGTAAGAATACAAGTCATTCCCCAATTGATAAATGGTCAAAGGATATGAACAGGCAATTTTCAGAGGAAGAAATTAAATATATAAGCATATAAAAATGTTCTAAATCACTATTGATTTAAGAAATGCAAATCAAAACAACTCTGAGGTACCACATCTCACCAGTCAGATTGGCTAAGATGACAAAACAGGAAAATGACAAATGCTAGAGAGGATATGGAAAAATTGGAACACTAATGCATTGTTGGTGGAGCTATGAACTGATACAACCATTCTGGAGAGCAATCTGGAACTATGCCCAAAGGGTTATAAGTAATTGCATACCCTTTGACCCAATAATACTACTTCTGGAGTTGTATCCCAAAGATATCATAGAAGTGGGAGAAAGACCCATATGTACAAAAATATTTATTGCAGCCCTCTTTGTGGTGGCAACTGGAAATTAAGGGGATGCCCATCAATTGAGGAATGGCTAAACAAGTTGTGGTATATGAATGTAATGGAATACTATTGTGCTATAAGAAATGGGGTGGAGATGGTCTTCATATTCACTTGGAGAGGCTTATACAAACTGATGCTAAGTGAGAAGAGCAGAACCAGGAGAAATGTGTACACAATCACAGACACATCGTATGTGTGATGACCAGCTTTGATAAACTGGACTCTTCTCAGCAATGCACAGCTATAAGACAATTCTACAAGTCTCAGGATGGAAGGAGATATCTACATTCAGAGAAAGATCTAGAAAGAACAGAGTTTAAATGGAGACTGAAGCAATCTACATGCTATCGTTCTTTTTCATGTTTGGTTTTGTTTCCTTTTTCCCATTGTTCACTCTATTGGTTACAACACCCTTTTATACAACCAGACTAATGTCCAAGTGAAAGTATTTGGAGATCCTACACTTGATTGCATGTTGCCATGGGGCAGGGGGAAGAGGGAGGGGAGAAAATTTGAAACTCAAGGAATTGTGGAACTGAATCTTATAAACTAAAAGTAAATAAATCAATTTAAAAAAATAAAATAAAAAAAAGGTACTTGCTTCTCTGAAGAAAAACTATGGTAAATCTAGAAAGCATAGTAAAAAGCAGAGACATCACCTTGCTGACAAAGATCCATACAGTCAGTGCTATGGTTTTTCAACTAGTAACATATAGCTGTAGGAGTTGAACTCTAAGAATCAATGCTTTTGAATTGTGGTGCTAGAGAAGACTTTTAGTGTCCCTTGTCAGCAAGAAGATAAAATTAGTCAATACTTAAGGAAATTAAATTAGGCTATTCACTGGAAGATCAAATACTGAAACTGAAGCTTACATACATTGGCCAAAGTCACAAAATGAGAAGATAGGACTCACTAGAAAAGACCTTGATGTTGGGAAAGATTGAATGCAAAAAGAGAAGGGGACAGCAGAGGATGAAATTGATAGTGTCATGGAAACAGGAACTTGAACAGACTTTAAGAGATAGTGGAGGGCAGAAAGGTCTGGTGTGCTATAGTTCATTGGACCACAAAGAGTTAAATATAACAAAAAAAAAAACAGAACCTGAATAACAACAACAGATTTCAAAAGCACCAAAAAATCAGATACAATGTTAATGAAACATAGAGCCCCAAACCCTAAGGCGCCTATAGAAAGTTAATGGGTTTTTTTTGTTTATTTTTGTTCTTATTTTGTCAAAAAGGGAGGATCCTTTTTTGTTCCTTAGGGAACATGATAAATGGGCTAAAATCTTACTGAAATATTTCTGGAATAAACACACATCACTTAGCTATTTCCTCACACCACTGAATTTAGTTAATGTAAGCAAGAGGATTTATCTCTGAATAAAACCTGTGCATCATTTAAGCTTCAAATGGAAATCAGAAAAACATCCCTGGGTGACATTAGTATGAAATAACACAATAGCCAAGAAGCAGAGAGAAGTGGCTAAATTGGAAAATTACTTCTAGAAACAGAAAAAAAACTTGTGATGCCATCAGTTCAGGGCTAGGTCCTTGCCACCAGAAAATAAATGGTTTATCCTTAATGAGCCTTTATTTATTTATTGATGCAGATTATGAATACACACACACACACACACACACAAAACACACACATATATAATGTGTGTGTATGTATGTATGTATGAGGAATAGATTTTCCCCCTTCAATTAATGTAATCATGGAATGTCCAGACATTTCAATTGAGGTTGTCACAGAATCATTCAGAGAATCATCATCAGTGGGTCCAAGCTTTAATTACAAAATGTAAACTAAGTCATTGAGGAATTTTCCTACATTTCTGCTAAAAGTTTCAGTAAGTTCCTGATCATTTTGAAAGAATTATAGGGCTTTGGTCACTGGATAAAATAAATGATATCATATGGGAAACATCTTCTGATTAGCCAAGAGTTATACTCTTAGACCTATGAGCATAAATATCAAGTCAGTCTGGGAGTTCACCAGTCCAGTGGTAGAAGCGTTTCAGTTCAGTTTGTCAGTTGAAGCGTTGGAGCCAGAAATGAAGGAAAAACCAACCCCCAATAAAGGCATCACTTGGAGGAGGGAGGCTTTCAGATTTTTTCTTGTTCTTTCCCCCTCCCCCTCAGTTGATGATGTCATTGGAAAGATAGAACTAACAGGAGACTTGAGGATCTAGCCTGAAGCAGAGATAGACACTTCAGACAGATGGAAGCAGGAAGACATTACTCAAGAAAGGAGGCAGTTACAGGGACTATGACTCCTCTTGGCAAAGAGAAATTCTGGCTATGGACTCAAGAAGGAAAGAAGGATTTCCAATGGTAATGGTTGTGAGGTACTCCCTTGCCACACGTATCTTACGTGTGTGTCTTACTAAAATTGTACTTTAAATTGGAGCCCACTCTTCATATATAGTCTGAATGTATTTGTAAAAGAATAAGCCCTGGCTTTTATGGGAGTGGGGGCTTTTTATACCAACTGTTGTTATTCTTCTGTCTCAGTAAACGCCTTCACTAAAAGCTAATTTGGTTTACTGACTAACAATGAATGGGAAGCACACTGATGAAGCTCATGAGTAATAGTGTTCAACGTATTAGTCCCATAAACTTATCCTTAGATCCTAAGGTCACAGTCATTTTCTGAGAGTAGTGTGAGTATTAGTACTAGCTGAAGGGGGTATTCAAGGGGAGTGTTCAGTACAAGAAAAATAGTATAAATTATGCAGCACATCAATGCACGCTGTGAAAAGTTAGATAATATGGCATTATCTGGTTGTTAGAATTATACATCAGAAATGCTTTCTCCTTCATAAACTAACAGAAGTACAAATATATCAAAATGTCCTTGAGAATTAAATAAATTGTATTGTAACTTCACTGTTATCTCAGAGAGAGCCATTGCCCATGTTGTCACTTCATCATTTTCAATTGTGTCCAACTCTTCACGATCCCTTTTGGGGTTTTCTTGGCAAAGATTCTAGAGTGGTTTGTCATTTCCTTCTCCAACTCATTGTTGCTGATGAGGAAACTGAGGTAAGAAGTTAAGTGACTTCTCTGGAATCACACAGTTATTAAATGTTTGAGGTTGCATTTGAACTCAGGTCTTCCTGACTCCAGGCCCAGCATTAAATAGATGCTTCTATACTAAATATGCATAATATCCAGGATATTTGGAATAACTGGCTTTCAAAATACAGAGATCTAACAGAAAACAAATCAAAATCATATGGGAATAAGAAAAAGTCTGTTTTTACCCTGTAGTCTTATACTGTCTGCTACTGGAACTGTCCCCAAAATGATTTTAATGAGCTTATTCTTTACAAGTTTGTATTCCAATGCTATTATATGATGATAAAAAGTAATTATTTTATCTCTCTCTGCAAAAATCAGCTTAACATCAAATATTAAAAATAGCAGCACAGTTTTATGCAAGGACTATTTCTCTCTGAACTCTTCACTTAGCACAGAGCCTGGCACCTGATAAGCACTTAATAAATCTTGATTGGCTGACTAAAAAATGAGAAAAAAATGATACTACAAAAACTACACGGCTGGGTGGCGCAGTGAATAGAACACTGGCCCTGGAGTCAGGAGGACCTATGTTCAAATCCTGCCTCAGCTGCTTGACACACTAGCTGTGTGACTTTGGGCAAGTCACGTAACCCCAACCACCCTCCAAAAAGCAAAAACAAAAAAACCCAAAAAGAACAAAACAAACCAAAAAAAAACCTCCCTACATTTTTATACTATTTATAACTGTGTTTATATAATGTTATATGGTTTTTGAATTTTAGTTTATTCTGGGTAATTAGTGTAGTTATCTCTGAAAAGTTTTAGAACCCTGAGATTTCACTGTTTTTGTTCAGAAAGGAATCATTTGTTTTTCTCCTACAAATGTATGTGCTGTCAACTATACATTCAGGATGATACTACTGACCCACAATTAACAGAATGTGAATTTGTCTTTAGGCTACTGGTTTGTATGGAGTCATTCAAAACCTTCCTGCTCAGTACCCTTAGTTAGAGATTCAGTATCCAGTAGTATCACAGAATCTTTTCTGTTTAAAACTTATTGACCAATAGGAAGACTAAAACCACAGCCATATCTTCTAATCCAGCGATGCAGTTATCTAACATTGTGTTTTCTTCAATTTAAAAATTATTCATTAGAAGAGTAAATAATTTATAACAAGAACACAAAAATCCATCAGTTTCAGCATAATCATAGACCTTTTAAACCTTTTCTTTGTTATATGAATAAATGAACAGCCATGAGTAAGAAAATAACAAGTCACATATCCTCATTTTAGCCTGCTAAACTGGATTTATACCATGGCTATTGTAGTGGATTTTTAATGTTCCATAGCACTGACTTTTCTTTCTAAAGAATGAATTTGTTACATAAGCTTAAATGTGGAAAGAAACACATAATAACGTTACATTTTAATTAAGCTAATAAATGCATTTACTTATTACTTTAATGACAAAATGATTAGACATACTAATATTTCTCATAAGCACCAAGGCAATCATAAGTTAGTTCTCAGAGTTGTAAACTTGTTGATTTATCTTCTATCTGAGTGGTAGCAAGGAAGCAGAAGGAAACATGCACAGAAAACCTGATGGTAAAGAGATACCTTTGTGTTAAGTTTTCTACAACTGAAAGCTTTGGCAGATCTTCTGTTTTTCTGATGGAAGCTTCCAAATCGCCACATATATTTGGCTTTCTTTCATATACCACACTGTCTGTCTTTTATTCATTACATGTTAGTATTCAGTTGACCGAGAGCTATAGATTTGTTTATGGACTTCTCCCGTATTATGCCAGGTCTTGCTAGAGAGTGTAATTAAGTGTTAATCCCTTCATATGGATGCACAGTCAAAAGGAGTAGAGTTCCAACAGGAAGGCCGAGGAAGTTCCAAGAGCAGAGCAGGTAACTTTTTCCTTCGTAGAATTCAATTTGGATTGAGTGGGGGCCTTCTAATTAAGTCAGTAAGTTTTCCACAGAGTGGTATAACATGTCAATGATTTCCATAGTTTATGAAGATCTGTTGAAGAATGAAACTTTCCCTTTTAAGTTTTTATGAACATTGGTATGGTTAGGTGCTCAGACAACAGATTTCCAATGTCTTTTCCATTTCAAATAGTATAAAAGAAGGATAAAAATACTGTATACTCTTATGATACTTTAAACCTTACAGAACATTTTCATATGTATTCTTTTATTTGGTCTTCAAAACAACCATACAGCAGCTTGGCAGAGAAGACATTCTTGGCTTAGTTTACAGATGTGGAAATTAAAGCTCAGATACATAAAGTGACTGGCCCCAAAAGGGTCACGGAACTAGTAGGGATCTATTCCAGGCAGTACAGGAACCCGAAACTTCTGACTCCAAGGCCAAGGTTCTTCATAATATTTCAGAATTTGTTTATTTTTAGTTTTCAACATTCATTTCCACAAGATTTTGAGTTCTGAGTTTTCTCCCCATTTCTCCCCTACCCCACACCCCAAGATGGTAAGCATACTGATTACTCCTTTCCCCATGTCTGTCCTCTCATATATCACCCCTATCCTTTCCCTTTCCCCCTTCCCCCTTACTTTCTTGTAGGGCAAGATGGATTTCCATACCCCATTGCGGTATATATCTTATTTCCTGGTTGCATATAACAACAATTTTTTTTTAACATTTGTTTTTAAAACTTTGAGTTCCAGATTCTCTCCCTTCTTCCTGCCTCACCCACCCCCACTGGGAAGACAAGGAAACACTTTGGAAAAGTGCCTGGGTCAAAGGAGAAAATAGAACAAATGGGGGGTGGGATAGGATGGAGGGAAATATAGTTAGTCTTTCACCACATGTGTATTATGGAAATGTTTTGCATAACTACACACGTATAACCTATATTGAATTGCTTGTCTTCATACTATTTCACACAGAAAAAACACGCGTATGTTCTATCAAGTTACTAATTTTATCAAGTCTGGAAGTCTTTGATGAAATATGAAAGTCATTGGTCTTTATAATTTTAGTTGCTTTGAAAGAGGACAGATAGAAGTTCCCTATTTTTCTTTTAAACATAATTACATTTTTTAGTTATGTAATCAACTACATGAAAATTCTTAAGGTTTGAGTAAATGAGGAGGAATGGAAGTCAATTGCAGAAAACATACTGAGCTCATTTAAACTTGTGCATCAGGTTTTTAGTTTGGTGGCAAGTGATTTTTGGCTATTCCAAATACATCTTAGGGGCAGCTAGATGGCACAGTGGATAGAGCACTGGGCCTGGAGTCCTGAAGACCTGATTTCACATATGGCTTCAGATACTCTGGGCAAGTCACTTAACCCTATTTGCCTCAGTATCTTCATTTCTAAAATGAGCTGGAGAAGGAAATGGCAAACTGCTCCAATAGCTTTGCCAAAACAAACAAACAAACTCAAATGGGGTCACGAAGAGTAGAACACGACTGAAGTGACTGAACAGCAGCAGCAGCAGCGGCAGTGACAACAATAAGAAGTAGATCTTGAAAAAATTCATTGAAGTTAAAAGTTCTTTTTCTTGTTTATTACTAATATGTTTTGTTTGGATATAACAAACACCTCACCATGAACTCCCAAATAACACACACACACGCACGCACACGCACACACACGCACACACACACACACACACACACACTGACACCACATGTCTTTTTCTACTTTTGTAGTTTACTGTTAACCGAAAGGAAGTGTGAGTTTCAATTTTAACAAATTACTGCCACATTGTCTAATGCATTTGACCTAAGTTTTGTTTCTTTTTTGCATTTTTTCTTTATATCATTGCATAGTGTTCTTTTGGCTCCGCTCTTTTCACTATCACTTCTTAAAGAATGTCCCAAAAGTCATAGTGAAATTTTAAGCTACCAAAGCTCAGTACTGTACTAAAACTTTTGGGACACCCTGTATAAGTCTTCCCCCGTTTCTCTGAATGTTTCCTATTCGTCTTTGCCTATGACCTGGTAACATTCCATTACGTTGATATACCATAGTTTGCTCAGCTATTTGCTCGCTAATCTGGCCACATAACGTGTTTCCAGCTTTTTGTTATCAGTGTAATACTACTGGGAATATTTTCATGCATATGAGTCTTTTCCTGCTATCACTGATCTCTTTGAGCCACAAACCCCGTAAGGTTACATCTAGGCCAAAAGAACTGAAATATAGCAATTTTTCTCGCATAATTCCACATTGTTTTTCAGAATGATGGGACCAATTCACAGTTCCAACAGCAATGAAGAAGCCCACAGCCTTTCCAATGTTGAGTTTTTATGTTTTTTACACATCCTTTCTAAAAATTCAGTTTAGAAAAATATACATTTTCCTGGTTATTAGTAATTCTGAACTATTTTTTTGGATGATTGTTGATAATTTCTTCTTCTGAAAACAGCTTGCTTATATGTTCTGATTAATAAATCATGGATTTCAGTTCCTTATGGATTTCGTGTACTTGACTTTTATCAGAGACGTTTAATGTTCAAATATTTCCCTAGGCTTAATTTTTCTTTAGCTGTATTGATTTCATTTTTGCCAAAGTGTTTTCATTTCAGGTAATCTGTGTTGAAAATGTTGGCTTTTGTGATCTTTTTCTGGAAGGGGCATGGCATAGAGGGTAGTGAGCCATCCTTAGAGTCAGGACAATGTGAGTTGAAGTATTGCCTCTGACATTTACCAGATATGTGACTAGGGATATGTAATTTAACTTTTTGGTGAAGGGAAACTTCTTGAACACCCCAAAAACAAGAGAGAGATTCCCAATAATAGATGTGTTACATGTACTCTCTAATTTGAATACATAATTTTTTTTGGTAGAATTTGTCATGGATTTGTGGGGGGGGGGGGGAGTTTTTAGTATACCACTTTAGTAGAAAACCCTTTTAACAGCTAATTGAGATTGGCTAATGAATGTCAACTGATAATTGATGGGAGGAAATACACTGGTGGAGGCCTGTGAGCTATATTGCCTATCCCCCTTCCTCAAGGTCTTCTAAAACTCTGAGGGGAGATATAGGAACAAAACTCTGGGGAACTAGTTTTTCAGTGTTGGGACAGTAGACCCTATGTTACAATAAATTCCAAAGAATAAAAATAAATATAGAAACATGCCATAAAATAATTAGAATATAATGCATCAATGGTTAAATCATTTACAACAGTGATTCTCAACCTTCCTAATGCTGTGACCCTTTAATACATTTCCTCATGTTGTGGTGACTCCCAACCATAAAATTATTTCCATTGCTACTTCATAACTGTAATTTTGCTACTGTTATGAATCTATCTGATATGCAGGATGTATTTTCATTGTTACAAATTCACCATAAGCCACAGGTTGAGAACCACTGATTTACAAGCTTGGTATAGTACAGGCTATAGGGCAACTGTCCCAATGTTCAAATTTTGATCCCCAACACTCAAATTTTGTCCCAAAACTCAAAATTTGATCAGTGAAATTGATTAAGACAAGTGAATCAAAGGAAGAAAGGTACAACAGTCTAGTGTTTGGTAAAGCCAAGGAACACAAATGTTTGAGTTCCATATTGGGTTTTAAAAGTCTGCAGAAGAATTAGGTGAGCCAGTCATTGATGAAATCAATAGTGCTTTTTACTTTATTTGGGCTAGATAAAGGAAGGTCCTAAAGGGAAGGTCACTTGATTTAATAGGAGACATACAAGGGAATGGAGAATAGGGACAGATAAATACAATTAAGGCAATGCTCTTGAGTCAGGAATAACACCTCAAAATATAACAGTCCATAAACCCCTCACAAACAAGGTTATTCCATTGACTCACAGAGATCCCAGTACTGGGTCTAGATCTAGCACTTCTAAAGCCATACTAGAAGAAGAAAGGAAAGGACACAACCAGGAATCTCAATAAAAGGCCTTGGGAATGGTGATCCTAAGGCCACAGCAGAAAATAGAAATCAATGATGATGTGGGACTCCTGGGTCCATGCATCAGGGAAGCTCCTGGATCCAACTTAACTGACATGGCTGATCCTGGAATAGAGTTCTCAAGAGTAGATGTTTTTATATGGAATGGCAAGATCTTACAGTTCCTGGATGTTCTTTTGCTGAACTTCTTAAGATATGCCTCTTAGACATGGTTCTACTTTTCTGCTGGGGTTCTTACACAGCCCTGAATCTACCTTCCTTGTCATATCCAATCTATCCTTGAGTCCTGATGCCGACACTTTCACCGGACACTTGCTATCCCAGGAACACTGATTTAGGGACTCTGCCAATTAAAATGCCAAATTAAATTAATTCCGCTTAAAAAGTTGAAATCTTCTGACTCCTGGAGGTCAAAGTTCTTCAGTGGTCATTGGTGGGATGGGTGGAAAAAAGGGAATAGATGTTTAGATAGCACTTACCATGTGGGAAGCAACTGAGCTAAGCATGTCATAACTGTTTTTTTCATTAGAGATAATATCCCATTTGTTATTCTCTTTAATGTGAGTCTTGTTTCCATGATCTCTTGTTTGATCCATTCATTATTTAGGATATTGTTACTTAGTTTCTTCATAGTTATTAATTTTTTTTATATTTCCTTGTTTGATTACTCTTTTTATTGTTATATAAAAATGTGTCTAATATTTCTGCCTTTTAAAATTTCTCTCATCCGATCCCTCACAATAACCCCATGATGGAGGTGTAGTTATTATCCCCATTTTACACTTGAAGAAACTGAGGGAAACAACTTAAGTGACTTGCCTAGGGTCACACAGCTAGAAAGTTATCTGAGACCATATTTGATCATCCCAATTCCAGGCCACTAAGTCACCTAGCTGTCTATGTCCTGATTTTTTTTTATTTTAATTTTAGACATGAATACTAAAATTTCAATACATGATAAAAAGAAAGAGACACAAATTATAAACTTAAATATTGAAACTTTAATGCAAAATGAGAGAATAAAACCATTGTCATGTGCATGGCAGAACATAAGAGAGGATTCTTTTTTTTAAACATCAATAAATTTCCATAAAGAAAGCCTATATAATAAATACTATGCATTGTGTTGAAAACTGTCCATCTTTTTTTTGCTTACTTGTAAATTTTTTGTTCTCTGCTTTGCCCTTTTAACTTCGTCCTTTTTCACTCTTTCCTCCCCCAAGAAACCTACAATTAAGTACAGATACACACACATGCAACATACATATATACACACATACATATATATGACATATAAACACAAGTACATATACCCTTACATACATACACTTACACATATGTGTACTTAAATATCTATAATCATATTCATATATAGACATACATTCATATGCATTTATATTAAATACCATACTGGACTTATTTGTCTTCTGTTTCTCTGAGGGTGGGTACCTTGTCCTTCATAAATCCAAGGCTTTCCATATTTTTCCAAGTCTGTCAACTCATCATTTTCTACACCAAAGCAATATTCCAACCTTATACTGTCTAGTTATTTTAAATAGTACAAAACAACATTGATGGATATGGCTGACACATGGTGTAGTTTCTCTACTTTTCCCTTTTGATTAAATCTATTTTAGCCTTGACTTGATCTGAGATCATGATTACCACTCCTGCCTCCTTTTTCACTAGCAAATTCTGCTCCTGATCTTTATTTTATGTTTATATGTATCTTATTTCCTATCCCTCCTAACTCTTCTACTCTACTTCTGCCTGCTACCTTGCTCTCTCCTATTACTTAACCTACTCCTCTCCAAGAATTCCTCCCTTAGCCTCCCATTCTCATTAATCTAAAGCCCCTTCTGTACCCCTTTTAATTTATTCCCTTACCTTCCCCTCTAAAGATCCTATTTTAACCTCTTCCTCCTCCCTATCCCTTTAGCATCTTATTTCTTTCTCAGTTTAGAAGATTTTTATACTCTTCTAGATATATATGAATTGTTTCCTCTTGAACCCTCTCCCAATGAAAGTAGATTTCCAGAACTACCAGCCCTCCTCTCCATCTAATTCCTCTGTGTCAGTTCTTCCTCTCACATCTCATTTGTATAAGATAATTAATTACTCTTTATAGCTGTTCCTACCTAAATGGTTTTACTTTTAAATATCATATCATACTCGGGTCTCTCTCAGTCTTTCTTACAGACTACCCAACTACTAACAACAGTCTTAGACATGCATTTTACATTTCCTCCTATAAAAGGTAAACTGTATGTCCTTATTGAGTCCCTTGTAATTAGTCTTTGGCATGTATCTTATATTTCTCTTGGCTCTTGTATGTCAAATCTTCTATTAAGTTAAATTTTTAAAAAACAAAATCCCAAAAGTCTAACAGTTCATTAAATGTTCATTTTTTTTTTTCCCCATTCAGGATTATGCTTAGCTTTGCTGAGTATGATATTTTCAGCTGGAATCCCAATTCTTTTGCTCTGTGATATATAGTGTTCCAAGCCCTGTGGTCTTTTAGTGTTGCTACTGCTAGGTCTTCTAGTTGTGGCACTGCTATATAAATTTTTTTTTCTTGTTGCTCATAATATTTTATCCTTGAGCTGAGGGTTTTGGAATTTGACTGTGATATTCCTGTGGATTTTCCTTGTAGGATGTCTTTCAGGTGGTGATTAGTGGACTTTCTCTATTTCTACTTTCCTCTCTTGTTCTTATGCTTCAGGAGAATTTTCTTTAATTATTTCTTGTATTATTGTATCAAGATTCTCTGTTTGATCATAGCTCTAAGTAGTCTGATTATTCCTAGGTTTTCTCCTCTTGATCTGTTCTCAGATCAGTTGTTTTTCTTCTGAAATGTTTCATATTCTCTTCTACTTTTTCATTCTTTATATTTTGTTTTAATATTTCTTGGTCTTTTATTTTATTTGTCTTTTTGGAGGATGGAAGGCAGGGCAGTTGGGGTTCAGCAACTTGCCCACGGTCACACGGCTAGTAAGTGTTAAGTGTCTGAGGCCACATTTGAACCCAGGTCCTCCTGACTCCAGGGCTGGTGCTCTATTTGCTGCGCCACCTAGATGCCCCTTCTTGGTCTTTTATAACTTTTATAACACTGATTTTCAAGGAATCATTTTCTTCCTTAAGATTTTGGAACTCCTTTGCTGATTGGTTGACTTTGATAATCTCGTTTTTCTTGGATTGTTCTTTTGTTTTTTTTAACTTTTCCTCAGTCTTTCTCATTTGATTTTTAAATTCTTTTTAAAGTTCTTCTATGAATTAATTTTGGGCAGGTGAGTATTTGACATTACTATCTGAGAGTAGAAGAGGGTTTATTTACTTCAATATCCTCCTCTGAAGATGAAACCCAGTCTTTTCTGTTCCTATAATTTTCTACAGTTGGATTCTTTCTCCTTTGCCTGCTCATTAAAAAAAAAAAATTTCTAGCAGCTTATTTTTTGTAATCACTTCTAGTCCTTGAGTATAGGGCATAGTGCCTCTGGCCTGGAACCCAAACCCAAACCTCTAGCCTCCTGTAAGTGCCCACAGCCAGTGGCCTCCCCATCCCACTGCTTCTGCACTCACTGGGCCTGTGCTGTTTCCTTCTTGCCCAGGACTACACCTTTGTAGAACAGCTAGGTCTGGTGTTCCTTGTCAGCAGAGGTTCCCTTGGTCTTCCCTGGCTTAGACAACCAACTCCTCTCTCTGTCCCAGGGGTAAAAATTCCTGTGGTGGGTGTGGAGGCTGCCTCTTAACCTAGCTAACCCCAAGGCTTGCAGCTTGTTGTTTAAGAGAAACTAGCCTGGAAGTGTTTTTTCTTCATAGGCACCAAACCTCATCCTAGGATTTTTCTTCAGATCTTCTCCAGTTATCCCAGGAGGACTACTGTTCTGGTCCAACTTTTGTTTAATTTTAACCTCTCTATGTTCTCCCTGAGGTGCTATTTTATCTTGTTTATGGGGGAAATCTGCAGAGCTTAGAATTTTCTGGCCTATTCCACCATCTTCCCAGAATCCTCTCCTGTCCTTATGTTTTAAGTGTGTTTCTTATATGCAACAAATTGTTGTGTTCTGTTCTCTAAACCATTTCAATTTTTGTGAATTTATCTTATCAACATAAAAAGTTGTAATTGTTTGTTTTTCCCTTTAAAAAATGATGCTAGGCATTGCAACTTATTTTGCTTGAATCAATCAGTCCTAGACTCCTCTGTTGTGAACATAGATAACCTCTCTGCCTTACCTAACCTAGACACCCTGGATCTTGCCTTTTAAAAAATCAGCTTTAGATACTTGCAGCTTGATTAGCCTGAAGTAATCTGATCATTGTCTCTATTCTTATCCACCAAATACACCTCCTTGCCTCTTGTCCAGCTCTGACCCAGATTTCCATGTTTATTCTTGCCCACCTTTCTCCCAAATCCACCCCACAGGGAGATTGGGTAACAGATCTAGAAGATTAGGGAGTCTTACTGCATTGAGACCAAATTGGACTTAGATGACCTCACCTAGTCCAGTTTTCTTATTTTACAGGTGAAGAACTGAGTCTAAGAAAGTTCGTGACTTTGCAACATGGTTGCCTTTAACAAGGCAGTGATTCATGTGTTCATTCTTCCCTCTGTTACTCACCTTTAAAAAAATTTTTTTTTTTTGGAATAGACATCCCTTATAGTATCCTGATAACCAAAGATACTAATTCATTTTTCTTCTCCCCTTGCTCTCTTTTCTTCCTCTGGGCCACTTCCATCTGATCAGCCTTCATGGGATTACCTAATAGCTATTCTTTCCATGTTCCTTCAGTGACACTCAGGAAAGGTTGGACTTCTCAAGGACAATAATCTTTTTATGTAAACATTGAATTATGTTTGGTGCGCTACATTTCCCTTAGTCTTTTTCTTTTGTTTTTTGTATTTCCATTCTAAGGACCCTGAAATTCAAAGAAATATCTTTGAGTCTCTAATCCTGTGGAAAGTTCATCTTTTTATGTAGACAAATTTGTAGGAACTTTTATAGAACTTTTGGTTTCTTTACTTTTAATTCTGTCATATTCCAAACTCTTCCATTTTTATTATCAATGAATAGTTGTGAGATAGCTTTCTTTAGTGAATTACAAACCCACTCCTGATAATATGTTTACATTTTCACATAGAGTTCAGTGTCACATATCATACTCATAATACAAAATTCAGGTTATACAAGTGCAATCTTGCTATACTAACTGGTTATGATTTTTATTTCAGTTATATAATTTAAATAGTTTCTTAGTAGTGGTACTCTGTATCAGTCCCTAAATCAGAGGTTTTTAACCTGGGGTCTGTGGATATAATTGAGGAGTTCCATCTATGAATTTGGATCAGAAAAAAAGATTACAGCAGTATAATCACTTTCCTTTTGAATCTTATTTATTTTATTTTATTAATTAAAATGTTATTCTGAAGAGTTCAAGGCCTTTATAAGTTTGTCAAAGGCGTGTGAATATATAATTTATGAAATCGGAAGCAGGCAACCTGGTTCTTTGAGTACTTCCTAGGAAAAACATACTATCATGATTGGCAGCAGGAAATTGGATGGCAATTATACCTTGATAAGGCACAGAGACAAGCGGCCAAAAGGATACAGAGGCAGATGGTAGCATGGGAACAGGGAGGTGGTGTGATGTAGGAAGGCAGGCAGTGTTGGGGAAGGTAATAGAAAGGTAGACAGAGAGGCACAGAGTCATGTAATCATTGTTTAGAGTTTAGGGCACTCAGTAACATGACCTAACAGCAAGAGAAAAGTGCTTAGGGGGAAAAGGTTTGAGTTTTCATTTTTAGAGAGTTTTTTGGGGAGAAACAGACCAACTTCTGTGTGTGCCACCTTGGGGTTAGTTCATTAACGGATACAGATCATCTAAACTTATTGGTAAAACTTCAGGGTCTTCATTTCAGAGTTATTAGCATCTTCTGAAGTTCTACTGGTCTGGAGCTGTGGAGGTCTAAAATTTGTCTGGAATTTACACGTGATGGTTCTTTGTCCTTGAAGAGGACCAAAAAGACATCACTATGTTGGGGTCAAGGTACAGTGTGTCTAACTGTGGCTGATCAGACCAATAAGAGCTCAGAAGGCTCTACCACAGGACCAGAACTGTGACAGTAGTGTCTAGATGACTTCTGCTGATTCATCACTTATTACCAGGCTAGGAATTTTGATTAATACATGGTACAGTATATAAATTATTCTCCTTTGATCTTAGGGATGGTTTGTATGTGACTTCAATTTTCCCTTTTGTAATCTTATTTTCTGTTATTGCTCCTTTAAAATGGCTGCCTGTAAACTTACCATACAGACCAGAAAGGGGAGCTGGTCAGGGGACCACAACAAGATACAATTTTAACACAGGGTACATGATGAAAAAAGGTCAAATACTCAAATATTTAAAAGGCCTAAATACTCTCAGGTATTGTTTAAGTAAGCTATGATTTGTTATACTTTGCAGTACATAAAAGTAAACTGACATTTTGCGTATGTTGCATGAGCATTTCAAAGATCATATATTTCCATTTCTGCGTGGGCCATTACTCAGGTAAATTGTAAAAAAAACAACCCAAACCTGGAAGTTTCATCTAATTTGTTTATGTGGAAAAACACTTAGCAATCGTGGGTTAGGCAGCTATATGAGGGGAATAAAATTTTCTACTGCTTATTATATCTAACTCTATAGATTATGATGGTCTGAAGAAAAAATACAAAAGAAATATTTTTGTGGTATTAAGCAAATTGTAGCTTTGTCAGTTCCCAAGTTCCAATTTTAACTAAAAGCTTTTTCCTAGTCATGTCATCGAAATAGAATGCCCAGTGCATGGGTTATGTTTAGTCTTGCAAAAATATTAGGACAAAATATTTTGAACCACTTTTTAAGGAAATTATGATACTTTCTTCATTTTTCTTCCTCAGCACTATATAAGGGCATTATTGTGTACGTGCTGTGCCAGCTCTGATAAAGAGTAAGAATTTCTTCAAATTTCAGTGATGATTTGCTGTAATAAACAACTACATAGTCTACTACTAAGTGCCAATTTGGACATTGCTGATTTTGAACTTTTTTTTTTTACATTTTTTGAAAGAATTTTTGTAACATCAGTATAAGTAGACTATAGCTTTCTTTCTTTCTTGAGCTGTTTAACTGGAAGCTTAGGACATCTTTAAGATAAGATGCTGTATTTGTGCAATTGTATTTCATAGGGGAGAAGAATGGCCCTTACCTATAGGTTAATTTCATAATCTTGAGGGGTTCAGAGATTGTATGATTTCATCAATATGAGTATTCTAGGGTTTTGTTATGGAATGAAAAAAACTAATGAACAACATGCATTAGATAGCACTGAGATCAATGTTTTCTCAAAGGAACATGCCAAATAGGCTTCCTTTTTTTTTTTTTTAAGTAGTAAACAAAAACCACTGGAACGTTTTTTGCAGTTTTGCTTTAAAAGAAACACGAGGTTTATCCATAGACCAGTTGCATTAAGATGAGTAATTTGTTCAAAAAAAATTTTAAGCTCTGTCCTCAAGCAACCTGAAAATTTGATCAACTGGAGGTTAACGGTTTATATTTATGTGCTGTAGACAGTCCAGTCCAACTGTGAGTTTCTTTTGGAATAAACACATTGTTATGTTTTAAAGCTTATTTGGCCAAAGGGCAATCTCTAAGTTGTGAAACTGTTTGGTTCCTTGCTTTCCACTGGTAAGCATTAGCATTGAGCTTTCTGAATATTTAAGGTTAACATTGGTGCCTTGCCCTTTTGTTTGGCCATTGCCCAATTGAAGATCACCTGCTGGTTCCAGTTCTTTGCTACAAAAGAAAGTGCTGATACAAATTCTTTGTATGTCTAGGTTTTCACCCCTTTTGTTGACTTCCTGGGTGTATACCCCTAGTGATAGCACTGGGTCACAGGTATATATATATATACACTCTATTGACTTAGGGGTTTAGTTCCAAACTGATTTCCCAAATGGTTGAACCAGTTCACAGCATCAACAGTGTGTCACTGTGCTTGTCCTCCAACAAACTTTCCAACAACTCCTATTTTCATCTCTAATTTTCAGGATTTTCCTCTTTTGTGCTTATTTTGGATGAGTTTGTTTGGTGATTTAGAAAGTTTTAAAATTACATACTAAATTCGTCAATCTACTTCTGTTATATTCAGCTATATTATTTTTCAAATTTGTGAAAAACCCTGTGACTTATGAGTTAATTTAATTCATAATAGCTTCTTTTAAAAATGTTACTTATTTTTTGAAGCATTCTGGGGCTTTATGCTGTTGTTCCATAATCTCTGGGGGAATCTTCAGAATTCCCTTTTTGATTGGAGAATTTTGCTTCATTTTCCTTTATGGTATAATATTCATTCATAAAGTTCTGGCTTCTATGTCTATTTATTTAGTTTTCCTTCTTTCTTTAGGAGTAACTGTTGCTTTGTCTTGTGAATAAGGGTTTTTTTTTCCTTTGGCTTTCTCCCTTGATCTTTGGTCTTTCAGTCATTCTCTTGTTTTCTCAGTCATTTGTCTCTTCTCTCCACCTTCTTTGGCTCCTCCCTCTTGCACTGCTATGTACATAACTAGATTCCTTGCTTCAAGTGAAGTGGTGGTGATGGGGAGTCCAGTCTGTGTCCCTACCTTGAATGAACTTTCAGGGTTGAGCGCTGGCTCCATCTTGTTTTCCAACCCAATGTCTCAGGGCCAGATGAATTCATAGAGGCTCAGTCTTCCAGTCTTCCCTTCCAGGTGCTCCCTCTTTCTTTCTTGTAACTGGATAGAATCAGTGACTGCTGACCTCTAATGGAGTGAGAGGCTGTTAAGACTGACTCACGGTTATGGGGATTGCTGGTCAAGGATCTTTACAACTCGATCCTACAGCACAAGGCTGGGAGGTTGTTTGCAGTCAGATTAAAAGGCTTGTGCTGGAGATCACAGAATGACAGATCTAAATACTGCAATGATTCTGTGTTGTTTTGTGGATTCTTTGCCTTGTGTGTCATTTCTTTCATCTTATGGTCTTCTTATCTGAATGGATTTAATTCCTGGCACGTGTCCCAAGTATGCTCTGGCTCCCTTTTCCAGAGCAAGGCCAGCAATATATTCCTCAGCCCTCAGAGTTCTTCTAGCAATTCCCTGAGGAGTTAGGGATGTGTCTAATACTTGAACCAGCAGCTTGAGCCCACACTAGTTGTATTCCCAACACTGAGTGACTAGTGTCTCCATTCTGTTTAAATAATTAACATCAATTAGCTTTTTCAAAGGGATATTTACTTTAAGGTAAAATATTTAGCAATATTTATATTGCTGTACCACCAGAGTCTCTGGAGAGCCTTCTCTGTTTATTACGCAGAGTTTCTAACTTCTTTTAAGGTAAAGCTCAAGCACCGTCTTCTGCACTAAGATTCCTCCAAGCCCTTGATGACTGCTAACTTGTGCTCTCCCTCCCCAAATATCTTATATAGAAGGATTTTGCATATATTGGTATTTATTCCTTAATATTTGCGCTAGATATATTTGTATATGCACTGATATTCCTCATTAGCATGTTAACTCTTGCTAGTAGGGTTCATAGTACAGAGTTAATAAATGCTTGTTGATTGATTGATCTGTCCCAGTTCTTCTTTTATTATGCTGGCCAATAGCCATAAGCATCAAGTAGCCAATGGTTGCTTGTCCCATGTAGACCTTTCACTCACCCTTCCATGTCTGGTCCCGTGGAAGAAATTCAGTAGCATGCCTGCAGTCTCTCCTCAGGGAGACCTATGGAAAACTAAAAGTGGTCCTGGTGGGGATAGGGGAGGAGGATGAGTTATGTTAGATTCCTTACTATAAGTTCCCCATACCTATGAAATTAAGTTCTGTAATATAAAAGAAAGATCTTTCATCTATCTTATTTCTGCCCTAAGTGTCCAGTTTGGCAATATGTTAAAAATTATCAAGTTTTGCAATGTCACAGATAATTTTGAGAATCTTAAATCCCAGTTTATCTTTGCTGTGATGCTCATATACTCAATCTCCAAAAGCAACACTTTGTGGAAGTAGACAGCTTTGATATGGCACTGTGGGCCATTCTTGCCAGCATTCTTTTTTCCAGCCAGAATGGTTGGTTTGATGTTACCTGTATATGACAGTCCATATCCTATCTCTTTGCTCTTGTTCCAGCTAGCCTCCATGTCTGAAATGTTCTCTGTCCTTACCTCCAACTTTTGGGACTCCTATCCCCTTTTCAAGCTTCAACTCTAGAATTATCTCTTACAAGAAACCTCTCTATTTCTCCTTTTGGTTAGTGTCTCCCCCTCACACCAATCACAAAAATGGCTATGTATTTTATATTTGCTGATGTCTGTATATCTTGTTATTCACCAGTGGAATATAGGCCCCTTCAGGGTGGGGATGGTTTCATTTTTGTCTTCAAAACACTAGCACGTATCTAGCACAGCATGTGGTACCTTACAGTCACTTAATAAATGCCTATGGAATTGAATTGAATCCTCTTTGAATTTCTGACTGATTATCATCCCATAACCCTGTGCATATTAATCATGACTAATATTAATTTAATCTCATCTAATAAAATGTAAATGATATAAATCAGTTTACCTGTAATAGAATTCAGTTAGTGAAATTATAGGAGATAGGGCTGGAATTGTAGAGACCTTGAACTGCAGGCTGAAGAGACTGTACATCCTCCCCCAGGAAAGGAAGAGCCAATGAAGATTTTGAATAAGTGAAGGATATAATCAAATGTTATTTCATTCAAAATTAATTAGGGGACATCATAGAAGCTCATAATTTTTATTGCCCAAACGACCTTAGAGATCATCTGACTTATTGCTTCCTTAGATCATATATCCTATGATTGGATGTGAAGAAAGTGTGGTACACAGAGTCATTCCTGGGGGGAGGGGGTGTCCAAATCCATATGCACATCAAGCTTTGTTATGTTGCTCTTCATTTAGCTCCAACAAAATATGCAACCAAATGAATGGGTTTTGTGTAATAGTTTTATATTAATGCTTCATTTGTGCCTAATAGAGAAAAAAAATCCAGGAATGATCACAGTGATCTGATGCTTAAAATAATAAAATACTCATTTGTTTTGGAGCGTTGCTGAACTCATAATAACTTTTTGTTGTCATCTATTTTCTCAATCAATAGATAATAATGGTATAAACCACTTCATGTGGAAATGGTTCTATGAAATAAATTCTTTTTGTAGAATACTTTCCCATTCAAAAAGTTTGGGAGTCATTGATCTAGTTCAACTACCTCATTTTACAGACAAAGAAAGTAAGTCTCAGCAGGTTCGGTCACTTGTTCAAGGGGCCCAGCAAGTTAATGACAGAACTGGTACTAAAATCTAGGACTCTTGACGCTTGTGTTCTTTACTCTTTACCACACAAATGCTTTTTCCTGTATTTAAAAATTGTCCAAGCAAAATTCCCTAAGTCTTGAAGTCTCACAAATTCCTTTTGTATCCATTTTTGATTCGTTTTGCTCAAAGACAATTTTTGATTTTTCATTACTAATAGCACTGTTTTTTCTACAATTTAAAAATTCAGATGGTTTTAAATGATTTTAAAGGTGTTTTTTTTGTTTTATTTTTTTTTGCATTTGGCCTTAGACCCATCAAAACATCTACTGGTAAGACCGTCAGGATAGGTTTCCTCAGGAACAGTAATTTGCATGTTGAGAATTTTTTAATTTTCCTCATAGTTGGAACTGAAAATGATTCATTCTAAGAATCATTATTTTTATTCCTCTTTTACTGTTAAATACTATGTATATTTGTATAAGATATCTCTCCTCTCATAAGTGGCATTTGGGTTGCTGAAAGGAGCAGAAAAAGACCATTTGTTTAAGTAAAATGGATAAAATTGGTTTGAGAAGAAATAATTCCTCAGCTAAAATTTTAAAGAGAGACACAGACCTTTCCTAGTACCAGATAGAGAACTGCTCCCAGAGTTTTAAGAACATATAGGACAAATTATAAATCAAATAGTTATTTGAGTGCTATGTGAATATTTTGCAAGGATTACTGGAATCATATCTGCCAGAAAGGTAGGTCTTTAGATATTAATTTTGTAAGTTAGAGATAGGGTCCCTGCTCATAAGGAGACCCTGATTAATTAGAAACTATTACAAGAAAGGAAATGATCAAATGGAGATAAAAATAGGAGATGAAACTGAGGAAAGGAGGATTGGAGGACATAAGACAAAGAAGGAAATACAGGTGACTATAGAAGACAATATAGGAACCAACAAGGTCTAATCAAAAGTAATAATATTGCAGCTATGTTGCAGGGAGCCTTGCTGATTAGAAGAAAGTCATTGCTCTTTTGAGAGCTGATTGGTAAAAGCAAGACAGAGTTGATCAGCTCCAATTCCAGTCTGATCAAAGAAAATTCTTTTAAACATTTGCTGGAGTTGCTTTTTACGGCCTTCTGTGGTTTGAGGTTTAAGAGGAAGAAAGGATAGAATGAGAAGGGGATGAGAGGTGGTGAAGATAGACTTTGCATCAATAAATCAATAGGTCCTACTATGTGTTAGGCACTGGAGATAATAAGTACAAAGAATGAAATCCTTACTCTACTCACAAAAGAGCTTTCATTCTAATGGGGGGGACAACAGTATAAATATAAAGCAAATAAATGCAAATATATAAAAATATCTAAATACGAAGATTTTTTTAGAGGGACGGCTGTTGGGGGTGGGAATTAGGAAAAGTTTTCATGTAGAAGATGGTGCTTGAGCTGTGTCTTAACGAAAGAGAGGGATTCTGAAATGTGAACTGTCCCAGGCATTTAAGTTTCTTATTGTTCCCTGTTAGGTTTTTGTAAACGTGTGCTCGCTTTCCCTTGCAGACACTGTTTTGGAGTGTGTGACTGGTTTATGAGTAGGTATTTCATTATTTCTGATCCTGTCATCTATTGAGTAAATGTTGTAATTATTTTTGCCCCGGCCTTCTGTTGAGTAAATGTGATGATTATTCTTACTTTTACCTTCTAATGGTTACTGTTATTATTCTTACTTTTAAGACTTAGAAGTGAGTAAATTTTTTTATTTGTAAGAATTAGTAATATCATGTAACTGATTTGTATACATTAGTAGCATACTAATGGAAAATCTAGAGCTAAAGTGGAGAGAAGTCAGAGTATACCTACATACACACCAGGTATGTACTCCTACCTTCTTACCTTACGCTTACCTGTATACCAGAGTACACCTAC
>CM053584.1:327862890-327875015 GCA_028627135.1 Pseudochirops cupreus | reverse complement strand
AAAACCAATACAAACCAAACAAAAAAAAATCCTACAAACTTTATTCCAGACAATTTAATACTTTTTGAACTTATATTTATTTCATTTAGCTTTTTAGAAATACGAATTTTTGAAATGAAGTACAACTATCTGTAGATATCAGTAGTCTGGATATCACCTGATTACCAAAAGTATCAGGAAATCTCATTATGAGCCCCAGTTTTACAACAAACTTATACTTTCATTTTAGGAACTCAATCTCTCTGGACTTCTTCATTTTCTTCACATGTAAAAGAAAGGAATTAAACCAGATGATTTCTGAATTCTCTTCTAATGATTTATGAATTTATAATAATGATTATTATAATACAATATAATCTTTCCCTGTCTCCTGGTTGCTTCCCTATTGTCTATAAACATGCCTATGTCTCCCCCCATTCTCAAAAAATTCTCTCTCTTCTTCTTCCTCCTCCTCCTCCCTCTCCGAATATTCCTTCTCAGTCTCTTTTGCTGGGTCTTCATCCAGGTTGTCCTCCCTAATTGTGGGTGTCCACTAAGATTCTATCCTGAGCCATCTTCCTTTCTCCTATATACTATTCCATTTGGTGATTTCATTAGCTTCCATAAATTGTCATCTCTATGCTAATGGATTTTCAGATCTGCTTATCCAACACTAGTCTTTTTCATGTCAAATCCTGAACTTATTATATTTTTCTCCAAAATCTTTCCTCCTCTGAACTACTGTAACCCTAATTTTGAGGGTACCACTACCCTGCCAGTCACCCAGATTCACAACCTAGGTGCCATCTTTCACTCATTTTCTTTTATCCCCTTCCCATTTCTAATCAGTTGTCAGTTACTGTCAGTCCCACCTTCATAGCATCTGTCACCTATATACCCTTTCCACTCCTCTGACATTGCCACCACCCTGGTGTAGACTCTCATCACTTCATTGCAATGATCTGCAAGTTGATCACCCTGCCTCAGTCTTTCTCCACTCTAGTCTCTCATCTGCCCGTTGGATTGGTCTTCCCAAAACCCAGGTCTGATCTTGTAACTCTCTTTCCCAAGAAACTCCAGTGACTCTCTGTTACCTCAGAGATCAAATACAGATCCTCAGCTTGGCTTTTAAAGCTCTTTCCAATCTTCCAGTTTTCTTACATCTGAGATCCAGTGACACAGACCTTCCTGCTATTCCTCACGTTTGACAGTCTTCTGACACCAGGCATTTTTACTGGGCTATCCCCCATCCTTGGAGCCCTCTTCCTCCACATCTCTACCTCTTGGTTTCTCTGGCTTCCTTTGAGTCCCTTCTACAAGAAGCCTTTCCCAAGCTTAATCTTAATGGCTATCCTCTGAACTTATCTCTGATTATCTTCTGTATAGCTTGTTTGTACATGGTTGTTTGCATGCTGTCTCTGCCATTAATCTGTCAGCTCCTCGAGAACAGAGACTGTTCTTTGTCTTTCTTTGTATCTCCAGCACTTAGCACAGTGCTTGGCACATTATGTTTAGTCATTTTTCAGTCATGTCCGACTTGTGACCTCTTTTTTGAAGTTTTCTTGTCAAAGATACTGGAATGATTTGCCGTTTCCTTCTCCAGCTTACTTTACAGATGAGGAAACTGAAGCAAACAAGGTGAAGTGACTTGCCCAGCTCATAATTGTCCGAGGTCAGATTTGAACTCAAATATTCTTGATTCCTGTGCCACCCAGCTGCTTGGCACAGTGCTCAGTAAATGCTTGACAATTAACTGACTAATGCCAGTATTAAACATACATCTCAGTGCACAGTTGATGCATTGAGTGTTTCTCTAGAACTTTACTAATCCCTTGAATCTCTAGAGCCCTTAACACTTCCCAAAGAATTTTCACATCTGTCACCTCACTTGAACTTTATCACCTCCATTAGAGGTGAGCAGACCAGCTATTATTACTCATATTACTATTTTGGAAATTGAAGCTTGCAGAATTTTTCCAAAGATTAAAAGCTAGTAAGTGAGAGAGCCGAGGCCCTGAATATAGTTTACCTAGTGGTCTCCCTGTCTCACCTGTTCACAATCCATGGTCATCCTTCACACACAAGCTAGAGCTATTTTACTTTCTGACTATGTCAGCGCTCCACTTAATTAACTGCAGTGGCTTTCTTTTGCCTCTAGAATAAAATCTGAGCTCCTTTGTTTGATTTTTAAAATCTCTTCAACATAAACTAGCCTCTAATCTAAAGGGCTTTGCAAGCCTTGGCTTAAAGGATCATACAAATGGTAGTTATTATCATTGTTGATAATACTTTTCCCGTTGGTTATACATTATTCTTCCCGTCATCTTCAGGCCAGCCAAACTGGCCCCTTGCTCTTCTGCAAACACAACACTCCACTTCCAATCTCTGTCTTTGCATTGGCTGTCCCTAAAACCTGGAATGCATTTTCTCTTCCATGACACCTCTTAGAATTTCCTACTTCCTTTGTAATTCACCTCAAACTCTACCAGTCGTGATCCTCTTCCTCATGCCCTCCCCCACCCCATTCAGTGTCATCCCCCAAATTAATTTTTCTATATATACTTCTATATGTTAATGTTATCTCCCTTGATTGACTTTCATCCCCGTAAGACACAGACTGTTCCATTTCTGTCCTATGTGGCCTGGCACATAGTATGCACTTAACAAATGCTTGTTGAATGATTGATGGATTGTCTCTAATTACTAGGTTTGTGCTTAGCATTGTTACATTAAGTATTTGTTAAATATTTACCATAGTAAGTACTTATAATAAGTAATTATTAAGTGTCGGTTGAGTATTCTTTTCATTACAAGGCTACAAAGGGAGTGTTGTTACCTCTTTCTGTGTCACCTTTGGATTTTAGGATGATAGGTTAAGAGTTGGAAAGACTTAGACATCATTTAATGCTCGCTTATCTTTTTACACTTGAGAAAACTGAGGTCTAAGGAGGTAGGTTGGCCTACGGTCACACATCCAGTAAGTGTCAGAGCTGGGAATTGAACCCTAGGTCCTCTGACTCTGAATCCAGTGCTCCTTTCACTCTCAGATAGGCACAGTCATAGAAGAGAACCATATTTCCTCTTTCTCTAGTTCTACATATTACCAATAAAACAAAATCCAGATTTCTTGTGTTCTTTGTGAGCAAGAGGAAAGAGTAGGGGCTGGATGAAAGTACAAAAATGGAATTCAGAACTGCCTGAAAGACTGCAAAAACTACCATAGAATGGGTAAATGTCAGCCTGGAGAGTTTGATGTTGTCTCTTGTGATCACTTAAGAGAAACCTCATTGTTTCATGATTAACCCTTTTTTTACATTGAGTATTTCTGTCAAAGACTTGTAGGAAGGCATCAGTGAGATGCTTATCAGACTTGTGCAGGAAATAGAGCTAAGATAAAATAAATTACACTAGACAGCAAAATCAAGGTATAAAAAAATCTCGATAAATAGGAATAGACCAAAACTAGCAAGAGAAAATATAAATAGAGAAATATCAAGTCTCCACTTGAGATTCAGAAAATCAACTATGAAAAATACAGAATAGCGCATACAAGGAAGAATGGTAGTATCTCCGAAAAAGATTTAGGAATACTTGTGGATGAAACGCTCAGGACAAACTGTGATATGGCTGCTAAAAAGGAAAGGGGAAGAAAAGGGGTAAACATTTGCATAACACCTGTTGTTCAGTTGTTTCAAGCATGTCTGACTCTGTGGCCCCATTTAGGGGTTTTCTTGCGAAGACACTGGAGTGGTTTGCCACTTCCTTCTCCAAATCATTTTACAGGTGAGGAAACTGAGGCAAACAGGGTGAAGTGACCTGAATCTACTGTGTTCCAGTTAATCCTCACAACAACCCTGTGAGTCAGGTGCTGCTGTCATTCCCATTTTACAAGGAAAGGGAGGCAAACTGTTCAAGTGTTCTGCCCAGGGTTATGCAACTAGTAAGTGTCTGGGACTAGATTTGAACTCAGGCCTTCCTAACTCTAGGCCCAGTCGTGGATCCACGGTACCACCTGTCTGTGTAAGCTTAGACTGCATTTGCAGAAGCAGAGTGGTGATTGTCTACTAGCTTCTATGACAATTAACATCCATTCAATTCACAATCTCAATCTTAGATCTGCAGAGTCCGTGAATAGAGCATCTGATCTAGAACTTGCCTTCAGAGAGGTAAGATGTTACATGCTGTTTACAGATAAATTTGGGTTACACAAAGGCTAAATAATTTACTCAGAGTTCCAGAGGAAGGAGTGTAGTCGTCTCCTACTTGTACCACAATATATGCCACAGAGCTTACATCTAGCATGACTAGTTTTTCCAAGGGGTGAAACTCACCCAGAGGGTAGCTGCCCAGGGTGGAGATGTACCCGATGCAGCAAGGGTTTCTATGCTGCTGATGGATTTCACTAGAGGTGAAGTAGGAGAATGGAGTAGGCCCAAGGCCTTGGGGTCAAAAGTACACCCAAACATGATCTGCCCACTCTCTATATTTCAGCACTCCAGAGCAAAGTCTGAGTTCCTCTTCTTTAGTGGTGACTTTCACTAACAAGAGTTTACTTTGCAATGGACCAGAATTCAAACGTGGGGAACCCGCAACCTTGAGGCCAAATGTGGCACTCTTGGTCCTCACATGTGGCCCTTTGACTGAGTCCAAGTTTTATAGAACACATCCTTTTGTTAAGGAGATTTGTTCTGAGAAGTTTGGATTCAGCCAGAGGGTTGCACTTGGGGACCTAGAAGGCCATGAGTGGCCTCGAGGCCACAGGTTTCCCACTACTGGACCAGATATTTTGAGTAAGCAAATAAAGTCATAGGATAACAACATGTTCAAAAATCAGATGCACATTGTTATGAATGTCATAGAACCTAAAAGCAAGCCTCAGCTTTCAGTAACATTTTGATAGAGGTATTTGAAGTTTATCATGGTTTTCATGCCAAATAAAGGAAGTTAGTAACATGAAGGAAAAACAGAGAAAAGGGATGGTCTGAAATGAGTGTGTAAGGAATTGTGATCTTCGTTTTTTTTTGAAAGAGCAAAACGTTATTTCCAAAGTCAAAAGTAAGGTGTTACACAGAGTAAGCCAAGTGTCCAGTGTGATAGAAGTCACTAGATTTTCAAGGACACATTAGCAACTGTTTATATTTGCAGCTTTTATGCTATGGCTGTGGAAGAAGATGGTTCGTATTATATTTAATAATTGTTGATCTAATATCTGGCTAGTGGAAGCTGTTTGTTCCTCATAGTCTGGCAAGCCATTGGTCTCTGCAAATACTCCCAGTGAAGGCCTCCAGCCCAGAGCACATTGTGGTCACATTGGAGGAATGTGACAGTTGGGTCCTGGCTTTACTTTGCCTCCATCTCTCTGTATGATTTATAAACCCAACTTGCAAAATGTTTCTGAATCTCAAAAATAGTGCGTGCGTGTGTGTGTGCGTGCGTGTGTGCGTGCGTGCGTGTGTGTGTGTGCGTGTGTGTGCGCGTGTGTGCGTGTGCATGTGTGTGTGCGTGTGTGTGCGCGTGTGCGTGTGCGCGCGTGTGCGTGTGTGTGCGTGTGTGTGTGCGTGCGTGCATGTGTGTGTGCGTGTGTGTGCGCGTGTGTGCGCGTGTGTGTGCGTGTGTGTGTGCGTGTGTGTGTGCGTGTGCGTGTGTGCGTGTGCGTGTGTGCGTGTGTGTGTGCGTGTGTGTGTGTGCGTGTGCGTGTGTGCATGTGTGTGTGTGTATGTGTGTGTAAACAGAACTTCAGTTATACTCAAAGCATGGCACTCTTCCTTATGTACTCTCTCATGTTGTTGCTGGTAATTGGACAGTGGTAATGAAACATGCCAATTATTATAACGTGGGAACATGTTTATGACATTACAAAGCCAATTGCAAAGCAAGGCTAATCCAAACCCAGGGCAAAGACGCAATCCCGTATTTTTCCGTAGGGAAGACAAAAAAAGCACGAGAAGTTATTTGCAGCACAGATATTATTTTAAAGTTTTGTTTAATGTTCCGGAGTATGCGCTGATTCAAAAAGCGTTTTTAAAAGAGTGGACCTGATTTAAATGGCCTGCCAAAAGTTTCCTATTTAAATGGGCTCATTCATTCAATGTTTAGATATATGTCAATGCAAACTTGAATTTTCAGTAACAAAATGCAATTGAAATCATACAGTAGTGGGTAAAATATGGTCACTATAACAGATGTCTCCTTGGGAAAACCTATGTGAGGTGAGTGGAGAGTGGAGGGGGGGACGGAGATTAATGCAGAGCAGCGTCATGTAAACACACTAAGAGAAACCATCAGCTGTATAATTTTTCTTAACCTCTCTTGTTTAGATAATATTTCAGTTTTGGTAACGCAAGTTGTATTTTTCATGATTCAGTTTTCTTCATTTGAAGGGTGGGGAGGAAGAAAGAAGGGAAGATTAGGGAAACTCCTAACAGGAAAGAAGTTTATGTCCAAAATCCTAGCTAGACTATTAAAATATTCTTTGATTCTCAATTCACGATTCAGGAGCTGACAGCTGGAAGCACAAACACTAGTCATGTTTCTTCAGTTCAACAAATATTTGTCCAGTTGAATTCTCAAAGGAACTGGAACAAAACCCTAGGACGAAGGTGAAACAAGTTATTATGTGGAATAACTCTGAAGAAGTAAAGAGAGATAATCAAGTTATATCCCCTTTGGACATTCCAGAAGGCTTTTGGCATAGCTTTTTGTTAGAAACCAATAAGGACTTTAGGTTGGCATACACTCTCTTTCATGGGCAGTTAGGTGGCACAGTGAATAGAGTGCTAGGTCTGGAGTCAAGAAGACTTGAGTTCAAGTATGTCCTCAGATACCAGCTGGGTGACCCTGGGCAAGTCACTTAACTCCATTTGTCTCATTTTCCTCATCTGTAAAATGAGTTGGAGAAGGAAATGGCAAACTACTCCAGTATCTTTGCCAAGAAAACCCCAAATTGAGTCACAATGATTTTGTTCATGACCGAAAACAACTGAACAACAATACTCTCATTGGTCCACATTAGCCATGAAATATTCAGCCACACCGAGGGATAGCAAGACAATTTCAGAGCCTCCAGAAATTCCATGGCTGCTCCTATACAGAGGTAGTGTAAATATAAAATATGAAATATTAATTCTTTATTGTAATCTACCTGGAATATGTTATTATTCTCCCAGAATGCATGAGTTGCTGTTTTTTGGGCTGTATGAGGTAGATTTATTTTCTCAAAGCATGTTTCCTCATCTTTCAAATGATAGATAGAACTTTAAAAGTTCATAAAACAGAAAATTCCTTTTTCAGCTTTATTTTGGCCATGAAGAAGTATTTCATTTTCAGCTTTCCTCTAAATTTCCATATGGCTACAGAGTCTCTCACCAAATTTTGCACAGATCCTATGGAACTTGGTTGGCCCCAGACTTGTTATGAAGAGCTTTTTGGGAAGTCTTAGGTTATTGAGCTTTGTACCTAAAGGTACTTCCTTCTAAAGTGAAATCATCTCTATAGAAGAGCTGGAGACTTTTTTTTCCCAGAGGAAAATGGGAAGTCTCTCCACACAGTCCCCATCAAATTGTAGACTATCATAGACACCAGGAGTCCTATGTGCCTTGTGAGAAAGTGATGGCATTTCCCCACTGGTTTTCATTTAGAGTCACTATGGCATAATGGACAGAAAAGATAAAAGTTTTTACTTTGTTGGAAATACCAGCTGTGTGATCTTGGTTAAGTAGCTTATTTCCTCAGAGTACGTTTCATCATCTTTCCAAAGATGACAATTATTGATCTTTAGTAATAATATGAATCTTAATAATATGAATGTATTTAATGTTATAATATAAATTATAATTATATATAATTATAATATAAATCTTAATAATGCAAATATATTGTTATAATATAATTACAAAATATTGTTTAATAATAATAGAGAATGTAAAAGAAATAAATATAGTATAATAATATAGCAATAGTTTCTAAATATTTGTTGATTGCTATAAATATTATTATTAATAAGTTAATGATAATAATTATTGATAATCTTTGCACAGTCTGCCTTAAAAGAGTCATTCTGATGAGTGTTGCATAAATGTTATTGTTATATAAAAGAAGTTGTTTAAAAGGTATATGTCTTCATATTTACCATTTTTAAAAAAAGTGTGAAGAACTAAAATTTCATGTCCTTTCTGTGACTGCTTCTAAACTAAGAATGTGATGTTTGGGTCCAACACTGTCACCTTTAGTTCCATTTGGTTTTGCAAATGAGCATCACTCATTTGCTATCACAGGGATATTTTGATTGGTATCATCTGAGTAGCAATTCACAGCAAAATTCCTACATCACATGAAATCTACTTGATGACATGGAGCAGTATCCTGCCACTGTCCTTTACTACCTGGGTGAACGTGGGCTAGCCATTTAACCTTTTTGACCTGAACTTCTTTTTATTGAGAAAGTCAGCTTCAATGGCCTCTTAGGCCGATTGTAGCTTCAAATCTAATCTTACTGTTGAGTTTGATATAACTGTGTAAGAACGAGGTCATTCATCTGTCTTCCAGATCCTTTGCTCTCTTTCACTGTTTTATCAAAATCACATTCAATTTCATGTTTGTTTAAGCAACTAAGCAAAAAGAGTACGTGAAAGGGCACAAAGGGACACGTGCAGCCTGATAGTTAGAAGTTCTCCATCCCTTCTGTAAGGTTGGATGAATGTTTGAAAGCCACAAACTTTGAAATAGTAGTCTTGGCCTAATTGATGCTAACCATAAAAGGGCATTTTGTATAAAATTTATAATAAAGCATTTTGTCTTTTTTGGTGCTTTTTCAGTTTTTGCAAAGTTATGTTTAACTCTAAGAGTAAGCTTGTCAAAATTTAATTTGAATAGCATTTTTAAAATTCCATAATTGGCCAGGGAACAATAGATATGCTTGTTTAGTATAGCACAGAGTGATATGTCCTTGTCTCTTGACCTTTCTGAGGCCCTGTTTTGTTAAGATGAGGACAGACTCGATCATTTGGAAATGATATCAAAACTGAACATGATCCCTCAAATTGTGCTTGCCATGGATTTAAGAAAGGTGGCGAACTTCCCCTCTCTGATAACTTGTAAGATCTTTAAATGAACATTGATCAAATGTCTTGTAGATATAATCCTATTTGAAGTCAAGAGAATGAAATGTTTTACCTTTGAATCTTGAGACTGTTTTTAACCTTTTACAGAATAATAGACCTGTTAAATTTTTCTTAGTCCAAATTATGAATAGGTTATATCAAACATTTTGCCCTTTAGTCTAATCATAAAACTCATTCTTCAGTATTTTACAATTGAAACTTCTAAACTAATAAACTATAGACCAAGAGAAAAGGCACAAATTTTACATTAATGGTCTTTTATAAATAAGTATTAAATATGAGGGCAATTAGAGCTACTATTTTTTTAACCATCAAGAGTTAATTTTATTAAAAAACTGGTTTTGAGAAGATACTATAACTTGTTTACAGAGAACGTTTCCTGTTTTCATTAACCCTACTTGAAACTTGGCTTCTATTTAAAAGGTCTCTTGAAACTTGGGTGTGTACTACCAAATATTAGTAATGTTTAGTATTTTTCTCCCCAGAGTTAAAACAAGAAGCCAGGAAAAGTAGATTTAGTGTTGTATCATTTCATAATTTTGAATGGCTAAAGCATTGATTAATGAATATTCTTCTGTGTGTCAGTTTAGAAGAACAAAAGGACAAGAGGAATAATTTGTTGAAAATTATTTCAAAACTTAATTAGAATCTTAGATAACTGGTGACAAGTTATTTATGAAATGTCAAGAATTTTTTCATTTATTTTCAAGTTAATGTCCTCTAAAAATAATAGTAAAGCTAAAATCCCTTGAATTTTTAATGTTTTGACCAAATGAAGTGTGTCAGTAACAACAGTTATAGTCATTAAATTTTTTTTTTTTTGCTTTTTGGATGGGGGATGGTAGGGCAATTGGGGTTAAGTAACTTGCCCAATGTCATAGGCACTAATAGTTTTTATGGTAAGTGTCTGAAGTTGGATTTGAACTCAGGTCCTCCTGACTCCAGCACTGGTCCTCTATTCACTCTGATGTCTAGCTGCCCCTACTCATTAAATTCTTAATAATTCAATGTTGTAAAATTTCTTGAAATTAATAAGTGCAATTAAAATTTTATTTAGGATTTTTACTCCAGACAGAATTATGCATGTCAGAAATATAATATAATTCTTAAGGTTCATAGCACTAAATTTAAGGAACAACTGGAATAGTTCTCAAGAAGTCATGTGGTCCAGGTTATTTAGGTGACTAGACAAGACCAATTGGCTATTGATTTTACTTTAAATACCCTTTGTGGATGAAGATTCTAAAGTATATTTTCAAAGATAGAGTCCATTGAAACATAACATCATCGCCAGAATATATTGTCAGTTTTACCCCCAAATAACCAACCAGATGAATTTTACATGTATAATTATAGTCATCAGACATTTAAGCTATTCTGCCTTGACTTAGACCTTAAGAAAAACAAATGGAAATTACAATCTATATAAGTTGCTGTAGATATCTATATTTTAAGTGTACAAAGTGGGATGTGGGGGGAAACTAGCCTTAACCTTTCATTTCATTGTGTGAACACTACCTCTATCAATATAGATTAGCAACCCATTAACTCAGTTGTAATTTATAGTTTCAGAGAGTTGCCCAGAGACACTGAGATTTTAAATTATGTATCCATGGTCACCCAATTATTGTCACAGACAAAAAACTTAAACACAGATTCTTGCCCACAAAGGTGGCCTTCTAACCACTGTAACTTTGGGTGCTGCCTATCAGTGAAGTCCTTATTCATGAAAAAAAGATTTATTTTGTACAAAAGTCATATATTTGTTGAATAACCATTAGAGGCAGATTAGTAGTATCCTTTTCAATTCTGCTGATTACAAAAAGAGGAGACTGTACTTAAAATATTACCATAAAATAAAAATAGTAGTGTATAAAGCCATCGCTGAATAGTTGAAATCAACAAAGAACTGAAATACCCATTATTGCAAGTTGGACTCCAAATACAAGCTTTTAATTACATGAAATTATGACTATTTGCCAGTGTTATAAAGATTATAGTCAAAATATTAATCTTAATAATTAAGATAAAATCTTATCATAGTTCACATATTGGTTATAATTCTAATAAATTTAGCATATAAATTATTGTTCCTAGATCTAATTTACTTTAATAGCATTTTTTTACTCTAACTTTATTAAGTTAGAATTTTTTACACATTTTTTACATGAAAGAACTACATTGATGCATGAACTGAATAAGTAATACATAGGTCTAAGTATTTACATAACAAAATCTTAAATTTTTCTTCATTTTTAATACTCTCACATCCTTGTTTGCTAACATGAATTACAAAGTTGTATTGTTTTTCAATAGGATATTTGTCTGGAAATCTTAAACTTGTCAGTCCTAAGCTACTGGGACAGCTAGTTGGCCCAGAGGATATAGTGCAGGGGCTGAGGTCAGGAAGACTTCCTGAGTTCAAACCTGACCTCAGACACTTACTACCTGTGTGACCCCAGGGCAAGTCATTTAACCCTATTTACCTCAGCTCCTCATGTGTAAAATAAGCCGGAGAAGGAAATGTCAAAATGACTCCAGTATCTCTTCCAAGAAAACCCCAGATGGGGTCACAAAGAGTCAGACCTAACAGAAATGCCTGAATGACAAAAATATGAAGAAAATGCAGAGGTTCTCCTTACACAGTTCATAGATGCCTCTACTAATTATAATAAGAGAAATCTATTGAAAAATATAGTTCAACTTTTGGTTCAATACTAAGTCATATTAAATTTCATCTTGTTTCTCTCTCTCTCCTATTTCTCTGTATGTATGTAGAGAAATTGTGGTCCAAAGCACTACACAAGGTGCTCAAGTCTGAATATAGTCTTAAGCTTTACTAGATTAAAACAATTTTATGTTTTATTAGCTTATCAGATTTTTGAAGCACCTCGAATATACATACGTATACATATATACACACATGTACTATAAATGTATATATGTAAATATCTATTTCTATATCTCTATATCAATCTCTCTATCTCTAACATCTCTATATCTCTATAATTGATAGAGCGATCTCTG